>ONZH01007268.1:0-157500 GCA_900303285.1 Rhinella marina | reverse complement strand
TTGAATGGGTCCACGATCCATCCTCTCCAGTATAAAATAGAGCATGTTCTTCTGGATTACGGACCTATTCAAGTGTTTGCAGGCCGCAATATGGGCATGGCCGGCACACATTTGTGTATGAGCCCTTGTGCAGCAGTTGCAAGGATGGACCTGAAAATGTGTTCACTTCCAAAATGAGACAAAAAGAATTTATATTTTCTGCTGGGAAGGTCCAGTTGTACAGATATCTTCATTGCTCAGCTAAATAATATAAAAAGTAGTCTGGAATTGCCCATTCAAGCCCAGGGAGGGAAGTGTATCTAGACGTAATATAGATCAAGAGCTACTTAATAGGAATTAATTAGTGCTGCAGCTCAACTGTCTAAATAATCTCATAGGAATAGGGATATTGAATGTTGAAAACCATAAAGACAAAGATCTATTGATTACCGTCTGTTAATTGCATGATGTAGTGGGGTGACAGAAAGAGAACCAGAACACCAGCATAAAGCCTTCCAGAAAAGCAACTTTCAAGTCAACGTTCTGCCTTTGTCCAATTTGTGCTCCAACTTGTCTGATACTAATGACATGGACTTACCATTACTCTCTTATTATTCATGTCTTAAGGCAGCATAATAGCTCTATTTCAGGGGTGCACAACCTGCAGCCCCCAAGCACCTGGTAACAGACATATATGTCTATGTCTTGTGGCTGCTCACATGTATTTTTCATGTATTCTCCCATTAGATGGGAGTCCTGGAACTGTAACTAGACATTTATGATATATACTGTATATTCAATATGCCATAAATACAGCATGTCAATTGTTAATACCCCTTTAAATTTTATTTTCGGCCCTTGTCATTGGTTCAGTCTATCAATGTGGCCCCCAACCACAAAACGTTGTGCAACCTTGCTCTATTTATGTATTCCAGCACTTATTGTCCCAATTATGGAACTTTGAGAAATACTGTATCCCTGATGCTGGTTAGCCACTGTGCATAGAAAATTGCCACAGGCTCACAAGTTTTTGGCTTGCTTTCTATTGATAACTATGACAGTTCTAGTCCCTTTCAAAATGTGGGCCTCAAATGGATCATCTGATTCAAACAGCTCTTTTTGCCAGGTGAAGCCACAGACGGTGCTGCATCAACATAATTCCTGCTGCCTCATTTGACTGCTGAGGCCAGTGATTGGCTGCAGTGATATTGAGAGGTAGTCAGAGACATCATGTGGTGCTGAAAAAAGAACAGCAGCGCTGGAATGGATGAGGTAAGCAAGTCTTCTTTAATTACTTTTAGTGTTGAGCGAAGCGAGCTTCGGATGCTTCATCTGAAGTCGCTTCATTAAAAACTTCGGAATAATACTTCGGAATAATACTTCTGAAGTTAGTTATTCAGGAAGTCGTGCTTGACTTTGCTGAATAACTTCGGTAATTGATTTTTAAAGTGGAAAACCACTTTAAAACTTGAAACCGAACTCAACTTCGGTTCCGACTAGTAACTCGGAATACATGAGTATTATCTTACATCGTTCTGAGGCTTTTAAAAAACCTTTAATGGCCTGGACAACCCCTGTCCAAGGTTTTACAAGTGATGGTCAATCCTCAGGACAGGTCATCACCATCTGATCAGCAGGAGCCCTCACACCCCCACCGATCAGCTGTTCAGAATTAACTGCCTAACGTTGTTACTATAACTACACAACTCAGTCCAGTGTGTTGTGGACATGGGGCAGGTTCCTGCATTACTGCAGTAGCCGGCTCTGGCCACTACAGAATGGATTGAGCTGTGTAGTTCTGGAACTGGCTCCCAGTACTGGAGCTACTCTGAAAGAGTTCAGAGAGTGATGGCCTATTCTCAGTAAAATCCTGGACAGGGGTTGTCAGGCCAATTAAAATGTTTTTAAAAGCTTCAGAACAGTGTAAAATAAAGTCATGCACACATTACCGATCATCAGCCACTCCCATTCCAACACATCTGAGTCCCTCAATGATCTACTCCTGGTCCCTCCCAACACACACAAAATGTCTGCTTTGACCTACTGCAGCCAATAATTGGATGTGTAATCATGTCCTCTGTGCTGAGAGGGACTGGGAAGCGTTGGAAATGTGGCAGCTGTGATTGTTAATGGGAGTACTACTTCTTTTATTATTTACACCTTTCTGAGCTTTTTTTTTTTTTTAAAACCCTTGATGACATGGGTTGTACATGTACAGGGCATGTTGTCTCTTTAAAGATGCCGCTTGCTTTGGAGTGGAGAGGGCTCCATAGCTGCTAGGTGCCTGCTGTTTCACACAGCAGACACATGAAGCTAATGTCTGTAATCGGTAACAATGCCAATTACAGACATTTAACCCCTAAGATGCCAGGCTCAATTGCGACCACAGCATCTGAGGCAGCTTTCTCTGGAAGCATTGTGCTCCTGAGGCCTGAACGGATCCCCCACACGGTGATCGGGGGAGCCAGTCATTGATTATAATAGCTTTGTTCCCTCTAAAGGATCCGAGGCTATTATGGCAGCAGTTCCTGAGGATGCCTGCAGCTGGAACACAATGAAACGCCCATAGGCTGCAAAGGTAATTCCATGCAGTCTATGGGACAAAAGATTTAACAATCGCTTGTTAACGTCCCCTAAGGGGGCTTAAAATATGTGCAAAAAATACCAAAACATAAAAATTCAAATCAACTCCTTTCCCCATATTAAAAATAATAAACGGACCAAAATGCATATATTTTTAAAATATAAACATATTTATCTCATATTGTGAACGGTGTACCTGAAAAAAATATCAACATGACCAATTTGTTTTTTTCATCATTTCACCTCCCCAAAAAACTGAATACACACTCCAAAATGGTATCAATAAAGACTACAGATTGTCCCACAAAAAATGTGTCCTCTTACAGCTGCATAGATGAAAATATAAAAAAAAAAAAGTTATGTGGGTCAGAATATGGCTTCCGAGCTGTCTTCACCAGACTTCTGGTCCCCACCTTTAAACTCCTTACACAGATAGGGTCATGTGGGCTGCTGCAGCAAATGACTGGCCTCAGCAGTGTCATGTATCCAAGTGGCATGTTACTGCTTGGTCTCTTGCCACTTTATGGCATGTCTCCACTGAGGCCAGTCATTGGCTATAATTAGAGATGAGTGAATTTCATATTTTGAAATTCGTTCACGCTTCGTTTGGTGGTAAAGGTGAATTTCGTTATGGATTCCGTTACCACGGCCATAACGCAATTCTATAACGGAATGCATAATGGAATGCCTTTAGAGGGATTCTGTTATTCATTTCATCATAATAGATGTCTATGGGCTGCATAACAGATCCGTCCAGTTTCTGGCTACTTTCACACTTGCGTTGTAAGGATCCGTTTGTGAGATCTGTCACAGGCTCTCATAAAAGGTCCAGAACTGATCAGTTTTGTCCCAATGCATTCTGAATGGAAAAGGATCCGTTCAGAATGCATCTTTTGCGTTTTGCTTCAGTTTGGTCTCCATTCCGTTATGGAGGCGGACACTAAAACGCTGCTTGCTGCGTTTTGTTGTCCACATGAAGAAACTGATCCAAACGGATCCGTCATGACTCACAATGTAAGTCAATGAGGACGGATCCGTTTTCTCAGACACAATAGAAAATGGATCTGTCCCCCATTGACTTTCAATGGAGTTCATGGCGGATCTGTCTTCGCTATTTAAAAGATAATACAACTGGATCCGTTCAGAACGGATGCAGACGGTTGTATTATCATGATGGAAGCGTTTTTGCTGATCCATGACGGATCCAGCAAAAACGCTGGTGTGAAAGTAGCCTCTGTCGGAGTCCTCTCCTGCATAACAGAGCCCGGACGGATCCGTTATGCAGGCCGTAGACTTCTATTATGACGGAATGAATAACGGAATGCCTCTAAAGGCTAATTATTGAATTGTGTTATGGTCTGTGGTAACAGAAACCATAACACAATTAATTCTGCTTTTATCACCAAACGAAGCCTGAACGAATTTCAAAATATTGAAATACTTCAAAATGAAATTCACTCATCTCTACATAATCAATATAGTGTATATGTGTGTAGCTTGTCCCAGGTAAGGAGCCTGCATAATCATACTGTAACATACAGGCCTACATAGTTATTCTACATAATCCGATGTATTTATTTGGAAACACATGGATTTCATATACCTATGGTACTTGAACGTTGCATTTCTACCTACAGCAGATCTGACCACAATGATTTATCCTCCAACTCGACCTCAGTACTCCAATTGTCCACCAGGGGGCGTACTATCCTTTGTAAAGTAAAGGACGTAATTCTAAAATAAAACCTACCTGACATACGTTATTACTATGCAGTTATAGAAATGCATTATGTGGGTTATATTATGATTAGTATTAAAGGACTAACGATATTAAATGAAAAAGGAAGACGACGTTGATCAAAGGACTGAGCAAGGGTGTACCTGCTCACAGAGAAGGTACTGAAGCGTGACGGACGTGACGTCAGGATGGGCACATGAAGCCGCAGTAGGTGACAGGCAGTGATGGCGGAAGTGGATGTGTTGCTGCCCGTGATGGCGGAAGTGCTGGAAGAAAAAATGAAGCCAGACCCCGAGAGAAGTCGTTTCCCACATTGTGTTGTATGGACCCCAATTCCAGTCCTGACGTAAGGAAAATGTATATAGTATAACCGGGGGAATGAGCAGTACAGAAACGCATGCGTGTTATACGCACACATTCTGTGGAACTTATTACCATGTACAGTCATTGCAATTTCTGCTTCATGTTCTGTAGTTATATGGTCGGTTTATGACTACCCAGATAAGTTAGGGATCCCCATGGCTCACAGAACTCTATAGGATACCTTGGTCTGACTGTATAGTAATGAATGGGCATTTAGTGAAGGGCCATGGCACTAATAACAAACGTCCTCTACAGTATTCAAGATCTCTGTTTGCTGTCATTGAATGGGGAAGTTCTCTGTTCTTATCCAGCGGCAGATCTGCACAGATCCAGTAGTTCCCACAGCTGAGAGTTTGCTACAATGGTATCCAGTCTAGTTGAGCTTATGTGAAATAAATTGAAGTTTCCATTATACTTCATGCACACAGTGTGCCTCCAGTGTTATACTTCTGCCTGACATTGGGCATGGAGAGAGGCACGGTAACTGCAATTCCCAGGGAGTATGGTGCACAGGTCCTGTCCTAATTAATAGGACCCTAACGATATGCCAGAGGTCATCCACCTTCGGCACTCCAGCTGTTATGAAACTACAATTCCCAGCATGCTCCATTCATTTCTATGAGAGTTCTTATAAGAGCAGAGTCAGTGCGCATGCTGGGAGTTGTAGTTTCACAACAGCTGGAGTGCTGGAGGTTGCCTACCTCTGCAATACCCGCTGGGAGTTGTGTAATTGCCATGGCAACTGTAGCATGCACTTCCGTCTCTCCACGCCCAAAGTCAGATTTGATGGAAGGGTAATATTGGAGGAAAACTCCTTTAAATTCTGTCCTCATATTTGATTTCAGCAATGTTTGCACTAATAAAGCTTTGTTCACACCTCTTTTCAGTACCTTCTCATTGTTTGAAGTTATGAACAGTGTAAAAATGACGGAAACCGTAGAGGCCTTTATTGAAGGTCTGTCTGTGACGGTTTGGATCCATCAAGTGTCATGGTTTCCATTAGTAAACCATGGCACCAGATGGAATCAGAATGTATGCCTGTCACCCACATTCCCAGTTTGCTATACATTTTTTCTATCATCATCCAGGTTTTCTATAGATTTCTGACTCTATATATATATTTTTTAAGTACTAAGGGACCTCCATGTAAGACTTTTTTCACACGGTTGTAAGTGGTCCATGAACTGCGGTCCATGTGACGGAGGAGTTTCCTGGACCAACTGCAGCTCCTGTGAGCTGAATTCACTTCATCATGTTGACCTATGGTGCTTTGAGTTTTGGTCAGAATAACTGTGGTCAGTCCAGGAAATGCGGCTGTCACACAGACCATATACGACTGTGTGAAAGCAGCCTTGTAGACATATCTGTATACACTACTCACAAAACGTTAGGGATATTTGGCTTGTGGGTGAAATTTCAGGATGAACCTAAAATGCACTCTAACAGGTGAACTTAAAGGGGTTCTGCAGTTCTGTAAAACTGATGATCTATCCCCTGGATAGATCATCCGCATCTGATCGGCGGCAGTCCGACACCCGGGACCCCCGCTGATCAGCTGTTTGAGAAGACAGCAACGCTGCAGGAGCGCCGTGGCCTTCTCTGTGGTTTTCTCAGGCCCAGTGACGTCACGACTAGTTTCACTGGCCTGGGCGGGGCTAAGCTCTGTTCACTTGAATGGAGCTTAGCCCCACCAAGGCCAGTGATACTAGTCGTGATGTCACTGGGCCTGCGGTAAACACAGAGAAGGCCGCTGCGCAGCTGCCTTCTCAGCTGATCGGCGGGGTTCCCATGTGTCGGACCGCCACCGATCAGATGCTGATAATCTATCCAGAGGATAGATCATCATTTTTAAAGAACTACAGAACCCCTTTAATGTGACCTTCTCTAAACTTTTGAATGCACATGTCCAAATGTTCAGTATTTCAGTACTTTTTGCACAACTTTTTGTTCTCTAACAAGGAGCTTAATGGCAAAATTCACAACAGGTGTTTGATCCATGAATTGTCCAATAAATTTCCTGGTTCAATTAGAATTGGTATTTAAAGAGTCCTCCTCATCATGCTGTTCACATTTTGAAATCATGAGACCACAATGACACCTAACAATTGATCAACAGTATCTCACTGTGTAAAGGCTCGTAACTCTGTACCCCAGAACCTCAATGATCTGACGTCCGCCCTTCAAGAAGAGTGGGATGCCATGCCTCAGCAGACAATAAGTCAACTTGTGAACAGCATGAGACGTAATTGATGCTGAAGGCCACATGAAAAGTTATTGAGACACTGACGTTTTTTGTGGGGTATACCCACCACTGAGATGAGAAAATCACCACTGCGTGCTTCTACTTAAATGCCCTACTTTCATGATATTATATCACTGTAGTGTGAACATTTTACGTTTTCCATAAATGTCACTCGAAAGCCAAATATCCCTATGTTTTTGTGAGTGTATGTGTAATTCTACAGCCAGGCCTGGGCTTCCTATTAACTTGAAACATCCACCTTCACACACAACTGCTGTGTCTGTCAAAATACAGTCAGAGAGATTTATCAAAACTGGTGTGAAGTAGAACTGGCTTAATTGCCCATAGCAACCAACCAGATTCCACCTACCATTTTTCATAGCTCCTTTAGAAAATGAAAGGTGGAATCTGATAGGTTGCTATGGGCAACTATTGCAGTTTTCCTTTACAGCAGTTTTGATAACTCTTCCCCATTGAGTCTCTCATGAGCATTGAGACCCCTTCCTAGACAATGTGACATCACATGGCTAGGCGCATCTCAGTCCCACACCCTCTTTAAAGGTGTTTTTGTTGTTTAGGATATTGATGGTTTGTGCTAAGGATATTTCATCAGATCAGTGGGGATCCGACTCTTGGCATCCACACCATTCAGCTGTTTGAAGTGGATGCGGTGCTTGTGTGAACGCTGCAGTCTCTTCACTGTTTACATGGGTTGATCTACTTCCATGCCATGGAACGGTGGTGCAGGTAGACTGACCCATGTAAACAGTGAGGCTACATGTAGAAAATCCTCAGAATAATACAGCATCAGCTAAGGCCTGTTTCACAATGCCGGCAGGCTGTTCTGGCATAGAATGCCGGGAATCCGCCGGGCAAAAACCACTGCGCTCAGTGGTATTTGTCCGCCATTTCTCAGCATATTTGCCAGATCGCTGCCAGACCCTGTTACAGGTTAATGGGGCAGGACGCCATTCCGGCAGCATCCGGCTGTTCCTGGCTGATGCAAATGTAAAACAAGCCTAAGAAGATGAGTGCTACACAGTGTGGATTGTGAAATGCAAAGGGTGAGCTCTGGGGCAAATCTGCGTTAAAATCTGCAGCAAAGTCTAACCAATATGGATTTGGTGCGGGAATGCAATGAAATCTGCACAAAATTCCGCATAAACTACACTGCCGTGTGCATGTACCCTGAAGAGACTTCAGTGAGTGCACAAATCCTTGGTCCCACCATGCAGTGAATATGTGGGGGTGGCTGGAGTCAGACTCCCACCAATCTAATATTAATGGCATTCTCTGAGGCTAGACCGTCATTAGGCCTCATGCAGACAACCGTATTTTCGATCTACATCAGATCCTCATTTTTTGCAGAGCCATTGATTTCTGCGGGGCCACAAAAATGTGGATAGCACACGGGTGTCATCCAAGTGCAGCACAGGAAATTAGAACATGTCCTATTCTTGTCTGTTTTGCGGAAAACAGTATGCACTCCCACAAAGTACGGGATCCACATGTAGTGCACCCATATTTTACAGATCCACAATTTGCAAAATGAATGCAGTTGTGCATAGGAGGCCTTATTCTGAACCCAGAAAACCCCTTTAAAGGTGTAATGTATAAAACATTCAGGGGGAAAATTTCTTTTTCAGTCCTATGGCGCTGCCAGAGGAAGCATTAAAGTTATACAGAAGCGCAGGCCTCTACATAAGGGCTTGTACACAAGATGTGGTTTGGGTCCGCATCTGATCCGCATTTTTTGTGGGTCAGATGCGGACCCATTCACTTCAATGGGGCCTCAAAAGGTCAGTTCCATGCCGTCCTCAAAATTATAGAACATGTTCTATTCTTGTCTGCATTACGGACAAGGATAGGACTGTTCTATTAGGGTCCAGCCGTTCAGTTCTGCAAAATGTGGAATGCACACGGCCGGTGTCCGTGTTTTGCAGATGCGCAATTTGCAGACCACAAAACAGCCAAAGGATGTGTGCATGAGCCCTAAGTTTAGCGCTTCGTCCAGCAGGCCATGCAACAGCGTTAAAGGGGTTGTCCGAGTTATTTTTTTGTCCTTTGTATGTTTCTAACTAGTCAAATACAACAGCTTTTCCATACACTTTCTGCTTCTAAAGCTGCTGGTTTCTTAGATTTAACTCAGGGTCACATGACCTGTGATGTCAGCTTATCTCCCTGCTGTGTGATGTTTGGTGCACAAGCCTCAGAGATCAGATAACAGCCTGTACACCAGATGCCTTCTTGCTCTGCCGCTGCTGCTATCTGCTCTCTCCCTGGATTCCTTCAGATAAAACATTAACCCCTTCAGCCAGAACACACTGAAGGCTTTACAACAGCAGCTGCAGATGTAAAGAAACACAGGATCTGCCCTCCTCACACTACAGACACAAAGCTGATCTGGAGGAGATGCAAACTACAAGTACAGGTAGGGGGGAGATCCTGTGTGTATCAGCAGTGTCATTGTACAGCTGGGACTTGTAGTCCTACACATACAACATGCTGCTGAGTATTCCAGCAGGCAGACATGTCACTCAGCACTTGTATTCACTCCCTTTACAGAGAGGGGGAGGGGCAGAGATTGTTATTACTGCATGTAAACAAAGGCCAGAAGAGAACCAGGGAAATGAGGAAATATAGATTTTTTTGCCTAAAACTTGCTTAACTTAGTTATATATTGCTGCCCATCAGATTTAAAGTACTATATATTTTTTTTTCATAACTTGGACAACCCCTTTAACTATACACTGGCTCCGTTGCTGATGTAGATTCAAGCCATTTTCCACGGCAAAAATCAGCATGGAAAATGATAAATGAGCCAGACCTAGCGTATATGAGTTACTTAATGTCCCCCTCAGACTCTTGGTAAACAGAATTGTGTATCACCTTGGTTATATTAAATAAACATACAATTAGTGTTATAGATGTGTAGATTTAAAGGAGATATCCTCTTTGGAGCACCCTTTCCCTTTGTCAGCACTTTGACAATGTGCTAGTTACAGTTAGGGCCCCGAATCTGCCTACTCCCCTTAAAGGGAGTCTTTCACCTGTTTTTCACCTATATAACTAATAGCACTGCCCCACAGAAGATTGCAGACACATCCCAGACATACCTGTGTGCACTGTGTGTCTGTATTACATGTCCAGGAAAAGCACTTTTATTCTGCTAGAAAACAGCTCCCACGTGCCCAGCTCTGCTGCTGCAAGTTCCCAAAGCAAACCAGACTGAAGAGGGAAGGGCTGCTTTAGCTGCTCATATCTTGGAATTGGTAGCAGATAGAAAAATGGTTCTGACCTTCTTTGAAAGCTGAAATCGAGTCGGGAGAGAAAGCTGTTTTTAGTTTCACTTTCAGCTGGGCACTTGGGAGCTGTTTTCCAGCAGAATAAAAGTGCTTTTTCTGAACATGGAATACAGACACAAAGTGCACACAGGTATGTCTGGGATGTGTCTGCAATCTTCTGTGGGGCACTGCTGTTAGTTATATAGGTGAAAAACAGGTAAAAGACTCCCTTTAATATCTGTTGTAAATAATAAAAAATGGGTATGCTCCAGTGCTTTGATGCATGAGCAAGGTGGTACTACTAGCTGTCCCTTTCCCCAACCCCATATATATGGTTATGACAATTACTTCTTGTCTCCTGGTTAGCGTTAGTTGCTTAGGGCTCGTTCACATCACCGTCATGGATTCCGTTCTGGCTTTCCGTTATAACGGAAAAAAACGGAATCCATAGGACGGAAATCAAAACGGAAATCTTTAGAGGCATTCCGGTTTGATCCGTCATAATAGAAGTATATAGGCAAGCATAACGGATCCGTCTAGTTTTCGTTATGCTGGACGGAAGACAAAGTTCTGTCGACAGGAGTTTGTTTTCTATCCAGCATAACGGAAACCAGTCCATCCTATGGATTCTGTTTTTTTCTGTTATAACGATGTTATAACGGAAAGCCAGAACGGAATCCATGACGGTGATGTGAACGAGCCCTTACTTTGACAATTGCTTTTGTATTAAAATAAGATATACCGTTCTTTATGTATATCTTTTGTGAAATGTGCCTTTACAAGATATGTCTGCATTTTTATTTCAGGTGGCTTTTCCCATTCATTGGTCATATGGGAATTTGTACATCATCTGGTGTGATTCGAGACTTTGCAGGTCCCTATTATGTTTCTGTAAGTACAACAGATTCTAAAGGTCCTTTTACACGGAAAGATAAATCGTTTTAGCGATCGTAGATGAACGATCGAACGATGCAATGTAAATACCGTTTACACTGAAAGAGAAGTCGTTCACAATCTTCGTACTTTCGGTCGTTTTATAATCGTTATTACGATCGTTCCTTGCTCCTTGCCATAAGCATTACCATTACCATCTGCCAACGACTAAACGATTTTCGTTTAAACTGGAAGATTTTTCGAACGATGAACGATTAATTTATTGGCAGGACAAAAGATGCGATCAACGAGAAGCGAACGAAATCTCGTTCGTCGTTAAATCGTTACCCGTGTTTATACGGAACAATAATCGTGCAAATCCGAACGTTTGAACGATTATTTGAACGATAATCGGCTCGTGTAAAAGGGCCTTAAGACTGTAGTGTAATTCCATTAATCCTGCACTAAGCGGTCCAGAAATCCCAGTTCTCAATGCCATTGTTTCAAATAATTAAAGCAGGCCTCCGTTCCAAAACCTAAAGTTTGACTTCATCAGACATACAGTACAGACCAAAAGTTTGGACACACCTTCTCATTCAAAGAGTTTTCTGTATTTTCATGACTATGAAAATTGTAGATTCACACTGAAGGCATCAAAACTATGAATTAACACATGTGGAATTATATACTTAACAAAAAAAGTGTAAAACAACTGAAAATATGTCTTATATTCTAGGTTCTTCAAAGTAGCCACCTTTTGCTTTGACTACTGCTTTGCACACTCTTGGCATTCTCTTGATGAGCTTCAAGAGGTAGTCACCTGAAATGGTTTTCACTTCACAGGTGTGCCCTGTCAAGTTTAATAAGTGGGATTTCTTGCCTTATAAATGGGGTTGGAACCATGAGTTGTGTTGGGCAGAAGTCAGGTGGATACACAGTTGATAGTCCTACTAAATAGACTGTTAGAATTTGTATTATGTCAAGAAAAAAGCAGCTAAGTAAAGAAAAACAAGTGGCCATCATTACTTTAAGAAATGAAGGTCAGTCAGTCTGAAAAATTGGGAAAACTTTGAAAGTGTCCCCAAGTGCAGTCGCAAAAACCATCAAGCACTACAAAGAAACTGGCTCACATGAGGACCGCCCCAGGAAAGGAAGACCAAGAGTCACCTCTGCTGCGGAGGATAAGTTCATCCGAGTCACCAGCCTCAGAAATCGCAGGTTAACAGCAGCTCAGATTAGAGACCAGGTCAATGCCACACAGAGTTCTAGCAGCAGACACATCTCTACAACAACTGTTAAGAGGAGACTGTGTGCAGCAGGCCTTCATGGTAAAATAGCTGCTAGGAAACCACTGCTAAGGACTGGCAACAAGCAGAAGAGACTTGTTTGGGCTAAAGAACACAAGGAATGGACATTAGACCAGTGGAAATCTGTGCTTTGGTCTGATGAGTCCAAATTTGAGATGGTTCCAACCACCGTGTCTTTGTGTGACGCAGAAAAGGTGAACGGATGGACTCTACATGCCTGGTTCCCACCGTGAAGCATGGAGGAGGAGGTGTGATGGTGTGGGGGTGCTTTGCTGGTGACACTGTTGGGGATTTATTCAAAATTGAAGGCATACAGAACCAGCATGGCTACCACAGCATCTTGCAGCGGCATGCTATTCAATCCGTTTTGCGTTTAGTTGGACCATCATTTATTTATCAACAGGACAATGACCCCAAACACGCCTCCAGCTGTGTAAGGGCTATTTGACCAAGAAGGGGAGTGATGGGGTGCTAAGCATCTCTGGGAACTCAACTTCAAGACTGTTGGAATAACATTTCAAGTGACTACCTCTTGAAGCTCATCAAGAAAATGCCAAGAGTGTGCAAAGCAGTAATCAAAGCAAAAGGTGGCTACTTTGAAGAACCTAGAATATAAGACATATTTTCAGTTGTTTCACAATTTTTTGTTAAGTATATAATTCCACATGTGTTAATTCATAGTTTTGATGCCTTCAGCGTGAATCTACAATTTTCATAGTCCTGAAAATACAGAAAACTCTTTGAATGAGAAGGTGTGTCCAAACTTTTGGTCTGTACTGTATATAGTCAAGTTATCTGGTGACTGCCATTCCTCCCCTGCTCCCTTTGTTCTGGTCCCTTGTCGCAGGCTTCCTTTCAAGATGGCCGTCACTATCATCATTGACACTGGTGTATTCAAGGCAGTGAAGTGATGCATTGCTTAGACTTTCATAAAGACAGGAAGTCTGAGATATCTTGAAACAGCGGCACCATGGTAAAAACGCAGGACACCTGGTATGTTGACTATACATATGTCATATATAGTCAAATTTTAGGTTTGGACTGAAAGGTCACTTTAACTCCTTTGCACGCCTTGATTTAACTGGACGTCTGACTTGAGGTGTGTATGGAATGGGTTGAATTGAGCCTGCCCCATATGTGGTCGGTACTGACTATGTTATACAACTGACACCAGCCCGCTGCTCCTGGAATTGATGATAAGTGTGATCCTTGCCATTTAATCCATTAGATGCCATTTTCAATAGGGACTAGGGCATCTGAGTGGTTAGTCAGAGGGAAAGTTCTCCCTTTCACCTCCAATAGGCATCCCCATGGCTAAATCACAGGGTGCCAGTTGGTAGTTGTTGCATCGTAGGGCCTTATGAAATATTCCACTTCTGTCATTGTAAACTGCCTATTAAAGGGAATCTGTCACCAGGATAATCACTATTGAAGTAAAGCCACGGCCTAATAGCACTTAGTACCTTATTTCCAGATGTGCCTTTGTTTCAGCAATAGATGTTTTCTATCTTCCGAAAATCCAGTTTATTTGGTATGCAAATGAGCCAGTAAAGTGCCCAGACGGGTGTCATTCTTGCAGGAAGGAGCCCAGGCATACCTCCTGCTAGTGCCCAAGCCCGCCCTCATACTGGGTGCAGGGAAAAGGGGGGCAGAGTTATGGCTTGAATGTGATGTAGGAGGAGTTCCTTGGCTCCTTCTTGCAAGAGTGACCTTACTGGCTCATTTGCATACCAAATAAACTGGATTTTCAGAAGATAGAAAACACCTATTGCTGAAACAAAGGCAGATCTGGAAATAAAATTGCTATTAGGCTATGGCTTTACTTTAATAGTGATTATCCTGGTGACAGATTTCCTTTAAGTGCTGCCTGGAGCAGGGCAGAATCCACGTAGGTGCCATCACCTGAGGTATAAGATCGCATGTTCAATTCCCCTATGCTGGGACTAAAAATGAAAGTAAAAGATAGCTTTTAAAAAATATATATAGAAATAAATGAATTAAAAATTCAAATCACCCCCTTCCCATATAAAAATAAGTAAACAATAAAAATATAAATCGCTGCATCCGAATATGTCAGAGCTGTTAAAATCTAAACGTATTTATCCCACATAGTAAAACACTGAAAGTGGTACCAAAAACTACAGCTCTGCCTGCAAAAAAAACAAAAAACAAACAAGCCCTCACATAGCAAAGTAGGTGGAAAAATTAAAAAAAAAGTTATGGCTGTCAGAATATGGCTATTCAAAGAAAGTTATTTGTAAAGGTTTTTATTTTTTTTTTAAAGTAAGTAAAACATAATTTAAAAAGCCATATACATTTGCTATTGGTGTAATTGTACTGACCCACACAGTAAGGTCACCATGTCTTTTTTAGTGCACATAAAATGCTGTAAAGACAAAATGTAAAAAAAAAGTGTCAGAATTTCGGTTTTTCAGTTTCACCCCGCAAAGATTTGTTTTCTCATTTCTTAATACAAGATACAGTAAATTAAATAGTGCCACTAAAAATTACAACTCACCAAATTTTTCCGAAAGTGGAAGATTTTCCTCATTACTCACTTTGGCCCCTCTGGAATTTTGGAGGTGGTAAAACCATTTCAGTATACTTCTTGGTACCTCATTTCCTCATTAAAAGGCACTCTGGGTGCCCTTCAAGTGTAATCCCCTCCTCCTTCTTCTTCCCTTCTTCCTTTCTGTTCCCTGTTAAAATGAAAATACTTCAATAAAAAGAGTTAAAAATAAATAAATAAATTACAACTTGTCCCACAAAATAAAACAAGCTGTCATTTGGCTACACAAATTAAAAAGTGAAACTGTTATAGGTGTTGGAAGGTGGGAAGGAAATTGACATGGTGTCTTCATGATGATTCTGACATTTCTGCTAGACCTATGGGAATGTTTCATCATCATCTTGAAGTCAGCACCTAGATAGCATTGAGAATGATGTCATGTGTCTTGAGGTCCAGAGGGGCATCATAGAATCCAACCTGCAGAAACCTACCAAGTCCAAGTGTTGTGTGTCTATCGTGTAATTCCAATAGTCTAGCAAACAGATTTGTCTTGAATGAATGCTTACCTCCCACATGGCCTAAATTCCCATTTATCTTGGGCCTGTTTGTCGAGCAGAGCTTGTCAGAACTGCCCAGTTGTGTAAAATATAATGAAAATGGAGGCAACCAGCCAGACAACTCCAGAAATATAACATGGAGCAGTATATAATATTATTACTTTTTAACTTTTGGTTGTACACTAAGTTTCGTGTCTTGCTGTCTAGCAAACAATGTCATTGCGCCTGCAGGGAGGTAGTTTATTGACTTTAGGTGGAGTTGTACTATAGGTGTCGAAACGTTGACCCCACAGTCTGCGTTCCCCTTCTGTATACATGGCACTCCTGCTTTGTTACTCAGTAAGAACATTATGATACTGAAATTCTGTGTATAACGTGTAACTCTCTTTTGTCTGCAGGAGGATTGCATGGCTTTTGGGAAACCAGTAAAGTAAGTAGCTTTCCTACCACTTTATATCTAGAAGTGACAGACTGGTATTTGTGGTTACATCTCCTGGACCCTCTCTATTCAGATATTGGCAGTTGGATCCGAATCTTGTATATGCCGGTGGGCCTAATCCATGGGACACAGCCGTCCATGAAGCTTCTGAGGAATATAAACATCGTATGGTGAGTCATGTATCCCTCATGTCTTTCATCATAGCGTTCTGTATGGCTTTGGGCAGTATTAGGCATACAACCTTATGTATTTTGCAGTCTCCAATTTGCAGATCCACAAAATACGGATACTGTCCATGTTGCATCCGCATTTTTTGCAGACCCATTGACATCAGTGGGTCTGTGGTCTGCAGTTTGTGGACAAGTATAGGATATGTTCTACCCTTTTGCAGAGCAGACATATGGATGCAGAAAGCACACAGGTCATCTGTGTGCTTCCTGCATCTGTACGTCCATTCCACAAAAAGACAGAATATGTCTGCAAAATGCAGACCATGGACCCATTGAAGTCAATGGGTCTGCAAAAAAATGTGGACGGCACGCGGATCCACTGATTGCAGACTGCAAAATGGACACGGTCGTGTGCATATGGACTCATCCTGTAAATGCTACATATTGTAAACTCACATTGTTATATTATTACATGCTGCTGTATCTAAAAGTACAGAATCCTAGCGTTCTCTCTATATGAATTTGTCCTGTTTTAGCACAACCTATGCTGTGATAACTGCCACTCTCATGTGGCTATGGCGATGAACCTAATGAAATACAATAACACGTCCTGGAATATGGTGAAACTCTGTCTTTACAGCCTGATCTACAGCAGATATGTCAGGTGGGTGTACGTCTGGATTCTAGGTACATATGTATTCATATTGTCCTATGTAAGTGACCATTGTATGTGTACTTCTAGTTTTGGAGGCTTTCTGAAGACTTGGGTTCCATTCTTCTTACTGGTAGGGGTGATTCTCACGGTCATTCTTACCTTACACCTGCGGTGAAATTTTCTCTGAGGACTGCCAAATCATTGTCTACCAGACCCTGCCTGGAATAAAACGTGAGATGAAACAGAAGACTTTTGCTCGCTTTCCTTGAGGCATGCATGGCTCTTTAATCTTCCTTCCTTCAACCAACTGGAAAATGACAGGAGCGTTTGTCTTATCATTCAGACAGGCCGGTGCCCTTACTAACTAGGACCCAGACTCTCATGTAAACTAGCCAGACTAGGTTGGAGTCAAGAGCTCGCTCACAAGCACAGTACGGTGTACGCAGTACGACTGTAAATAAGATGTGGAATACACCTCCATGCAATTTTTCTATGTTTTGCAGACACTTGTGGTTTACTTGTATGTGTGTGTGTATTTCCATGTGTGGATAAAATAAATGTGTCTCATTCAACTTCTCCAGCATCCAGTCTGCTGTGCTCTTGAGCTAAGACTATCACAACTATTATATTGTACACTTCAATCGTTGCATGTTCATACGATGAAAGTGACCTGAAGTTTCATGTAAGTAATGATACTGTTTGATTTACGTTGGACAGAGCAATAATCATTAATGATCCAGTCACTAACCTATTGTTTACAGTATGAAATTCAGAATAAATTTATCCGATTGTTCAGAACAGTCATAGGATCTGATTTCTTTTTTTCGATTTTGTAACATTTACCGTAATCATGTGTCTGATGGAAAACTACAATTCACGCGGACCATACTGGCAGCAGGGGGAATAATATTACATGTCGAAAATCATTTACTTTAATCATATATGCCCTGTGTGCTTAGAGCTAACACTGTAATCCACTACTCACATATTTCAGGTAAGTTATGCTCTGGTTACATCACCATAATGGCTTCATAATGGATGCGATGACACAATGCAGCATCATTGTATGACAAACCCCCTTGATTTATAATGAGGTCTGTCATACATCAGTCGTTTTGCATGCAATGCGGTTCTTCCCGTCAAATCTGGCAGAACTGCAGCACAAGTTGTGAACATAGCCTCTTGTGACCACTGTGTGTTGGGGGAGGGATTTGAGAGGGCGAAACAATACTCTTACCATTTAGGCTAGGGCTACATGGCGACACTGCTCACGTCCAGGATTACAGAGTAGTGGTCAGGGGCGGACTGGGAACTTAAAGTGGCCATGGAGAAAATACTAAAAGTGGCCCCCGTTTTGTAGTCGGGTCCAAATTGATGGAAGGCAGGGTCAGCAATACCATATTGTGGCACATTATACCACCCCAACAGAGCCAAATACCACCGTACATCACAATATACTGCCAGCGGGGCAAAATACATCCCCAAAAACATCCATTGGCAGCTGTGAGGAGGGCTCAGGTGGCTCCCTGGGCATCGGCCCACCAGGAAATTTCCCTGTAAGGTCTATGGCCAATCCGCCCCTGGTAGTGGTGATCCCATATAAATCAGTGGCATCACAGCCATGATTCACAAACAGTCCAACAGTGTTGGGTTTTTTAGACTCGCTCTGCAATCCAATTAATATCTATAGGATTAATCTCTAAACTGCAATCCTGGCCATGACCAGTTTCACAATGTAGCCCTAGCCTTAAGGATGTAGCAGCATTATAGTAAAGCCCTATTAGGGCCAAGTTAAAAGGGTACACCCATCCAGACATTTATGTATTACCATTGGACATGATCTACAATAGGTATGGGACCCTCCTATCCCAAGTATTGGGGTCCCCTGACATACCTGAAGAGCAAGATTTGCGTGTGTTACTTTCTCCATTCCTTGCAATAGGACATCAGAAAATTGCAGTAAGCAATTGGCTATTTTCGGAGGTCCCATAGAAATGAATGGAAGGGACACCACACAGGCACAGCATGCTTTTCTTTCACAGGTGCCTTATTCTTGAGATAGTTGACCAGACGTGGGACCCACAGTGGTCAGACTTTTGTAGCATGTACTATCGTCCAGATAGGACAACCCCTTTAACTGTCAATGAATAGCT
Source organism: Rhinella marina (assembly GCA_900303285.1). Lineage (NCBI taxonomy): Eukaryota > Metazoa > Chordata > Amphibia > Anura > Bufonidae > Rhinella > Rhinella marina. The sequence goes on along the minus strand of ONZH01007268.1, from coordinate 138,648 downwards.
TGATAGATTTAAGAAAAAAGAACACCAACTGTAATGAATGAACAATAAAATATGTAGGACTGCATGAAAGAAGAAAATGTCTGGACAAACATGCTGCTACAAATGAACCGCTATGTGCACTTCTGAAACCAGTTCCAATACATAAAAAAATGAATTTACTTTGCAAACAGCCTTGACTGTTTAGTGTGTCCTGCAGCCTGTTTACTGACTGTGCGTCGTTCAATACCACTGTTGTGTGCACTGTACTGCTTCTTCCTAACATGCTCCTGGGCACTGTAGAGGCATCTGCTGTCCATGGTATTCACCCACAGCATGTTATATATACCTGCAGAGACTTCTGAGCATTTTCGTTTTTTTCACAGAAAAAAAACAACTCCAACATGTATAGCCATGTCAGTGTGAGAATGATTAGACACGGCTACAACACTAAGACAAGGGAGGGGACATCTTGCTTCTTTGGGAATATCCACTGAGCTCTGAAATAGCAGGTTATCAAACAGGCATGTAAGGCCATGTTCACATATTTTGCAATCCACAACATTTACCCCTGCAATATATGATAATGTGGTATTTTAAAGGGGTTTTCCTCACGATAGCTCATCAGTATCTGATCAGTGGGGGTCTAAATCATTGCACCCATCCACTTAGCTGTTTAGGCTGCAGGCTCTTCCTAGACTAGTGATGTCACATTTATTGGTCATGTGGCCTATGTGCAGCTCAGTTCCATTCAAGAGAATAAGCCTGGCCTGCAATACCAAGCCATTATACTGCGGTACTTGGTGTGCTGTGAGGAGGATGCAGTGCACATCCAGGCCCTGTGTCTTCGAACATCTAATTGGCAAGTGTGCCTGTTGTCAGACCCCCATGATCAGAGATTGATTTATTCTATTTCAGGAAAACCCTTTTAACACTCATTCACATGCTGCGTAAAAAATATGCACAACATAGATATTGTGCTGGAGATATTATATTTTGGAAGATACTGATAATATCAGAAATAATTTTTCCATTTGAAATATTTACATTTGTTTCCTAGGTCCTTCCGTTAGCTGTTGGTGCTCTGGCATATACATATCAGAGTGCTGCTTCTGATGACTCTCTTCTCCTCTTCCATTAGTGTTAGAGATAGCAGCAGAGAGGAGAATGGGGTTGTATACAGCTGATCAGAGTATGGACAAGAGAAAAAGGATCCAAGTGGGGAATATCACACAGCCTGTAGATAGGGAAGAAAGCACAAATAGGACAATTTGCAGTGGGGGAATCTAATAGGCTTTGTACAAATCTGAAGAGAAAGCAGAGCAACCACTGCAAACTCTGCAGGATGAGGGGAATCTCTCATTCTTGAGCCGCAGTCACTGTCGCTACAAGGGAGAGGTGATTAGTCATTGGCTGTAGAAGGGGAAAGTAGTCCATGAATGAAGCAGTGCTGATATGTGAGAGCTAGTGAAGGAAGCAGCACCATAGACACACGGGCCTGACATAAGATAAATTGATTTAACAGATAACAAGTGTCTATGTTTGTAATTCATGTCCTTGCGACAGTTTATGAGCCTTAAAGGGGTATTCCCATCTAAAACTTTTATGTCATATGTTCCATAAAAGTCTGATATATGCAGGTCCCACCTAAGTACCAACTGTCCTTGGCTGTTTTTAACCTCACGTAGAAGTGAATGGGGAGAGCTGAACATGCACAGCCAGAAAATGGGTTCCTGTTCTTGAGATAGATGAGATCTGCAACTATCAGACTTTTTTGGCATCTGGATAGGAGATGGGAATATAGCTAGGGCTACGCAGACTTCTAGTAGTGATATATTCCAGTTTAGGGTTTGGCTACAAGGAGATCTTGGTCACACCCAAAGATCACAGTCATATTGCTGTATTAGCATAGAAATGAATGGGGTCACAGCACACATGTGAGTCACACTGCGAACCCATTTATTTCTATGCTAGCACCACTACACTGCGATCCTTGGGCATCACCGCTGTCTCACGGCCAAGATCTCCATGTAGCTGAACCTTTAAACTATTAAATAATAGTTGGATTCCCAAGGAATGCACTAACTTGCAAGCCGCTAGACAGCAGCTGTAGCGAGATTTTGCTGGTCTCACAATACCTTGTGGTCATCGACAATCGATGTTACAACTTAGCTTTGCTTTGGACTGCAGTTGTAGATAAATCAATCAGTAGGTCTACAAAAAATGAAGTATATTCATAAACAGAAGACTTGTATTCTTTTCTGCGACTGCCTCAGTCTGCATCGGTCTTACAGAAACAACTCCATTCAAATGTATGGGCAGGATTTTATAGTCATGGAAATTTTTGTAATTAATCTGCCCTATGTGAATATACCCTAAGGGGGAATTTAGGAAACAATTTACTCTACTTTTGTGGAGTTAAAAATTCCTAGAGCTTGGTGTTTTTCTACAAATATTTACAGTTCTTTGTGATTTTCATGCCACTCTCTCCTATTTTGAAAAGTTTGTGTGTTAGACGTGTCAGGGGAACACCAGATTTATCAAGTGTGACTTAAAATTTTGACTACTACCTTTCTCCAAGGGCATTGTCCTCCACGTTATTTTGTTGGATTTCATACACATATTAGGTAGGGTGTTATGTTTGTGGACAACAGACAGTATCTGGAGATGTTGAGTTATTCCATTCCATGAGCTATTCTATCCTTGGTAATATTTAAATCCTTTCAAGAATATTAAAATAATGTAACCTCAGATTTCTACCGAATTCAAGCTATAAACTAAGATGTAACGGTCTTTTTTTTTTTTATCATGACACACTGATTATCACTTTATATTATATGATTATTCTGATAAAAATGTTTGCGAGTAAACATGTAACCAATTTTCACCCATTTGTCATGATTAAAAATTGGTAATAAATAACATGGTCTAGTTCTTCCAGTCCTTTTATTTGTGTTGCGCCATGTTTCAGTCAATGAGTTTTGTTGGGGGGCCTTTTGCTGTTTGTGTATAACAATGCTCTGTGTAGAAAACGAGTTCTTTGCCAACTTTGTGGTGGAAAACCCTGATCAGATCAGTGACTACGTTTTAGATTGAATGAGGTCAAGTGACAGCTACAGTCCACAAGATTACTGACAGTGCCAAGTATTCCTTTGGACTGCACCTGTAGCGCAATAAAATTAACCAGTTGAGATACAAAGCTCATGGCTGCATGACACTGTGTGCTTGTTTCCTTTTCTGGACCCTGAATACATCATTGGCCACCAGTGTCAGAGGGGGACAGTCTTCAAAACAATGTGGAACTGCCAGTACATAGGGCATTAAGTGCTGTCACAGGAGCACCAGAACAGAGTTGTGGCTATAGGACTTATAACGTATAAAATACAAATTACGAGCTTTTTACAATATACGTAGAAAGTAGATGCCAGACTTTGCTGTGTGAATCTTTATAAACGCATATAGAAATAGCAGCCTCTATGAAATAGCAGTCTCTACGCTTGTATGCTAAACTAAAATTGATATATAGTGTATGCTTTTTGGGCCTCACAAATGTAACATATAGGAGGACATTTACTAAGCATGTTACGCCAGAATTATGGAGTAAAACGAAAAAAACAAGAATGGCGTTTTGATTTGGGCCAAATATATCAACAGTTTTTTCCAGAAATTACCATGAAGACATGACGCCAGAAATGAGATGTAAAATGCAATGTCAAAGTGGGCAGGCCTATCAAATTGGCGCATATTACACCTCATATATCATCCTCTTATCGTCAGAAATGGCTCAAATTGTTGCGGACAATTAAGCCAGCTTATGTGGTGGTGTTTTGTGTAAAAAGTCGCATTTATGGCAGAAAGATGCGACTTTTTGTCAAAAAGTTGCACTTATGAAAAGAAAAAACAACTTGTGGTGGGAACAAGTGATAGATAAGTAATAAAACAGGACGCATTTATTTTTATCTAATACTTGCAGAAGGACCCGGCTTCGCCCGGCTATATTCCATCTATTTCATTTAATGTTTGTGTGTGTCATTAAAAGATATTGACAGTGACCTCTACAGCACCCCGTCTGCTGAACAGTGACCTCCACAGCGACTGCCCCTTTCACAGTGACCTCACAGTACCCTGCCCCCTTAACAGTGACCTCACAGTACCCCGTTGCCCCTTTAATAGTGGCCTCCACAGTCCCCTCCTCCCTTAACAGTGACAGCCACAGTGGCCACCCCTTTAACAGCAACCCCCACAGTGCCCTCCCCTATAACTGACCTCCACAGCAGCCTGCCCCAAGGTTGGCCAGAGGTCCAGTTTTAGGCTGGAAAGTCCGGCTTTGAGACTCAGTGTCCTCCATCTGGCGCAGGGCCTGAATGGACACAGGGATGTCCTTTTGAACAACTCACTCTGAGACAGCAGCACTGTGCAGTCTGAGCATGAGCTGCATGGAGAAAGTCAACGTCCCTCCCACCCCTGCAGCTGACAGTTGATTTTTACCTTCATTTTATCAATCCCCATGGGCTGCGGAGTGGGAGGGGGCGTGGCCTGACCGGGATGTGGCTTAGTGGGACCTGGGGGCAGGGTTTTTAAGTCCTTCTTTTGAGGGTGACCTGAATTACAGGTCGATGCCATGGTAATTTATGAGGAAACACAGTGGGTAGCAGTGGAAGAAAAGATCTTTTAATACTACTGAACGGTAAATACGTGAAATTTACATTATATTAGGTAATGATTGATGATGAATTAGTCTAAAACATAAGTGATATTTATGGTAACCGAAATACCCCTTTAACAGTGTCATCCACAGCGCCCTGCCCCTCTGACCTACAGCAGTGAAGAAAAATGGCTGGATTGTTATGGAAACCTGTTGTAAAACTGTGTGTATGTGGAGAGTAAGGGCCTGCAAGCTTCTATTGGCTGATAAGGGTCATGTGACCAGGCTTCTATTGGCTAATGCATTTTTTGGGAATATCTCAAAACAATAACAAAAGGGTCCCAAGTCTGAGACAAAAGTCGCAATTTACCACAGGAAATGTTGCAAATATGATTCAAAAATCTTAAGTGTGGTCTAGCAGGGGTTGGCTGATATAGCTTTAGTTTAGTTTAGAAAAGACACATTTTAGTGCTATTGGTGTTAAAATGTCGCAAATCGAGAGAAATAGGCGGATAATCAAGTTTATATTAAAAAAAAAAGTCACCACTTTTGATTTGTAATGTGTTTTCTTCTTCTTTGTTCTTATATGTTGCATATAGTTGTTTCTAATTAGTCATTTATTGGTTATTACAATTGACTGGCCTGCATTATTATATTGTTATACTGTTTCATTATGCAGAATATTTTGGTACAAATATAGGTATTACACATGAAGCAGAAAAGGGGTAAATTAGAGTCACTATGTATTGTCAGTACTTATTTCCTGTATTTTGGTGCCTTGTGGTTATTATGTTTGTATTGCTGTATTTTAATTATAGGTTAGTGATTTTATATAATCCAATAAAAGGTCTGTGCTTAGCGTTAACTACTGTAAAGACCGGTACACCGGGGATCTACATTGAACCTATGCTTTCTTATATGTTTTTCGATTAAGCAGAGATTTTATGCACGCTAAGCTATGTCTCAGCATGCCTAGTAGAAAAGTTACGTTTATTTAACCCCAGGCAGTGCAAGCCAATATATTATTAGTGTCTACTTTCTGCTAGTTTGTCTTAATCTATTATTGCCAGTTCTGTAACAAATAATAAGGAGCACAAAGCTTGGAGTAGCCCCCAACATTAACTACAAGAGTTAACGAAAGAAGCATACATTTGTCTGCTTAGTTTGTCACATGATAGCGACTGGACAGGAGATCTATGCAGTCGTGTGCTGCTTAGTGGTATATGCAAAAAATATAATAAAGAAAAATAACAAAACCTGTACCAACAGTATAAGCAAATCTTAGGATGATACGAAGTGGAAATGGTCAACCTCACTTCCCAGCACCTATTAACTACCAACTGATGGACCTAGACAAGTCCAGTACAATGGGAGCCCATTAATCTAGTATACAGGTGAGAATCTATACAAATCACCTTTATGTCCTTCATTTTAAAGGCACTCTATCAGCAGTTTTGACCATGCTAAACTGCTAACAAAACTAGGTAGGGGCTGGAAAGAGTGAGGCAGTCATACCTTTTGTGGGGTTTATTTTTATCCTTAAAGGGGTTCTATACCTTTTTCTTATTGATGATCTATCCTTTGGATAGGTCTTCAGTATCTGATTGGTGGGGGTCCAACAGTAGCGCCGCAGCATTGACAACTTAGTCTGCTATTTACAGTCAGTAGTATGGACAGCACTCACAAATGGCCATTCCTTGTCCTAGATAAACCACCCATTCCCTCAGCCAGCCTAAACTAGCATGATCTTTTGATGTCGCAGCGCTGAGAGCGTTAGGTCCTGCTTAATCCAGGTATTTAAATAGTGAATGTCAGTTAGTCCACTCTTTGGTCACAGTCCAAGTCTGTATGATAAAGAGACCACAAGAAAAGTAGTCAACATAAAATTATATATGACTCTCAAAATGTATTCTCAGGTAAAATTAATAAAATGGGTGACTTTGTTCCAATGCAGTGAAATACTGCACCTTCAAATGGGCAGATTGCCAGGAACGAGTGTTTGTAGGAACATTCGTCCCTGATAATCTGCCTGACAATCAGGCCATGTAAACCCGCCATTAGGAGTTAAACTACAGGGATCATAACTATCTCTGATCCCAGTCACAAGGATGTTGTTCCAAAAGCCTGAAGTCTGCACAGTCAAATGAATTAAAGGTTTACTATTTGCTAACTGTTAATGGCTGTGCAATTTTAAGCAAACTCTTAAACGGGTTCTCCAGGCACCATGAAAAATACAAGCATTCTGTGAACCTGTGGAAGTGGTTTATTTAATCCTTACCTGTCCCTTGCTCTGGTAGTGCTGCTGTTCCTGCTTCACTTGCACAGGCTGTGGCATGACTGGATGTGTGCACTTCTTTTCCTGTTCAGCTGCATTTACTAATTTATTATGCAGCTGAACTGGGAAAAAAAGCGCATACATCAGATCGATGAACTCATGGCCTGCGAGTGCACTGAGGATGGCGGCATTTGCTGAGCGAGGGACGGGTAAGGATTAATGCAAACATCTTTGTTCTTCAGGTCCATGGAATGTCTGTATTTTTCAAGATGCCCGGAGAACCCTTTTAATTTATTTGTATAATGTACAGACTTCTCATTTGGCAACAGTAATTCATGCAACAAATGTACCTGCTTGCAACCCCCCCGGCTTAGGGCCCGGTCGCAATTGCGACCGCTGCAACCCCTATAGCTACGCCACTGTGTATAGCATATAGAAGCCATCCGAGCAGCTAACTTCTCCAAACATGAACTCAGAGGAAAAGCAAACTAAAACATAAAAACATAAAGCATACAGAGAGAACATGCACTGGACAATTGATTTATGCACAGTTTATTGAAAGTTTAGATATACTAAGAAGTACTTGCCTTAAAGGGGTTTTCTCAGAATGTTGATTCACTGGCTGACAGGCAGTTTGCACTCAATCTGTCTCCTCAGGCTGTGGGTGGGTCTCCAGCAGTTATTAGCATACATTAACTTCCTCTGACAGAGCAGGTAGATTGTGATCTCTAACACAATTCCATGTAAAGCCATGCTTCTCAGTCCTCACAACACTCCAACCTTTTGTTTACTGCAGGCAATCTCACTCAGAGCTCAGTCCCATCATTCCATGGAGGTGAGGTCACTCCTGCTCTCAGCCAATCAGATAACAGTCTTTCTGGTCTGCAGGTTACCAGAGAAATCTGTGTGCAGTGAGAGACCTGATGAACTGTCTATAGCTCATGACTGACCAATGTATTTAGAAAATGTCTTCTTTTAACTGTCCCTTTATGTTGAAAGCTAATCTTTATAACTAGTGAGAAAACCTCTTTAATCCTGTTTTCTCTAGCAGATCTGAGATGAGTGCAGCCATTCCTTCCCAGTGCCTTTTTCCTCTGATCTGTAGCGGAGGAGCTTCACTACTGAGCATCTACATAAAGGGCAGCACACAATCATTTCAACTAAAAGCCTAGATCCTTAGATCAGGAATAGAACAGACATTTATAGGACATTTCATCATTTTCCCAAATTCTAATGAAAATATATTTAGCACATACAGCATTGAACTAACTGTACCAATTTATTATATATATTTGGAGTCGGAGTCGGTCCATTTTATAACGACTCCGACTCCACCAAAATGGACACTGATTCCATGACTCTGACTCCACAGCCCTTGCGGTGAGATCAATGAAGATTGCTGGCTCTGTGGTGAGTGCTGCTCTGCTTATTACAGCGGCGCCTGTGTGAAATATAGACTTGCAGCCAAGGGGCACACTGGGGATTTTATTCAGTCCCCAGTGGACCAGTCTGAGCCTGATTAGACATCATACTGCAGTAGAAGCAGTGGCAGATTAAGGGACTGTAAGTCCCTAGGATGTTCCTCAAGTTTGGGCTCCACTCATTCCTCACTGGCACGCTGGTGCTGATGTATACACTCCCAACACATACATCAAATGTAACCATAGGCCTCCATTGACCTGATGTGACCTTTTGGCCTCTGTCAGGCCTGTTTTCTTCGTTTTTATGCTGTATGGAATAGTGCAGTCTGCTCTACTATTCCATACAGAGACATCAAGTAAAAAACATATAGCCCGAGTCCTAGTGCTAAAGACATTCAGCACTATCAAACATTTTGGATGCTACAGTTCTACATGTCTGTTATATCAAGTAATGTCTCCTCTGTCTTTATTCATCTTCTCCAATCAACGCAGACCACCATGATGACTTCTTTTAGCCACATTTCATCTCTGAGTTTATCACACAAACAACTTGGGTTCCTCACTTTTCCATCATCCTTCCCCTTCTGGTGACCCAACAGTGTTATCCTGCTGCTTCGCCCAATACTATGCTTGTTGTGCTCCCCAATGGTCCCCAAATACTTTACTGCAGAAATAATAGTGCTATAAGCCTTGTTTACATCATAGTCAAAGTGCTCCCAACAGTCCTACCAATACAAATTCTCTCTCAGATTTCCCTGATTAGTAATAGTAGTAATAGCACCCTATACAGTGTCCCCAGTAGATACTGCTCCCCAAGAGCACCCCCATTAGTAGTAGTGCACTCCATATTGTGCTCAATGATAATGTCTCCATAGTATACCCATTAGTAATAAACCAAAAGTAGTGATAAAGCCCCCATAGTGCCCCAAAAGTAATAACCCCCCAGTAGTAATAAGGTTTCTTTGTAGTGTCCCCATTAGTAATAAGGCCCACCTATAGTGTCCCCAGTAGTTAAAATGCTCTCAGTAGTAGTGACAAAAAAAAAATTCCACTATCGGTGATGCAGTCCATAGGCCTCTCCTGGGCTGCACCTGAGTTGTTTGTGACTGTGCCAGGGGTTGTGAAGATGTCATCATGCTGTCTTAGACCCGACACAGGTGGCCACGATCATATTATCTCTTCCTGACTGCCTACCCCTCTCTACTGCCAAAAAGTCTTCAGGCCTAGGGACCTGTCGCATATGAGAGTGACCGGTGGAGACAGGAGCCATTGGCTGCCGTACCCCGCTTCAGTATTCTACTGTATTGCCGTTCTGAGGACAGCATTGCATTTTTTATATGCAGAGGCCACGTTTGGGGCTTGAGCAAAACATCCTGAGCCCAAGCCCCAAATGTTTTGGCTTAGCAGCATCCCTCCTGCCAGAAGGCACTGGAGCGCTTTTTGGGTACTGAAGAAACTGTGACCATGCAGATGTCCTCAGTCATATATTTATATTTGTGTCACAAACTCAATGGTGGATTACAGTTAGGGCATTTTGGGTGGCTGCCCATTGCCTGGGGATCCTGGGGGGCTTATGGCACCCAAAATGTTCTAATTGTAGTCCACCATTGAGTAGGAGATCAACTTGCCTTGTTTGTGACGCAGGCCTGAAGTTGGCTTCCCAAGGATACACACTTTTGTTCATATAGGGATTGTGAGATGCAGTGCTTAAAGGTAAGTCTCATAGGAGTTGAGTACCATAAATACATAATTTAGTAACATAGTTTATAAAGCTGAAAAAAAGACATATGTCCATCCAGTTCAGCCTGTTATCCTGCAAAGTTGATCCAGAGGAAGGCAAAAAGATTCTCATAAGGTTGAAGCCAATTTTCCTAATTTTAGGGGAAAAAAATCCTTTCCGACTCCAATCAAACTAACCCCCTGTATCAACAACCGTTCTCCAGAATGCTAGTTAATATAACCTATTATATTTATTAAACTTCAGAAATGCATCCAGGCTCCTCTTGAACTCTTTCATTGAGTTCACCTCACCACCTCCCAGGGAGAGAAACCTTCTTTCCTCTAGTCGTAGTGGATGTGGTCTCGTCACAGCCCTAGAATTTGGGAAATAGAGGGGACTCAATGTTTGTCCTGGTATCCCATGCCTAGTGCTGACCTAGCTAGCCCCCCCTCCCCCTCCTTTCCCAGTGGTCCGGTCCCATTATCCTACTCCAGTTTTAGTAGTCCCAGTCATAGGCATCCAAAGCATCAGGATGTGGCCTGCACTCTAGTGTGGAGGTCTGTTCCATAGGGCACCTTCTCTCTGCCAGCAGGTGCATGTCCTAATTCCTCCCCAGCCTATGGCTGGCTGTCCCTGAGTATTTAAGGCACCTTCCCCAAGTGGAGGGTGTCTGTGCTTTAGGTTTCCTAGTTTGCTAGTTAGGTGTACTATTCTGACTATCTGCCTGTGTACTGTACCTCTGCCTGTCTGACATCATACTAGGAGAATGAAGAGACAAGTGTGAGGACATCAACAGCATCTCAAAAAGACCAATACCTACAGAAGCTGTAAACCAAAAAGTTCTGTAAAAGGCCAAGTGGTCTTCAAGAGGGTTGTCAGCTGGGATCTGAGGAATCGGAGGTTAGACAAATGGGTGCAATGCTTTTATCTGGGCTTTCACACTCGACAGATTTTTTTTTTTTGAAGAAAATTTCTGCTGCTAAACATTAGTTCTATTTATCTGAAAAGAGTTGTTTTGGTGGGAAGCACATGGATATCTTCAAGTCCCATTCACATAAATGGAACTGATTTTAGTCGCAGAAATTTTCTGCAAATAAATCTGATGCATGTGAAGGACAGGATTGACCTGCCAGACTGATCGATCATGTCCTTAGGAGACTTCAAAGTGTGAAAGAATTTTACTTTTTTCTTCTATCTGAGCCTACTTAAAGAAGAACTGCAAAAAAATGTATTCTCTGACCTGTTAGAAAGGTGCATGATGTAATCTATAGTGAATGCAATCTTCTTATCAGAGACTGTATTTGTGAGTTATTCCCTCTCTTCTAATTGTAGCTGGGTCATGTGACCAACTCCCTGACCTCCAACTGACCCAGGACAGGAAGCCAGTTACTTCTCTATTCATTCCTATGAGACTGAAAGTGAGGCTCTCATAGGAATGCATAGAGAAATAGACTTCCTGTCCACACATAAGATGCTGTGTGAGTTGGTGAGTCTGATTGCTGGTCACATGACACAGATGAGAAGCATCAGGGAGATATAACTCACAAATACAGACACTGGTAAGAAAATGACATTCACTACAGATTACATCATGTACATTTCTAGCAGGACATGGAATAAATTTTTTTGCGGGAGTTCTTCTTTAAGAGTAAGGAGATTGAGCTGACCAGGTGACGTTTCAGATTTCAGGGGTTGAAGTATTTAATCATATTTTGGACTAAAAGAACGCTCTGGGACAGGGTTGTATTATAGGGTTCAGTGTATTTGAGAAGCTCAAAGAGGCCATAAAAATTAAGCCCCTACAGTAAATTTTATAGGGAACCCTGAAGTTGATATAACCGGCCTGTGAGTATAATTGTACTAAATGTGCACATTATTAAAAATGTGTGTAAAATAGGTACTCATCCTAACATAACATTACTTTTGTAAACATAACAACAATATACTCAATAATGTGACCAACTGTATAAATCAGAAACTTCTTCAGGTTCTAAAAGCTCCAGTAGCAGACTGTCACTGGATGCCTGAAGCTCCTGGGAACGTTGACAGTGCTTACAAAGTTAATAGCCTTTTGTATTTGTTCTATGTATACCGTAGAAAGAGGTGTGCCTGTCTGGTGGGTGGAGTGTTCTGCAGTGACTCAGTGCTATGCGTACTGTATTCACATACCTACGCTCCACACAAATTGCCTGTACACCTGGACAGGATCTGTGGTCTCACACACAGGTAAGGCAAAATAAAGACATTTAATAAGAAAAAAAGGAGCTGACATGAGAAAATTAGAATTTAGTATCTAACTACTTCAGGAAGCCAAGCTGACCAGTGTGTGATCAGATTATTAGCAAGGACATTTTTAGGAGAACAATTCCATATGTGGTTAAAGTTTTATATTTCTCATTTTCAGTGTTTAACTTGTGCTGATGTCACAAGCCTTTGTCATGTTGGATTAAGAGTGACATACGGAAGAGGACATTCTATATTGTCTTTGGAAAAGACTCACCTGTGTACCTAGTTTAGACAAACTGAGGCAAAACCTCCTATGTGTGCGTGGTACTGACAGATTTAGGGATTCCTTTTCCTGTTGATGTGTGATGCTGATAGGTGGAGGGAGTTCCATTACTGTCAACATGAAAGCTTGAGGGGTCAGTTTCCAATGCACCTGTAGTGCAAACATGTGTCATGGTATCATCTGTGCACCATTCTTCCTGACGGTCACTGACAGACCAGACGCGTTATGTTTACAGTTGCTTCCTTTATCCAATATTTAACCTAGAAGAACAACAATTAAGGATAGTAGAGAAAAAGTTGACCGAACCCTAAGGATGTAATAAAAATATAATATATGATTGGCAGTGACCCACATGGTAGCTGATGACACGTGAAATAGCTCTTAATATATCTTTATAGGCTAGTAATGGGGTGATGTTATTTCTGATCATTTAAATAATTTGTGATTGTCACTCCTCCCTGTGTTTTCATGACTACAGCAGTGATGCACCTGTTTATGTAATTTTTATCTTCATACTCACTTCTATTCCGACATTGTGCTCCCACAAACCGGCAGTAAAATACATTGAGTGGACTCTTCTTTGAGTCCTCTCCATTATATGAGTGAGCACCGGTGTCCTCTCAGTGCATTTTACTGCAGGTTTGTCAGAGCACAGAGTTAGAATACAAGTGAGTATAAAGATAACAATTACATAACTGGACTTGACATCACGTACACTATACACCGCTTACTCTAGTTTGGAGGGTGTTTCAGAGCTGACAGATTCCCTTTAAGTATTCAGACTCTTTGTTATAACACTTGAAATTTAGCTCTGGGGCCCTCTCTCTTGATCATCTTTGGCATGTTTCCAAACCTTGATTGGAGTCCATATGTGGTAGATTCAGATGATTGGACATGATTTGGAAAGACACACCCGTGTCCATATAAGGTCTCACAGCTAACATATGAAAGCCAAAACAAAGCCATGAGCAGGAAGGAACTGCTAGTAGAGCTCAGAGACAGAATTGTGTGGAGTCACACATCTGGTGCAGGGTACAAAAATTTCTTCTTGGCTGCTCCACCAAACTAAGTAATCATCGGAAAAGGGCCTTAGTAAAGAAGGTGACCAAGACCTCAATGGTCACTCTGCATGAGCTCCAAAGATCCTGTGTGCAGATGGGAGAAACATCCAGAAGGTCAACCATCAAGGCAGCATTCCACCAATCTGAGCTTTCTGGCAGAGAGACCAGAAAGAAGCCTTTCTTCAATAAAAGGCATGAGACATGAAAGTTTGCAAAAAAGCACCTACATTTCTCTTAGACTGTGAGAAAAAAAGATTCTCTGGTCTGATGAAACCAAGATAGCACTTTTTGAATTTAATTCTAAGCATCAGGTTTGGAGGAAACTAGGGACTACCCAATACCTTCCCTACAGTGAAGCACGGTGGTGGCAGCATCATGCTGTGGGGGCATTTTTCAACAGTTGGGACAGGAAGACTGGTCAGGGTTGAAGGAAAGCTGAATGGAGCAAAGAACAGAGATATAATAAAAACCTGATTTAGTGTGTTCTGGAGCTCAGGGCTGAAGCTTTATCTTTGAACATGACAATGACCCTAAGCACACAGGAGTATTTAGGGACGACTCTGTGAATGTCCTTGAGTGGCCCAGCCAGAGCTCTGACTTGAACCTATTCAAACATCTCCAGAGAGACCTGAAAATGGCTGCCCTCCAACAGTCCCCATCCACCCTGACAGAGCTTCAGAGGATCTGCCGAGGAATGGCAGAAAATCCCCATATCCAGGTGTGCAAACCTCATGGTATCATACCCAAGAAGACTAGAGTCTGGAATCACTGCTAAAGGTGCTTCAACTAAGTCCTGAGCAAAAGAACCTGAATAGTTCTGTCAATTAAATATTTTCGTTGTTTCCTTTTCAATAAATTAGCAAAGATTTCTAACATTCTGTTTTCACTTTGTCATGATGGAGTACTTAGTGCAGAATGATGTGGAAAATCTTGAATTTTTTATTTTTTTTTAGCACAAGGCCACTAAATAACAAAATGTGAAAAAGTGAAAGGGTTGGACCTTACAAATGCATTGTACATTTGATGCTGGGGTAATTTTACTACCGTAATCTACACAATAAAGCAATAGCGGTGAATGGAGGGTGGCTACACATGTGCAGCTGTGCTTCCTTAACTTTTGGGGTCCTGTTCCGGGGATAGAAGCAGGCCCGAGAGATGGGACCCGCACCAATCTTACATTTATGGCATATTCTAAGAATATGCCATAAATATTGATATGTGACAACGCCTTTAAGTGATACAGAAGGACACAAATCGATGTGACAAATTCATTCCAGTTCTAAGTGTATCAAAGGTTGTCCTTACTTTTCATTCTTAGACTCTCTTGTCTCCCTGGGATTTGAAATTGTCATTTAATATTGAAATTTTCATATATCTGATGTTGTTTTATTGTACGACGATGAGCATTCATTCATGTTCTTAGCTTCTGTCATGTTTCACCTACAGAGACCCCCAGTAAGACATTTGGCAAATACCATTAAGTAGACCATATTAGGTGTGGTGCAGGTGAAGGTACCTAGGATATTGTAATCTTGATTTGTGCTACATGATTTTATCATGTGCTTAATCATCATGTTTGGACAGCTGATGACCTATTAAAAATGACACTGATCATTTTAAATTTGTAGAATTTTATATATATAAATATATATATATATATATATATATATATATATATATATATATATACAAAAATCCTGTGCAAGCTTGCAAGCAGATATATAATGATTATGAGGTGTGTCTCTTGGGGGTGGACTTAAGCTGTAAAAACAAAAAGTTATCTGCTGTGTATTGTTAATATTACGCCAGTGCAGTATATTTAGTTGCTAATAGAAAGTCTGATAGTCGTATTTGTTTGGACAGGATCTTTTGTTATAGCACAGAGTAAAGGTGGCAAATGTCACTATTTTACTTTGCTATTTCTTTAAGTCACTATTTTCTTTGTGGGTGGCTTGATTAAATACAAAGATACTTGAGAACTGGAGAGCACACCCCAGATCTCAGGTGTCATGCAAGCCCCTTAACTCCTCTGCTACTAAATGTTTTTAGATGTATTAAACTTACGTTAGTTTCTTAAAGGATGATAGCTAATCAGATGTATTTGTTTAGTCAAGAATATTACATTTAGATTGTGTTGAGGATTTGTTCCCACATAGCAGTTGCATCACTACCATCCATAGAGATAAAAATTTTACGCCTTCAGAGAGCAGATGATTCAAGAGGTAGGCAGTTGGGGCTGTACCCAGCTGGTAGGCAAAAGTAGTGTGCCCCTTTCCAAACTGTGTCGAGGGGGCACATAGTGGGCTTTCCTCTGAGGATGCTGTCTATTCAGTCATGAAGTCCTCCAGAGTGCATCTATAATGCATAGAAACAATTCTCATTTGTTATTCAAACCTGATTTAAAATATTTGGTTCAAAAATGGTTTTAGTGGTGCAATAATTCTTTTTTTTTTAACCTTACTCTCGCCAGACCATAGTTCATCACTTCCTTATTCAAGGCTTGTGGTATTTTTCATTAAACATACATCCTGTAAATGCACAGCCAAGCAGCTGCAACTTGTGTACTCCCCCACACTGTGTGTGTAGTGTGCCCTGCTTTTTATTCATTGTTTATTGTTCTATGTCCTATATATTCTTCAAGTTATCCTAATCCTTATATTCTTTGTCTCTACAGGTGGCAAGGAGGTTTACATCATCCTATCCATGGTCATTCAGCTTGTGTGATTGACTTGTGCCCTTTACTGGTGGTGTGACCAATGTGGCCAAAGAATGGATGACAGCGGGGACCTTCTGGATCTCAGTTTCTTGACAGGAGATGAGCAGAGAGTTATAACTCAGGTTCTGGAGCGAGACACACAGCTAAGGGAGAAGGACAAACAGCGAATACAGTAAGTGATTAAGACCTATTTTTCTATATATTTACTATATGTTTAGCTTTGTACATATACAACATTTCTCTTCTTGTTTTCATCATGCAAAAGCAGTAAAACATAAAAAATATAGTAAATTTGGTACTGCTGCAATTGTACTGACTTGCAGAATAAAGTTATCGTCATTTATACCGCATGGTGAACACGGTTATGTATTTGTCATTTTGATAAAATAGGAAAACTATAATCCATCTGTTTAGCTGTTTTGTCTTTGAGAGATGATAATGCCAGATATAAATGAATAGCACTGGAGTGTCATCTGCACACACAGCAGGCATACTAATCTGACAAACTGTACTTAGAGAATCGCACAATGGAAACATACAGTATAATGGGATGGATATTGTGAGGCGGCATGTGGCACAGGGGATTGCGCTGATATGACTACAATTGGGAATGTATTGTCACAAGCATGAACGCAAAGCTAACGGACAAGTTATGTGAATGTGGTTACACAACTGCATCTTCTTGCTGAAATGTAGCTGTGGTCATAGAATGGATTTAGATATCACTCCAGATTCTGCATACAATTCTTATAAACCAGGGATGCCCAACCTGCAGCCCTCCTGCTGTTGTAAATCTACAACTCCCACCATGCCCTGCTGTTGGCTGATAGCTGTAGATGGGGCATGCTGGGAGTTGTAGTTTTGCAACAGCTGGAGGGCCACAGGTTAAGCATCACTGTTATAAACCATTCCAAAACCATTTAATTAAAGGGGTTGTGCCACAGTAGACGTTTATCATCTATCCCAGGATCTCCACTGATCACTAGAACGGAGTCCAGTGACCCCTCTTCTCCTCACTGCATGACCACAGGGACAAGTTAGTTGGAGTTTGAATGGACCAGTCTAGGGGACTGACACATACAGTCATCTATAGTACTCAGCCCCTTAGGCATTAAATAGACCAGTAGGCACAAACCCGACAGCTATTTACCTCAGACTCCTCCATTTTGAAGTCGTGCAGTTTGGTGGTATAGTGGCTCACGACCCCCATTTTAGAGCATGTGTATCATGCGTAGTGGACCTTCTCATTTTAACTTAGTATACATTATTTTATTGTAGTCATGCAATTATGAGGTTCAGACACACCCTGCTGGCTTGCATTAGGACTGGAGTGTTATAACAGAATATGAATTAGTCATTTGGTTTGTTAATTATCTCTTACACATCCTGTACTATGGAAGAACCCTGGGGCCATGATAAAAGGTGCTTTGATTTCAGTAGGAGCTGTGTAATGCATGATTTCCCATGTGTTGGCGCTGCGACAGAACAGAACACTTGCTGCTAGGTTCCCCAGAAAATATTACAGCTGATCACTGGGGCTTCCACTAATGGGGAACCTTTTTAACAAAAAAGTAATTTTACTATCACAATACAGCGTATTTGACATAATTTAAAGAACAACTCCCACTTTCACACTGTGTTCTTATCTGCTATACTCAGATTTTGAGCCCAACATTTAAAATTTTGTGGTAATCAGACATATCAAACAAATTGGCCAAAAACAATTCTAGACTTATACCTGTAATACTGTAATCGTTACCTATACCACTGCTCCCAGCAAGGCCCATGTGCATGGGTCTCATGTCCATAGTTATGTATTTTGCGGATCCGCGCTTTGCAGCCTGCAAAGTTTATACGGTTGTGTGCATGAGGCCTAAAGCTCAATAGCTGCATGCATGGTTTATCCTATTTGATGTTATGGGAACATGGCAAAGTTTTACAAGTTTGGTCTATTTGCGAAATATGTCCCATTGTCTGACAACCCCTTTAAATGCTATGCCAGAGACAGCCACTTTAATACTTATAACAATGGTTTTGCAATGCACTCAGACCACAGCTATTAATAAATTTAGTACATGTTGCCTTGTGGGATCGTGTTACACTTGGCAGAGACTGCTAGGATAGTAACAATGCTGAAATATGTGATTATGAGTCTTAACCATACTTTCAGATAGCTTGAATTAGCAAAAACCGTATTAGCTTCTGTCTGCCTCTCATATCATATTTCAGCATTTTTTTCATAAGCATAAAACCCTGCATCCACCATAAGCTTACTTCATGACACTCTACCTCTACTATTACTCTTCTTCTACATTAACCGCCACAGGGCTCCCATAACATTGACAATCATGCTGTTCCTATAAGGCCCCATTCACACGTTCGTAAAATGCGTCCGCATCCGTTGCGGACCCATTCATTTTCAATGGGGAAAAAGATGCGGACTTCCATTGCGCGGCCCCGCAAAAAAATAGAACATGTCCTATACTTATCCAAATACACTGACAAGAAAAGGCATTTCTATTTAGAGTTGGCCATGTGCGGTCCGCAAAATGCGGAACGCACATGGCCGGTGTCCGTGTTTTGTGGATCTGCAAATTGCGGATCCGCAATCACACACAGACGTGTGAATGGAGCCTAACAGAGACATCCCCCATAATAGTGACAGCAACAGTGTCCCCATAACATTTACATCCACAATGCCCCCATAAGAATGGCGGTCACGGTACCTCCCATAGCAATAATAGTGCCCCCACACTGCAGTGACAGGCTTAGTGAGTAACATAATGGTGACAGCTTTAGTGCTCAGAGTTCTCAATTGGTAACAGACTATAAATGAACCATGTGTAGGCTCATCCTACAGTCAAACCACCTTCCATCTGTCTCCTATTTCTTACTAACATGCTGCCAAGCTATGCAGGCTTTAGGGATCCTTCATGTGCAGTGCCAAGTTGATCAACGTTTGGTGTTTTTGAGGCTTTTTGCCTACATAGTGGCCCAGATCGCCTAGAATTTGTCAAAAAAGTGCTGCAAATTGGTGCAGTTTGGCACAGCTAGGTTTTCTAGACTTTTTTCTGACTTGCTCAACAAGGAGGTGGTGTTTAGTGGGGAAGGGGGCGTGATCTAATATGTGACTTTTTGCGTCAAAAGTGGGCCTCAATTCTGGCATGAAATTCTGTTGCAAACTTAGCCAGCCAGTAGTTGGTATAGAGTCAGTGAAAAGTGTCTCTCCCTGCACCAGATGTATCATCTAGCCTGAGCCCCTGTGATAAATCTGCTACTGGTCTAGACCGATTGTCTAAGCTTATGCCATTTTTAGGATTAGTAAATGTGGGCCTGTGGGTTTTAGCACCTGATTTTTAATGGCATTTTTTGCATGACTAGTTTTTTTTTTTTTTTAAGAGAAAAGTATGTGTGCCTTCACTTCTTATTTGGAGCTGTATGAGGAAAAAAAGTTTGCAATTAATGCCATGCAAGAATGCCATCCAAAAGAAAAAATATACATTGCATATACTTATGCAAAAAAAAAAAAAAAAAAAAGAACCAATCGAGGTCTATGGGAGCAAAACACCAGTTAATGAGGGTCTAAATGCCAGGCATAGAGGATGCTGTGATTTTTAAAAAAAATGTCCCTCACAAGTATAAGGCCCCATTCACACGACCGTATGAATGGGGCCGTATCTATCCGCAAAAATGCGGGAATAGATGCGGCCCCATTCACCTCTATGGGGCCGGGAGCCGCGGCTCTTTTGAAGCATGTCCTATACTTGTCCGTGCGCACGGACAAGTATAGGCATTTTCAATGGGGCCGCATGGCGTGTGTTCCGCAGCGCTGCAGAACACACGCCAGGCGGCCCCCGTATATTTGCGGGTCCGCAGTAATCCGGGCCCGCAAATATACGGTCGTGTGAATGGGGCCTAAGAAGGACATTTAAAAAAAAAAAAAGACATTTAATTTTTCCTGCATTTAAAGGGGTTGGCAACTTTTGGGCTATTGTGGACCACTGTATATGTAAGATGACTATATGGCACTTATTAATACAGCCTTGTTGCTTTTCTGTGTGGTTTGCTATATTTTACAAGCCATGTCCCCTGTTAGGCAAATCTGTGTCTTGTCCATAAGATAACCTCTGATGGAGGGTCATGTGACCAAACATATCACTCAGTCTTCTCTAGTCTAATACACTGCACCTGCACTAAACTTCCAACAGTACAAGTGCAGATGGTAGGTACAGTAAATTTGAATGGAGGAGACATCCATGAAGGTGATTTGCCTGGTCACATGACCCTCCATCAGCCTCCATTTTATGGACAGGACCTCTGTGTGGACAGCACAAAAGACTTGGCAAACAAGGGGGTATACAGGGGCGGATTGGCCATAGACCTTACAGGGAAATTTCCCGGTGGGCCGATGCCCAGGGGGCTGCCTGGGTCCTCCTCACCGCCAGCCAGTGGAAGGTTTTGGGGATGTATTTTGTGATGGACTGTGGTATTTGGCTCCTTTGGGGTGGTATAATGTGCCACAATATGGTATTGCTGGCCCTGCCTTCCATCCATTTGGACCAGACTACAAAATGGGGCCACTTTTAGTATTTTTTCCAGGGCCACTTTAAGTTCCCAGTCCGCCCCTGGGGGTATACCTTATGAAATATAGAAAATGGCACATAATTTCAACAAAGACTATATTAGTAGTATATTAGTAGTAGTATTATTAGTGCCATACAATCATCTGACAAACAAGTTGATCAGCAGTAACCAGAAAGTGGCCGACCCCTTTAATATTTCCCATAGACTTCAATGCAACATCTGGAGCTGGCATTGTATTGCCAACATAATGCTGCAAAGCTGAAAGAAAAAATACACACACCAAACAATGCATACCCCCTCAAAAACACCAGAAGAAACCTATGTGTCAACCAGTCCTTTGGCTCAGCTTCCACAGTCAGATTTTTTTGATGCAGTACATTTATATATAAAGGCTAGGCTGAGGCCCAGATTTACTACTGGGTCTGCACCTAAAATCTGACTTAAAAATAGCATACACTTTTTTCCTTCCTAGTTAAAAACGGGTGTGGCTTTACTACAAAAGGGGCACAGTATAAGATGCACCATATCCACAATTCTGTCTCAAGGTAAGGGCTCATGCCCACGAGTGTAAGGGCCCTGTGCCCATGCTCTAGACCGCAAATAGTGGTCCACAATGCTCGGGCACTGGCCGTGTACACTTTTTCGCAGATGCGGACCCATTGACTTGAATGGGTCCGCAATCTGTAAGATACGGCAAAGATAGAACATGTTCTAACTTTTTGCGGTGCGGAGGTGGTGAGGCATAGACCTGGAAGCCCACGGAAGCGCTTTGTAGTGCTTCTATGGGCTTCCAATCCGTGTCTCCGCTCCGCAAAAGATAGGTGAAGTCCTGGTTATATGTTGGGGATCGCAGACCGATTCAAGTCAGTGGGTCCACATCCGTACCACGGAGTGCACAAGGCAAGTGGCCGTATATTGCGGACCGGCCGTGTACGGTCCGCAATGCAGGCACAGGCCCCTTATGATCATAGGCATGAGCCCTAAGCCAAACAATAAGTTGGTATAGAGTTAGAGAAAAGTTTCTCTGCACCAGATTTATCATCCAGCCTGAGTCCCTGTGATAAATTGGTGCAGGTCTACACAGCCTGTCTGACTTTACACTATCTATAGGTTTGGTAAATGTGGGTCTGAGTCTTCTCTCTTTTTTTAAAGCAGTCCCGGCTTTGGCATGAAAAACTGATTGTGCTTCAGCTTGCTGCAGGATCAGACTATCATACATGTTATTCGCTTTTTTTTTACAATATAAAACATTACAAAGGTAAACAAAAGAAAACAAACTGTATTTTGATTACACCACATTCAAATTCATTACAAGAAACCCCACCAGGCAAAATCCCTCTCAATGTCTGGAGGCGCCAAAAGAGGTGAATATTCGCTAACCGCTAACCAGAACAGGGTTTTTGTTGTTGATATCTGTTACCATGGAGAGATGTATTTCCATATGAGTGGGGATGCAAACTTTTCAAATTAAGACAACTTAATTTTTGTAATTTTACATACCCTAGAGCAAAAAGGCTAGGGGTGCACTGTGACTTTTTGTGTCACTACTGATTATGTATCAAACTACTCCTGCAGTCCCACAGGAATGAGGGTCATGCCATCCTCTGGGCTGCAGCTGTCTTAAGGCCTCGTTCACATTTCCAGGTCAGTGTCGCATCCGTGAAAAGAGCGTACATGTTTCCTCTGTGAAGGATCTGTGGTTGGTCCGTGGGTTCGTTTTTACCATCCATGTGTCATCCGTAATTCACCGAAGTTGCTCAGCTGAAAATTAATTTCCAAAGAATCTCATATCTTTGGAAACAGATGCAACACAGACACAACACAGTTGATTTTCACGGACCCATAGACTACAATGGGCGTGCTTAGTCCGCATCAAAGATCAAAGAAGTGCATGTCCCCGTGATTTTTTTTACTGACCCACGGTGATTAAAAAAATACTGATGTATGTGGACAGCACACGTCAATAAAAAACTAAAATGTGAACAAGGCCTGATAGTTACAATCAGTCAGCAACCCTGAGGCCTCATTTGCATGTCCATTTTTTACTGACGTGTGCTGTCCACATTTTCTGCGGACAGCACAGGCACCCATTGATTTAAATGTGTCTGTTCACATTTCAGTATTTTTAAACTGACCTTGGGGGAGTGAAAAAAATCACGGGGACATGCACTACTTTGATCCGTGATGCGGACTAAACACGCCTATTGAAGTCTATGGGTCCGTTAAAATCACTGTTGTGTCTGTGTTGCTTCCATTTTTCACTGAAGACTGATGGGAGATTCTTTGGAAATTAATTTTCAGCTGAGCAACTTCTGTGTATTACAGATGACACGTGCATAGTAAAATCGGACACATGGACAACCACTGATCCTTCACGGACATCGTCATGGATGAAACACGTGCGCTTTTTTTCACGGACATGACACTGACACGCAAATGTGAACGAGGCCTAAAAGAAGTTTCAGTGCTTGAAAATTGGACAATCCCTTTAAGTGCAGTTTTTGCTAACATTTTCAAGATCCATGGATATTTATTCTACTGTATTTACTTTTAAGACTATAGTACACAGAGTAATCAGGATTCAAGGAGAAAAATATGACCTTGATAACAGCTTTTTACATTTCTTCATTTTGTACATCATGAGTAAAAACTCTCCCAACCTAATTACAATTTTGCCCTAGCCTAGCCAAAGGAAGGGAATGAGCAAATCATGCATATAACCAATATATCTTCATTGCAGCAGTTATGCATAAAAAATGTGATATAATTCTGCGAAATGTCTATAACATACTGGTATGAAATTATAAAAAGTTTTTGGTTGCAATGTGTACAATCAACAACTTTTTTAATTTTTGAAATGCCAAAAAGTAAAAATGGAAAAATTCTGGTTGCCCAGGAGATAAAAATTACATAGCCCTCTTACTCTTGAGAGCTATATAAACCATTCATTGCACAGAGAGGCTTTGTGGGGTACAAATCTAATACATTGTATAGATGGGTTACAAAGGGGAGCAACTATGTACAGACTTGAGCTCCACTGCAAATTATTCAAGTAGTGGAACCTTTTGCTATGAAAATGTGAAATAATCTGCAGGTTTTATGGGAAAAGATTCAGTATAACTTGTATTTCATTCATTTATATTCCTGCTCATTCTGGGCTTTGATGTCAAGGTGGCGGTCCTATCAGAGATTGATAGGCATCTCTGTATACATAGTCATAGAGGGAAGGATGTCAGTCATATGATACGACCACCTCCTTAACTTCAAAGATCAGAATGAGCAGGAATATAAATGAATGAAATACAAGTTATACTGAATCTTTTCCCATGAGCATCTTGTCTTAGGAGGTGACGGAACTGCCTCTGAGGGTGTGGCAGTAGGTGGCACAATGTCATCGTGTCTGCCTGTGTCCCGCCGCAGGTGGACATGAAGACGTAATTGCACCACCTGAGACCCAATGCAGAAGGCAATGATGTCATTTTGACCACCAGCGCCAGGACACAACCAACTCAGGCCCCTGGCCTCTTCTGCATCGGCAGCATGAAACTACAGTCAGGTGAGTTTTTTTTCATGCCACTATCGGAGGCAAACCATAGTACATTAATTGCACATTTTGTCTCTACAGGAAACTGCGGTCATCTCTTTCAGATCCTCGGGCACTAAAAAGACTGTCTGGAGACTGGTTCAGTGATGTCAGAGCAAGACGTCCTTGGGGTCAAGTTGGTGGAGTTGACATAGTGAGGGCATCAATTAGGAGGAAGAAGAAAACCAGAGGTGGGTCCTAGGTTTCCTTATACAAGGAAGGAGTCATCTCCCCATGCTCAGGTGTCTCCGCTGGATACTCGTTACAGTATAGCTAACTGACAGAGATGCCAGTACTCTGAAAGTATAAGATAATCTAGTACATTTTATCTTCTTAAAAAGTCAGCCATCGACGCAGCTACACATGGATAGATACCAGCTCCATTTATGCTTTCTGACTACTAAGGAGGACCTGACATGTCTTTTTTAGTAACTGCTTGTATTCTCCATATTGTAACAATTCTTGAGCACTTTTTTATGACTTTGTCATGCCATTCCTCTAGTTTGACACTAGTAGCACTTATTGGACAGTGTCAGACTGTACAGGGACAACCCATCCCCCCCAACTGGCAACACCCAGTTAGAGAATCATTCATAAACTTCTAATAGGAATAACAGTGGAATGGCACAAAAAATAACAGAGAAATGGCACAGAGTCATAAGAATAGATACTCCAGAATTGTTATTACATGGGGGCCGCAAGAAGTTACTAAATAGACATGTCAATAGAGGTTACAGTGTGGAAAATTGGCTTCTACCTCACAGGGGTTTTTTGCTTTGGATCAACTTGCAGGATAACAGGCCGAACTGGATGGACAGATGTCTTTTTTTTTTGGCCTTATAAACTATGTTACTATGTTACAGGTCCTCCTTAATATTCAAAAATGCGTAAACGGAGCTGGTATCTGTCGATGCGTAGCTGTGTCTATGGGTAACTTTTTAATTTATACTCCTTCAGGGTTGTTGGCCTCTCTCCAGGTTTCCTATAGGTGTACTTAGTTAATAGTATAGTGAGATCTTCATTATTAATAGTGTGAATTTATGTTTTTTGCCAGGTGAATGGGACCAGAGTTGGGCTCAGGATGACAAAGAACTGAATGGACATTATGACAGTGAGGATTCTGAGGAGGAAGAAACAAAAACAACGGTGATAAGGTAATGTCATGTGTCTGTGAAATAACTACAGCAAGATGGAGTACTGCCATTTTCTACTTCATCAAACATCTTATCAAATAATGTGGCGCTAGGGGTAGAGACACATAAGACTTTTTTAAATGAAAATTTTAATGGATTGTATGAGATTGGAAAGACAAGGCTGCTTTCTTCTAAAACCGTTAGACTTTCGTGCACGGGTTGTATCTGGCATTGCTGTTGTGCTGCATTCACCTGAATATGGCTGACTTGCAATACTAGCAAAAACCTATAGACAAGATTGTCGCTGTTTCTTGCATAAAATTAGACAGGTTTTAGTAGCCATCTTTCAAAACCCCATGAAGACTGAAATGGCATTCGTGGTGCCAAAAGTTTTACCATGGCATTGGTATTAGCAAAACTGTAAAGTATGGTGACACGACTTAAAAATTGTGTGGTTCTCAACTACATTATGTGAACAGAATTTCTGAAGTCTTGTTCACTACTATGTATTATCTGGTTTATGCTGACATAGTCTTACTAATAAAGGCATTTCTTTACTATACCAATTACTTGTCATTCTTCTGTAATTTATCATAGGATTTCCAGTTTGCCTCTACAGCAAGAATCCTCTGATGAAGGTCAGGTATGTGCGATTGAGATGACTAGTAATGTATGAGTAGCTTGCTGTAGGCCAGTCAGAGGTCTGAAAATTAGCATCCACGAATCTGAAACAGCATCCAGGATCCTTGTCTCTCTGTATTATACTTCATCACTTCTCCGATTACTTGAATTTGGTATAAAAGGACTTTTCTGATAATTTTTTTTCAAAAACTATAAGAATAATAAAAAAAGGACACTTACTACCCGAGCCCCCTCCATTCCAGCACCGCCACACCACATTCTGTGTGTACTATGAATATATTTCAGCTCATTACAGGTGTAATATCAGATTTTAATTTTATTTCAAGGATGGGAACTCAACCTCCAAAGAGGAAGATAACAGTGATACGCCAGGTAAGTGTTAGCTCTTGTCAGTCTATACATATGTATCTTGAATTTGAGCTGGTGATACACGCTTCCTATTCTGTTTTCAATGACTTGTTTATACTAAAACTGTTGACAGTTGATTCTACATAAACCTTTAAAGGGAGTCTGTCACCTCCAAAATCAGTTTCATAGTAAGCCTACTGCCATTTAGGGTAGGTGCCATGAAACATAACCATACCTTTCTTGTAAAATGATTTAAAAACAGTCTGTCACCTCCAAAATCAGTTTCAAAGTAAAGAGACTGCTATGAAGGTTAGGTGCTTTGAAACATAACCATACCTTTGTTTTGAACATCTGTTGCTTTAAGAAATGGTGTTTTTATTTTTATGCAAATACGTTTTTTCAGTGCACCGGGGGGGGGGGGGAATTCTATTTGGTGCACCTGGCTTCTGCTGCATCATCACTACCAGATCTGAAATCTCAGGGATTGTCAAACAAGAGGGTAGGTGGCCGGCATTATGGCATTAAATTGAGTGGCCCCACCCATGGTGCACTGAAAATCTTATTTGCATAAACATAAAAAGAATCACTTCTCAGTATTAGAAGTCCGGATTTTCGGATTTTCAAAACAATGGTATGGTTATGTTTCAGAGCACCTATCCTACATGGCAGTCTGCTTACTTTGCAGTCTGCTTACTATTTTGGAGGTGACAGACCCCTTTAAGTAACTTTACATTTATTTGACCTTCACATTATTAATGGAACATGTGAAATGTTTGTACAAGTAGTTGGAAAAGCAAACTTGAGAAACCAAATCTCATTTTATAGCAGCATGTACAATAGCACACCAGTAGTATTTTATATGGCATATCACATCCTTTCCTTTATTCACCACCATTGAACACTACCATCACAGAGCATGTGGCTGTACAAGTAGCCAAAGTACAATTCTATTGCACTACAAATAAGTAATTTTTTTAAAATCATGCCACAGATTTCCCTTGCACCTTTTGAGTATGTTTTAAGAATTGTGGGGCACATTTATTAAGACCAGCATTTTAGATGCAGGTCTTAATAAGCCCTATAGCTGGTGGTGGATCGCTGACTTTACGTAGGCCGTCCTCTACACAACTTCAGCGTTTACACTGCCACTTCTAAATGTAAGACAGCAAGGACCATTTTCTACGCCAAAACCAGGCATAGAAAATGAATGAGACAGGCCTGCCGCCACATCAGGTCTAAAAAAGTTGGTGTGGTGTGGGCTGGGAATAAGTCGCAGATTCTGTCACACACCACACAAAGGTGGTGTATATCTGGTCATAAATGACCCCGTGTATGTTTATTTGTGTTACTTTAACAAAGCCAAACATGTTCTTGTCTTAATGGTGTACTGTAAACATAGCAGAATACTCTAAGTTGGTTAAGGACTCCAATTTCCCATAGACACATGTAGGATAGACATCTCGTGACACAATGTCGCAAAATCATGTTGTTTTGAAAAGCTTGTCATCTAATTACATGCATATCAGACAAAAAGAAACAAAGAAAGGACACATTTGTGTGTCATTTTGGCCATACCTACCTTAGCTTGTCTGACCTGAAAACAGGCTGAGATTTTTTTTTCCTTTTCAGCTGGTATATAGAGGCCATCACTGTTAGTAACCTTGAGACATACACAGATGTGCAGCTCCCCATTCCTCCAATAATGGGCTGTAATGCACATTAGCAACCAGAGTGGATATATGTCAATCCAATGCTCTAGTAATGGCACAGACTTCAATATATCAGAAATTCTCCTGGGTTATTCAACATCAACATCTGACCATGCAACTTTTTGCCCTGTAACTTTGCGTGAACACATATGGTGTTGGATAAACCAGGAGAATTTCTTATGAACAACCTGTCCATCAACATGCCAGTTTGAATGGGCAGATCAGGGTCAAAGCTTAGAAAAATTGTTGTAAAAAGACGTCAAAGTGGCAAAGAATAGGCTCATGTTTTTGGCTGACATTAGCCCTTTGTCAGCCATTGTGGATGATTGTATAAAATTTTAAATCTGCTTTGGGCAGTTTATGTGTGTGGCCAGCTTAACACTTGCCTGACAATCAATTACTAATAACCTATATTTAAACTTACTAATAAAACCTGCGTTTGTTAGTCTCATTGTATCACTTTCTTTTTACTGCAAGATGTCCCTATGCGTCGTCGAATACCTAGTGTTGGAGACCTGGGAATGGAAGAGATAAATTTATCATCTGAAGCGATAACTGGGGAGGTAATGTGCCTAGTGCACTAAGCATCATAGTTATTCTTGAAAACCAAGCATATACTATATACTAGGTGCTACTGTTTAACATACCTATCTTTTCAGGAAAACCATACTGAAAATGACTTGACTGTCAGTAAGAGCCCAGTAGGTGAAAGCGGACATAGAAACCTTAACTACAGCCCATCTGTGCCAACTCTTGGCAACAAATCTGTAAGAAAATTTCTTTATATTGAGTTGCGCCAATTTAAATTGATTGTTGAACAATATAACTATGATGTATCAATGCAACGCTTTAACTATTATCATACCATTATGTTGATCAGGATCACTTTTATTGTTTGCTACACTTACTCCGCTTGTTCTGAATAGGCAGAAGGGAGTAAGCTGCCGCCAGGCGTCTCCTGTCTTCCTGAGAACAAAAGGATTCGGCATGTTGAAATACAACTGCCTGATACTTCTCATCTGACATTTGCCTTCGAGAGGTAGATGGTCAGCCTGTTGAGGAATTAGGCCAACATGAAAGGAGTATTCTGCTTATAAAAATATATTCCATATCTGATGGTGGTGTTTTGACCTCTAGTCTGTGGGGTGTTTGATCCTTCAGATATTGATGACTTATCCTAAGGATAGGTCATCAATATCAAAATCCTGGACACCCTCTTTAACTATGGAAGTTGCTGAGGATTTTTCATAACCATGTTGCTTTTTGCTGCATAACTGGCATGTATAAATATACAATGAGGGATAATTAAGTACTTTATGCATCTGTTAGCTAAAAGGAAACTGTCACCATGAAAATGTAATCTGCAGGCAGCATTGTATAGAGCTGAGAAGAATGACATATAATTCTGAAGGAAAATATCCAGTATAACATGTAATTTATCTATTTAAATCTCTGCTCCTTCTGAGGATTCATGTGGGTGGTCCTATCAGTGATTGGCAGTTATCTATAAGACTCTTAAGCAATAAAAAGCACAGAGGTTTTAAGGCTTTTGCTGAATCTTTCCTCACAAAATTAGGCCCCTTTCACACTAGCGGCAGCACGGATCCGGCAGGTGAAGGGACCCGGCGTATCCGTACTGCCGCAGGTGTACGTGTGGGGCCGGAACCACGCTCCGGCCTCACATGTGTCAGACACTATGAGGAGGAGATGGGGGGGGGGGGTTACTTACCTGTCCCAGCTCCGGACCTGACCAGCGACGAGGAGGAAGATGGTGCGCACAAGGGTAAGTTTCCCCACAGCGCCCCCTGCTGGAGGGAGGGGAAAGTGCAAGGGGACGGATCCGTCATGAACTCCATTGAAAGTCAATGGAGGACGAATCCGTTTACCATTGTGTCACACCGAACGGATCCGTCCCCATTGACTTGCATTGGGGGTCATTCCGGATCCGTCTTGGTGCGGATGCCCAGACCGGAGAGCAAACTGCAGCATGTTGAGGTTTGCTCTCCGGTCTGGAGACTGAAGAGAACTGAACGGAATGCATTTAGGAGCATTCTGTTCTCTTCAGTTTAGTTTTGTCCCCATTGACAATGAATGGGGACAAAACTGAAGTGTTTTTGAAAACGCCAGTGTGAAAGTAGCCTTATATATCAATCTGCTCATCTCCTCCTGCTGTATAACATGCTGCCTGCAGATCGTACTGAATGTTTGTGATGACTGGTTCCTCATATGTATTTTCTGGTTGCTGTGGTTTTGTAGTTTATTAAAAGCCATGTTTCCTTTTACAGCTTTCTGGCAGCATGATGAGCCTATTCAGTGCAGGAGAAATCCGTTCTATAGATGTTCAAGGCTGGATCCAGTTCACTATTCAATATGATTCCTCCAAAAAGGAGCTGAGGGTCCTGGTTATACAATGCAGGGATCTGACGCCAGCACATAGCCAGACTTCTAATCCGTAAGTGGGAGGAATGGAAAGAAAGAGAGAGGAAGCATTACAGGATATAGCTCCTGGAACTTGGCATACATATAACAATTGTTTACGTAATTTAAGACAAGGGTAGGCTCAGTGATGTGACATCAAAATATTCTTCCTAGTTGCTAACTTTAAAGAATAGTGTTCTGGAAGATAATGAAGGACATATGAACCATCCTATGTTTCTAACTGGCTTCCATAACAAGAGCAAGAGCTACCCCATTAATAATGCTAGAGGATCTAACAAACAGTGCCAGCTAGGGTTCCTGCAGTAATAGTTACAGCCAGTAAGTACAACAACAGATCTACAATGATCCTATAGACAGTGCCACTGTGGTCCCATACTGATATTTTTGTGATTTCACCAACCCAGATACTATAAACTACACCCATGAACTGCTCCAGAGAAAGAGTGCCCCAAACAATCCTACAGGCAACGAGTACCCCCAAAAAAGTTCAAACCAGAGAGTGACAGTTCCCTCTTTAACAATGTCAGAGGGCTCTAATTTACAGTGCAGAGAGCTCTGATAACCAATACCAGAATGATCTCATAGGCACAGCCAGCAAAAGTGCCACATAAACAGTGCAGGCGAGATAGTACCCTTATTAACAACGTTAGCCAATGCAAACAAGCAGTGTTCACATGTTCCTATCAGTGGAGATCAGCGCCAGGAAAGTGTTTATTATGGCAAAGTGGTTAATGACTGAATAAGAATTTGCAGAAGACTTCTTGTAATAGTTCAGAAGATTTATCCCTTTTTAGGAGACTCTAGGACAATTTGGATAATAACAGTAATAATAACAGTAATAATAACAATAACAGTCCAGCATTTGTGTTTTCAAACAGAAGTTTAAAAAGTGGCAATTTTTGTCTTTAGGGTTGTTAAATCCGATGGAAACATGCTGACAATGACTGCTCCTGGATAACTGCCCACATTTCCTTCAATAGCAGTAAGGAGTGAAAAAAGTAGCAAATTATTGTGCAAAACTTTATTTTTAGGCTTAACCCTTTACAAGTGATTGCCTATCCTTATGATCTGATCAGCTGGGGTCTGACACCTCGCAGTGATCAGCTTTTCTGCACTAGTTCCAGCCCAGGAAGCCAGAGCCAGAACTACACAGCTCTGTCTGTTGTGCAGTGAGCCACGCTCATTATTACAGTGCTGCTCCCATTGAAGTTTATGGAAGCAGCATTGCAGTCATCATTTCTGTCCACAACACAATTAACAGAGGTGTGTAGTTCTGGTGCGGTTCAACTGCAGAACAATTGGTCGGCGGGTGTGTTGAAATTCCGTCAGTTAGTGATGGTCTAATGACTGAATAAGAATTGACCATCACTTGTGAATAAGCATAAACCATCACTTGTCAAGGGTTGGACAGCCACTTTGAGGAACTTTTGTTAACTGCTAGTCTGCAATAATGTTTATGTTTGTGGACTGTTTTTTATCAAGTAAGTCTAAAGAAAAGGGATTTTATGTGTACTTTTCTTTAATAAATATCCTTAGGTATGTGAAATGTTATTTGCTCCCTGATAAATCTGTTCAAGGCAAGAGGAAAACAAAGGTGAAGAAGAAAACTTTGGACCCCCTTTTTAACGAAACCCTTAAGGTTGGTTCAAGGCATATGAAACATTGACTACCCCAATTAAGTGAATGGCATGCTTATACATGTTCTTTATTAAAGGGCTTTTTTGGGCTCTTAGGTCATCATCAATGTCAAATCAGCTGGGGGTCTGACGCATGGCACCCCCACTGATCAGCTGTTCCCTGCAATCTTTGTACTGAAACTTAATGGTACCTTTACATGAGCAGATTATTGTGTTGATTATCGTTAAAACACGCAAAACTGCACGATTATTTAGCAGTTTAAAAGTAACGAATGATAGAGGGACAACAGGTATATTTCTTGTTGGTTCGTAATCATCCAGGGACGTTAAAGATTTCACGTGTAAACAGGAATCGCTCACTGCACACCACTCAAATTTTGCTTTACAAACGATGGAATATGCGATCGAAATGACTATTTCATTGTTGAAATGTTCACTACATCAAGAAACAACTCGTTTGTCGTTCAATCGTACCGATTATTGCCTTGTGTAAAGGTACCTTAACACTTTGAATGGAGCTAGAAAAACAGCTAAGTTCAAAGTGTAGTGGCCGTTTGGGGTCACTACAGTAATGCTTCTATTCATGTAACGTGTGCCTGCTTGACCACTGCTCCATTTTAGCGGGGCACACAAGACTGCTGTTCTTGTGATTGGTGAGGGTTCCAGTGGTCAGACCCCCACTGATTAGACACTTATCACCTATCCTGTAGCTGTTGTCATTCTGTGACAGTGCCTTTAAGTTTTCCCATATGGATACCAAATACAGTATAAAGAAAGAGATAGAAAAACAAGATTCTGTTTGTATAGGTGTTGTTTGAGATAATTAAAAAAAGGCAATGAGCAGGAAACGTTACAAAATAAAAAAACATTCCAGAACTACCAGTTATGTTCCCACCACTTCTAGTTCTCTCCTTCCAGAAGTTATCTTCACATGACAGCTGCACTCAGCCACTGCCGTCATTGGACAACCAGCAGTTCATATAAATGTGACTGCTGAGGCCAGTGAGACTGTGGCAGCCATATGAAGATGAATAGGATATCTTCACTTCCAAATGGTGGGAATCGGACTAGTGTTGTTAGAGCAATGGACAATATTGCTTATTTCATTATTCCATAAAGCTTCCTGCTCATCACCTTTTTATTGATATATTGGACAGTCTCTTTAAATGTATATAAAGTGTAGTTGGTGGGCCATAAAGATGTGTCCTTCCTTTACTGTCCTTGGGTTCAAAAAATTCTGACATGAATGGTAGGCTAGGGCTTTTGCTGCTCAACACATAATGCAGTCAAATATCAAAGTATTTTGGGGACTACTTCAGAAGATGGCCACATTCATTTTCATTAGTTGTGATGTTGCATCACAACACTGCAGTCTCGCCTGACCTACATTGCTCCTCACAATACCTAAGTAATGCAAACGTTTTTTTAATTTAAAGATAAGCCATCTCGTGCTACTCATCTCTGAATATCTCAAACCAAGAGAAAAGATAAGGAAGGACACATCTGTACATTATTTTATTAATAATCCCACTTTTAGGTTTTCTGATACAGTATTTAGGGCAAAAAACAAGAGTGGATGCAAAAAGGTCATGTAGTACACCCCCTTTAGGGATCCACTCCTGATTTTGAAAAAACTGCATGAGAAAACCTGAAATTAATTCCATCTAGAGTATTTATATTTTAAAAATATTCATGGTCAATAATGATTAATCCTGTGATGTTTAATCAGATGAGAAAATATATATAAAGCAATGCACAGGAATGATGTTTGCATGCATTGAAACCGTTATAAATTTAAGAAAAAGTAAAGATTAATCAAATTACAACAAATAAAAAATGGTTCATTAGTCATTTTGTGAGAAATATACTTTTAACCCCCTTCCTGACAAGTGACATACATTTACCGCATAATAGTGGAAGGGGAGTACTGTGTAGTACAGGCTCATCAGCTGAGCCCCCTGCATATGTGGCAGATGCCCTTCTGTATTATACAACTGACACGTGACTAGGATCCGGGATAACTTAGATCCTGGTCATTTAACCCCTCAGATGACATAATCAATAACGACCACAGCATCTAATCAGAAAGACGGAGGGAGATGGTCTCCTGAGTCTTAAAGTTGCCTATCCATGGCAAAATCGTGGGATGCAATCATTTTTTTATGGCAGCTTGGGGCCTTGTGAAAGCTCCCTGCCATGGTAATCTTACTATTAAGCCCTGCCTTTGGCTGAGCTAAATAGGAGGATGTTCGAATCGCCATAGACAGCAACACTGTCTATTGTAGTGTACAGTATAAGCGATCATACAGTTGTATGTTAAAGTCCCTTTGACAGACTAAAAATGAAAGTTAAACATTTTTTAAAAAGTATTAAAAAAAACTAAAGCATAAAAACGTAAATCACCATGTTTTCTTGATTTTACATAATTATAAACTATTAAAAAAATAAACATAATTGATCACATCCAAAAATGTCCAAACTATTACAATATAAAAGTATATAACCTGCACAGAGTGTTATAATTAATTTAGGGACTAGTGATTTATAATTGATCTGTGAAAGATTGAACTTTATGGAAGTGTGTTTTTACAACATGTGTATGTAATAAATCTTCTATAAGTACTAGTTATTTCAGACCATGGCATTTATAACGCTGTTTCTACATGGCAGTACAAGATTGAAAGATCAGAACTGCAAAGCCGTTTCTTAAACCTTTCTGTGTGGCATCGTGGGTCACTAGCGAGGAACATTTTCTTGGGTGAAGTAGAACTGGAACTTGCAACTTGGGATTGGAGTCAAACTCAGCCAGCATGGCATAATCTTCAGCCAAGGGTGAGTGTCAGGTTTCATCAATGAAGTACTTATATAATATTATGTCTACTGCTTATACGAGTGAATTTAGTTTCACATATCTGTATGAAAATGTTTCTGAAGGTTCTTAAAAATGGCCTTGTTTTCAATAGCACCCAATCAGAATATAGAAATCTAAACTCTTGATTGGTTTCCATAGCTGGCAACAGTTCCTCTTAAAAACATGTATATTCAAAGCTTGTGTGAACACAGCCTTGAAGGGAATGTCTCGTGTATTAATTTTTAGTTTTATTATAGTTTATAGAAAATGATTATTGTGTTAATTTTTTAATTGTGGCTATTTTTTTTTTAAATTTTCCTGGGAGTGACTAAACTGGAGAAACACACTTCTTTCCTGTATTGTCTGTATAGACCAGTGTTAGCTAACCATGGTTCCCTGGAACCTTGGGATTCCTTGATCCCTGACTAAGGGTTCCCTATCACACAGCAACAACAAATCACTTTTACAATAGAAACAAGAAACAGAACCAGGGCGGCCCTAGTGCAGAAACTTTACGTAGTAATGTAAGTGATGAACAAGTAGGAGTTCACCTTGAGGGGTTGTGCAAGTAGGCATAACACTATGAAGAGTGTATAGTGGAGGAGAGACTGCTGTGTATCCTTGTATCCTCAACACCAGCAGAGCTGTGGTTGAAATTGGAAGACAAAGGTAACAGATAATACCAGTAATATGACTTGCACTGCCAAGAAGTACTGGAGTCATCAACTTGCTGAGCAAAAAACAGCTTTATTCGGACAACACGTTTTGAGAGTGATTTGCTCTCTTCATCAGGTCCAGTAACAATCATTACGTTACTGGACATGATGAAGAGAGCAAATCGCTCTTGAAATGTGTTGTCCGAATAAAGCTATTTCGGCTCAGCAAATTGATGACTCCAGTACATCTGGGCAGAGCAAGCTATATTACTGATATACTTTTACAATAGGGAAGGCCAACTGATTTGAGCCTGCTAAAAGATGCTTAGCAAAGCAGTAAACATACTGAATTATGGGACACTGTACACTTACACCAAGCTTTTTTTGAGGCAATGGCATTATGCCATGTAAGCCCAATCAACTTGCAGTGGGAGCTTATGGGGTTACAGAGGAAGACCTCTGTCTCGCCTCTTAGACGCAACAGTTGCTACTGACACCTATAGGCATCTAAGTGGTTAAATAGCTGAGATTAGAGTTATCTGTAAAATACAACTATTATCTCCTGCTAATGGCTCAAGCTCAGCTTAAAGGCCCTTTTAGACGGGCCGATGTGTCTCCCTGATCGCTGATCGGCGCTCGGGCAGGGAGCCTTTACACGGCCCGATGAATCGAGCGCCGGGCCGCACGAGTGATCGCTGTATCGCTCGTGCGGCCCGGAAGCTCCATACTGTCAGGCGCACATCGCCTGTTTACACAGGCCGATGTGCGCCCGACAGATTGGATCTTTTGTAGAAACCAAAAGATCCAATCAGCCGACGAACGAGCGTTTTGCTCGTTCGTCGGCTGATTAGGGCCACTTTTACACGGTGTAAAAGGACCTTAACTATGTCATAAATATACAGCAGGTTGCGGGAAGTACTTCCTGACAGCACGGTAAATGTATGAATAGTTGTTCTTTTCATCAGTTGATATTTCCTGATAGATATTTTGGTTGTTAATTGTACTTCTATCGTTGGATCAGACAGACCAGCTCTAACTTTTGATACATTTCACAGACACCTTTATCACCAGAGTTTTTGTTTAGTCGAGGAAGGCTTAATTTGGCTGCAAAATTCATTCCTCAGGGTGCTGATGGTGAGTTCTCTTTTTACCTATTGTTATATTGACTCTACAACTATTTCCCTGGTTAGTGACTCTCAACATTTTGTAGAATCTTCATATTTAAAGGGGTTATCCAATGACTAGCGGAAAAAAATGAAAATCGGAGATCATATAGTACATGACAACATCTTTCTAACAAAGCTAGAACCAGCCCTGTACCTCACATGGATCCAGAGATCTCCCCATACATTACTCTGATAGATTTATATCAAGCTGAGAGCGCAAGGGGAGTGTCTTTTCAGATGCAGCTCAGGGGGATTGTTTTTTCTAAGGGGGTGTGTCCATGCTCTCCCTATCACAACTCAGGAGGCAGTTGAAGGATGAAATTGAGCATGTGTGGCCATCTCAATGAGCAGGTCAAAGAAATAATAATCTATATAGTGCTAGCAGGTGGCACTATATAGATACATTTTATTGAATAACTCAGTAGCTATACAAAATTTTTAATTACATGCAATTACAAAAGTATTCAGCTCCAGGAGCTGGTTTGAAAACTGTAGAATATTTTTCATGGGACAACCCCTTTAAGGGCTGAATGAACAATTTTTATAATTTGGCCAATACTTGTTGCAGCAGATAAACCTCTTTTGTTCCCCTTTTGTGGAGAATACAGAAAATTATATTAGTGAAATTACTGTCTAAATACTCTCCATTTTTTCAGCTGTACTCCAGTTCTTCAGGAAGTTAACATTCGTCACATATTTTATATTACTATTTTTTCTTAATGGCAGGTTTAGGACTTCCACCCTCTGGAGAACTGCATATTTGGGTAAAGGAGGCACAGCAGCTTGTTCCTCATAAAGCTGGAAATATCAGTTCATTCGTAAAATGGTATAGTAAAGGAAGAAATTATATTTTAATTTTACTCTTTAAAGTTTTAATCTTCAGAAGTCCAATGTTGGCCAACATTATAATATATTTACTTAAAGAAGAACTCCCACAAACATTTTATTCTCTGTCCTGCTAGAAAGGTACATGATGTAATCTGCAGTGAATGTCATTTTCATACCAGTGGCTGTATTTGTAAGTTATATCTCCCTGATATTTCTCATCCGTGTCATGTGACCAGCAATCAGACTCACCAACTGACACAGCATCTTATGTGTGGACAGGAAGTCTTTCTCTCTATACATTGTTATGGGAGCCTCACTCTGAGTCTCATAGGAATGAATAGAGAAGTAACTGGCTTCCTGTCCTGTGTCAGTTGCAGATCAGAGAGTTGGTCACATGACACAGCTACAATTAGAAGAGAGGGGATAACTCACAAATACAGTCACTGATGAGAAGATTGCATTCACTACAGATTATATCATGCGGCTTTCTAACAGGTGAGAGCATAAAAATTTAGCGGGAGTTCTACTTTAAAGTGTTAGTTTATTAGCCTACAGTGCATTAACTTCTGCCTTACCTCCATATAGCTGTGTACTTCCAGATGACAGTCCATCGAGTATTCAACGCACACGAGTAGTTCCACGTAGTTTACGGCCAATGTACAATCACACCATGGTATATGATGGTTTTCGGATGGAGGACCTGACTGAAGCATGTGTAGAATTCACAGTCTGGGATCAAGGAACTATATCCAATCGACCCCTTGGAGGAATTCGTCTCAGTACTGGCCGAGGTAAATCAATCTTTCTTCCTTTATTTTCTTAACAGAATTTGATATGTATTCATAATAATAATAATGAAAAAAATAATGTCTTTAACTAATACCAAGGAAAATAAAATAAAACATCAGTAAATTTGCCTACAAATTGACTACCTACACCTATGGCAGAATTTACACGTGTATGGAATAGTTTCTATAGGAATAGGTTCTATGGTGTACGTAAGAGGCCTGCAAATTTTTTTTCTCTAGAGCCACATTCAAAGCAAGCGACTGCTCTTGAGCCACACTGAGTATTAAAGGGGTTTTACCATCTCTGACACTGGTGCCATATCTCTAGGATATACCACCAATGTGAGATGGGTGCGGGTCCCATGTGCAGCATGCTGTCCATTAATTTGAAACTCTTATAGAAATAAATGGAGTGTAGGTTGTTTCATCTTAAAACTATTTCTTTACGGTTTTGTTATGTGACTGTCAGTCCAAAGTTTGCTCTTCTGTGTAGACAGGATATCAGTCTCTCTTGTGTGGCTGACTTCCGTTGAACTACAGGATTACCTCATTATTTGTAAAATTCCTCCTGGCAGCTCTAAAATATCTCCTCTACCTAAGAAGCCCTACCTTCATTGTTCCATTGTATGTACCCCCATGTATTGAGTTCTCCAGAAGATATAATATCTGCCTTATGTAAGGAACCTGGGGAACAATGATATTGTAGGTCAGCCTCTACTATGAATATCTGCAGCGTTAGAATGCTCCTTTGACTCACAAAAACTGTCTATATTATATGTGTGAGGTGGGTGCAGAGTCTCCGGTATATAAGATGCAGCTTCACACTGCTTTTCCTTGCCATCTCCTTGTAAGAGCTAACAGAGAGGGACCGGTCAATCACAGGAAGTGGGAGACAAGCTGAAGCTGCATCACATAGCAATATGACTCTACAGTGAGAGTTAAGGGACAGCAGATCTTTGTCAATGATATATCACTTGCTGGCCTTAGATAGGACTCAGACCAAAGTAAGTGCTGTGTGATAAGACTCCACTTCCTCTTTCTCTGAAGATCCAGAGGCATAATTCGAAATGTAGGCTGCATTAGGGGAACCTCATCAGAGGGGAAGAAGAAATCAAGATGGCAGACAACTCATAAATGGCACATCAATTAACACAGGTATAAACAAGGAATAGAGACAGGAGCTTCTATAATATATATTTTTTATAACACCCTATGCTACACTATATAGGCTAAAATAAAATGTGGGGACACATTAAACAGCTTATCATTAAATTAAACTATATTACTGAAAATACTTAATTTTATGTTCCATCTGTTTACCCTAGGACTGAGCAGGTGCTGTGCTTCAATATGACTAATCAGCAAAAGGTGTCCAATTTAAATTGTGTGTTTTTGGGGGCGTTGCTAGAGTTTTGGATGCTATTTTATTTTATTTTTTGTCAAATATCTTTTTATTGTTTTTCAATAAAGAGCAAACAACCATTTTGATCATACAGCACAGTAATGAACATAAGTACAAATAAGTGCTTACAGAGATTCAACAAGGTAGAAGTGGGCCCGGTTGGGAATGATAACCCCCAGGTCCCTCCCATTGCCTAAATCACATTCAAGATTAAGAGTATAACTTAATAACCATTTGGGAGAAAATCGCCCTATTGAACAAGATAACAGATGTAGGCAAGTAACAAGTCTTGAAGCTAAACAGCCATACAGCAAAATATCCCTGTTTTGAAGTCTGGAACGCACGGGGGAGAAAACCCTACAACTCAGCAATGGAAAATCCTTTTTAATTATTAGATAAAGAGGGTTGGGGGTCCCCTTGCGTAGAGAAGGTAAGCCATGGCTTATTTGACCATATTTTCAAGAATTTATCATGAGATCTAGTTGAGATGGTACTGAGTTCCTCAAGTCTAGCAATCTGTCCAATTTTGTGAATCCACTGTAAGATTGGTGGAGCTGACACCTGTTTCCAATATAGAGGGATCATTGCTTCGGCTTCCAGTATTAATTGGCTCCATAGAGGGAAATTGAAGTGAATTTGAAATATTGTGTAGATAGTCATAAACAGGATCATAGTGGACGGTTTCGGGGAACAGACTTTGAGAACAACCTCCTCTACTACTTTCCAGTAATTTTTAATAAGACTACAATCCCACCATATATGTGTATAAGACCCTATGTCTGACATACATCTTCAGCAAGTAGGTGGTACTGACGGGTACATTGCATGAAGCGCTACTGGTGTTTTACCATCGGCTCACTAATTTATATGAGGTTTCTTGAAGAGTTATACATCTGGAAGGGCCACAACATTTAGAATAGATATCTTTGACTTCCTCTGTGGATAGTGTAATGCCCAGTTCTTTTTCCCATGCCCCTATATAAGGTAGTTTTGTCTCTAGAGAGGGAGATAAGAGTGCCGAATATATTTTAGGAATTAATTTTGGTGCTGGAGAGAGTTGGGTGGCTATTTTCTCAAACCACGAAAGGTCTCTTTATAGGTTTCCTTTGTCAGGAAGAGCAGAGAAGCTAGATAACATATGAGAATGAGTGAGAACGTTTACCTCTGAACAATGTGTTTTAGTGCGTAAAAGAGGCAAATCTGGGAAGGTGCTATCCGTTAAGACATCTCCCAATATCTGTCTATTGAGTGGACGCTGTGTGGAGACCCATAATCCTGAAAACGGGGAAGCAAGCCCCAGTAAATCTCCTAGCTTCATAGTGGGGGATGGGTAGGACCAAAAGTCATTCGTTTTTTATAGTGTCTGCCAGCATGTAAGTGGGGCCCTCGTCAAATTGGGGCCCAGTGGAAGCAATGCGCTTGCCTAGCTTAGTCCAGATCAGAGCTTGAGTTAGAGAAAATCCTGCCACTTCTTCCTCTATTCGAACATATAATTTATTTCTAGGATGCTTATGCCAATCTATGATCCTCGAGGCCTGAATTGCCCCAAAAAGCTTTTCCATGTCAAGAAAGCCCACCCCTCCTTTCTTCTTTGTCAGAATTTATGTAGCGTGTGCAACTCTTCCATACATACTTCAAAAATAGGCTGCGTAATTTGAGAAAGAAGGAGCGTGGTAAGAATATGGGCAACACTTGTAACATATATGTCAGGGCTGGGATACACAGATAAGGGGAAAGTGATCCCTAAGCTTAGTCCCAACCCCTTTCCCTGCCTATTGCCTACTCAGGCTCCTGAGTCGACAACCTGAAGACTCAAAATACACTAGCAAAAGTGCAGGGGTAAGGGAAAACAAACAAGACAGACAAACAAGAACCAAATGGATAGTCAGATAGCCGCGTCAAAACCAGGAGAGAACGTCAGGAACAAAATCAGCAAGCAAAGAATAGTCACACAACACGCCAAAGGTCAAAGTACAAACTAGGATCAGAACTTCAGAGCACAAATGACAAAACAGGCAGTAGCAAGGAGACTCCAAACACTGGCAGCAAGGCTCACATTTGAGGTCCTTAAATACCTAGCAGACCCCACCCAACCAGCTGACTGGGAGGAGAATGCAAGGAACAAAACTTAACACATGAGATACCAGATGAACCAGAAAATAAACACAGACTATATTGCTCGCGTTTTCCGGCGACCAGTAACAGGCCGCGAGCGAGTGTGCGCACCAGCCACGTCCCTGGCACTTATGATCGTCGCACGCGTCCCCTGCCTGGAACGCGCATCTACAGCCAGAGACCGTCGGCTGGAGGAGGAGCCTGACGAAATAGCGGAAGAAGCCTGGCCACAGGCAACCACATCGCCGTCAGAGACAGGACCAGCAGAACGGGTGCAATGACTGCCGGTCCTGACAATATATAGAAGTAACAGGATTATCAACATTTTCATGAGGTTAACTCTACCCAACCACAATATGTAAGGTATTTTCCAGGATTTCATCGTATCCTCAATGGAGCGGAGGAGAGGTGAGTAATTAAGTGAGTGCCATTCAGTAGGAGAAGGAGATAACTGAATTCCCAAGTAAGGAATGGAAGATGACGACCATGTGAAAGATGAGTGTGCCTGGCCCTATCAACTAGCCTGAGCGAACATGTGATATTCAAAACATTGGACTTGGAAGGATTTATTTTAAAATTAGATAGATGATGAAACACCTCGAATATTTCCGCTAAAACATAACACCTCTGGATTAGATGTGAGAATAGGTAGATCATCAGCAAATGCCGCTGTCAAGGTTCTTTTCCCCCTATCCTGATGCCTCTAATGTCTGGATGCTGCCTTATATGTTGTATTAGGGTTTCCATTGTGAGGCCAAAAAGCATCGGAGACAGAGGACACCCTTGTCTCGTCCCATTGTGAATTGGGAAATTTGCAGATAGGCTACCATTTATCCTTATAGATGCTGAAGGATTCTTATATAGTGCAAGGATGGCCCTAATAAAATTAGCAGGAAGCCCAAATTTAACTAATGTCTTTTCCATAAAAACCCAATCAATCCTATCGAAGGCCTTCTCTGCATCAGTAGAGAGTAAAGCCAAAGGGATCTTTCTGATTTTCGCATATTGGATGAGGTGTACAACTCTCAAGGT
The DNA here is from genome assembly GCA_900303285.1 of Rhinella marina. Classification (NCBI taxonomy): domain Eukaryota; kingdom Metazoa; phylum Chordata; class Amphibia; order Anura; family Bufonidae; genus Rhinella; species Rhinella marina. The sequence goes on along the minus strand of ONZH01007268.1, from coordinate 95,412 downwards.
ATTATCTTTCTCTTCCCTTCCTTTGATGAATCCCACTTGTTCTGAATCAATCAGTTGAGGTAAGAGGGGTTGCAATCTATTTGCCAGAAGTTTGGCGTATAATTTAATATCAACATTGAGCAGAGAGATGGGACAGTAACTGCTACAAAGTCCCAGGTCTTTTATCTCTTTGGGTAAAACTGTGATGTTGGCCATAAGAGACTGGGTTGGAAATTCACATCCGTCAACTGCAGCAGAAAATGTTTGTAGTAAATGGGGAAGTAGGATATGTGAGAAGGCTTTATAATAACTTACTGGGAGGCCGTCCGGGCCTGGGCTGGGCTCTTCCCTAGAGGAGAGTCTTTCAGTGCTTTTTGTAGTTCCGAAAGGGTAAAGGGGGCTTTTAGGGCCTCTATGTGGGTGTGGGAGGGCTTAGGTAGGGTCAAAGAATCCAAGAATTCTTCTATATGATTGGTTCTATCCTCAGTATCTTAGGTCTCTCCTGATCTTAAATTATAAAGAGAGGCGTAGAATTTTTCAAATTGAGTGGCTATATCTTTGGTAGTCGTAAAAGTTGTGCCAGAGGCATCCCTGATTTCCTTAATAAATAACTTATCTCTTCTCTTTTTTGCCATAAGAGCCAAACGAGAGCCTCTATTGCCATGAATATATGTCTTATGTTTTGCGTACATATACACCCTGGTCGCCTTGATATTGAGTAACTGATTCAATTTCTCCCTGATAGTAGTTAGTTCTGCTAGGGATTGCTTATGTGAACCCTCACGTTTCGTAATATTGTTTATTAAATCATTCAATTCCTGTCTCCTTTGTTTTTTCACATGGGAACATAGTGAGATTAATTCTCCCCTAATAACTGATTTGTGAGCCTCCCAAATCGTCGTAGGGGGTACTTGAGAGGAGGTATTTTCTTGGAAATATTGTTGAATCGCTTATTCAATTCTCTGTCTATGAGAGGAATTGCGTAAGATGGAATCATTAAATCTCCAAGAAAAATCTCTTTGTGGGTGTGACTCAACTACAATGTTCATGGAGACTGGGGCATGATCTGAGATGCCAATATTCCCAATGTTGGCTCTCTTAAGCAAGGATAAGTGAGGACTGGAGAGAAAAAGATAATCAATTCTCTGATAAGAGTTATGAACCTCTGAATAGAAGGAGAAAATTGTCTCCAGACATATCTGACATCTAGAGCCTTAAGCATCCGTTTCATGGCTCTTAATTTCTTTTGGGAAAGGTGGGCTTTACCTGAGGAAGAGTCTATTGTAGGTTCTAACGTCACATTTAGGTCTCCTCCTACGATGCACATTCCTTCCTTAAATGAGTTCAGTATCTCTAAAGTAGCAACCAGCCACGAAATTTGGTTAGTATTCGGCGCATAAAGCCCTACAATAGTGACTTTAGTATTTGCAATTGTACCCTTCAGAAATATGTATCTACCTTCTGTGTCAGACACAAAGGAAATCATGTTAAAAGGGAGGGTTTTCTTAACTGCAATGGTTACACCTGGAACCATTGAGAGAAGTAAGAGAGAGGTAAACTAGGTACTTTACCTTTCTTGAAATGTGTTTCTTGTAAAATAGCGATATCACAATGTGAGGATCTCAGGTGTTGTAGGATACGGGACCTTTTCTGGGGGTAATTCAGCCCCTGTGCATTCCAGGTGATCATATTAATGTTAGCCATAGTAAAGAAAGTTATAAATGGTTAAATACAGAACAATGAAAATTAAACAAGATGTAAATCTAGAGAATAAGTCAAACCTGTCTATCAGTCAAAAAGATGAGTAAAATAAGTAAGATATTGGGGGATAAAACAGATCCCTCACAACCTTCACTAGAGAAACCGAATTACTGATATAAAGAGACATAAACTCCTCATTGTGTAAACTCATCGCTTAAAAGCAACTGGCAAAGTTGTCGTTCCTGTAAACCAAACTGTTATTCAGAGCAGCAACAAGTATTTTTAACAATAGATAAAAAAATGTCTTGGTCTGAACCAAGAAGTAATTAGCTCCTGAGAAATCATAGCGGAATCAGTCCTTCGTGTTAGATGGACGCCTCTTGGTGTTGTGTTGCTTCTGTGACTTCCAAGGGGAGATTGATGGAAGCTTAGGGAGGTCAGCGACATCTGTAATCTGAACCCACGATGGAATCTCTGACGGATCCAGATCAATAGCTTCGCAGAAGGGGAGGATGTCCTCAGGGCGTCTGACATATCTGATAGTGCCCTGAATTGTGCATGCTAGGCCAAACGGAAATAACCAATGATAAGGGTAACCCTTTGATCAGAGGGCATCTCTGAGCGGTTTCATCTGCCTCTGTTTGCTAAGAGTGACAGGTGATAGGTCTTGAAAAAATGTAATGGGTGAGCCCTCATATGATAGATCTTTTGAGTCCCTTGCTGCTTTGAGTATGGCATCCCTGTGTTGGAAATTGAGAATTTTCCATATGATGTCTCTAGGCGGGTCACCTTCTTTGGGTTTAGGTCTCAGCGCTCTATGAGCCCGCTCCACCACTAGTTCGCCAGCATGGTCTGGAGGTAGAAGAGAGTGCAATATGGAGTATGTTGTGTCCAGAACATCAGAGGTAGAAGTGGATTCTGGGACCCCTTTTATGCGCAAGTTATTTCTTCTGCCTCTATTGTCCTGATCTTCCACATATGACAGTAAGTTATTCAGATGAATCTGGCAGGTATGTAAGGCATGCGATGTAGCTGCACCATGGTTTATAAGCGACATTTGGTTCTCTTCTAATTGTTCCACTCGACCACCAATCTCCCTAATATCCAGTTTAATATCAGAGAGCTCAGACAGTTCCGGTTGTAATGCTGTTTCAATGATTTTCTGCGGAGTCTTATGGGTAGTTTTAAGCTGTATGTCCATGTCATTGGACTCAATGTTATCATGTAATTCTGACTCAGAACTTTCCATCCTGGTTGATTGGGAAGCCATTGTTTGATGCTTTTGGGCATCTGAAGGAGAGGGAGAAGGTTTGTTAATGTACTTCTGCAGATCATGCTGCCCTTTGTGTGACTTTAGTGGTCCGGCTAAATCTGGCTTCCCTACTTTCACCATGGTGGAATGTAAGCAAAATGGAGCACAAGCTGAAATACAGGAGAAAGCTGAGCAAAAATATGGTATGAAAAAACAGAGAATCTGTTGTATACTCCCCAGTGGGACAGTCAGTAGTACATAGATAAAGCTGAAGTGCCTTTCAGGCTTATAAAAAATTGGGCCAAGGACCCCAAAAGATGTGCATTAGTAGCTGATGCTATATGAAGACTGTAGTATATGCAGTCCAACAAAAATTAGGCCACCAGTCCCTTTATATAGCAATGGCAGCAGCTGAGGAAGTTCACAGTACAGCTTGGAGCTAGATATGTTAGAAAATGCTCCCCCAGGTTTCTCTAAAAAGATGGTGCCTCTTCAACAGTGGGAGAGCACGTGGCAGAAGGCGCGCTGGAGGGAGCGGTGGGCACTCACTCTTCCACAAGTGGGACTCACCCGAATCAATGTCCATCAGTAGCGTATGAAGAAGGAGGTAAGGGTAATTTCTCCACTTTGCAGGGCTTCTTTTGGTACTGTAGCGCGGTACTCCAGAGCGCTGCCGACATTCCAGGCCGTAGATGCCGTGCAGGGCCGGCTCCTCCAGGCCCCAGATGACTCGCAGGCCGACCAGGGAGCAAGACACTCCAAAATGCTCCTTTCCGAACGGGGATCACGACCCGATGCAAAATGCTGTCAGCACTGAGAGTGTAAATCATGATGGCAGAGGATAGAAGTTGATTCCCCTCGGAGCTCTCCTGCCTCGCGTCCTCTCTCTTTCAGCGCTAGCCACGCCCCCCCCCCCCCTGGATGCTATTTTAAATAACATCAAACAAGCAGTTGTTACATGTGTAGCAAAGAGCGGGAGTACTTTGGGGAACTACTTGTTTTCCAGTGAATTTGAAATTATAATTTCTGGAAAAACCTGGTTATCACAACAAGGCCCTTGTTTTTCTAAAAAGGGTGCAACACAGGGGCAGACTGGGAACTTAAAGTGGCCATGGAAAAAATACTAAAAGTGGCCCCGTTTTGTAGTCTGGTCCAAACTGATGGAAGACATGGCAAGCAATACCATATGGTGACACATTTTACCACCCTAACAAAGCCAAAAACCACAGTCCATCAGAAAATACTGCCAGCAGCACAAAATATATCCCCAGAAACTTCCACTAGGAGGCTGTGAGGAGGGCCCAGACGGCCCCCTGGGCATCGGGCCACGGTGAAACTTCCCTGTAAGGTCTATGGCCAATCGGCCCCTGGTGGAACGTGATGTAATATATGTATCTATGTATTTAAGACTAATATTTATTGCTTTGCAGCTGTTAGAAAGACAAGTGAAATCAAGAGTTTCATAAATTGTGGCTCACATTATATGAACGATGAGATCAACTGCACTGAGTGTGTTGTATATTGGATGTACAGTACAATACTATTACGAAGTAGATGTAGATTCATTGTTTCCCCTAAACAGACTGGCTTAGGCATACTCCTAAGGGTGTTATCTATGTGGCCCCCTTCACCTTTTATCCCCAACACAGGGATCTGGACCCCACTGCAGAAGAATCACCAGGCTGCTAACTTTTGGAGTGGTCTCTGTTTAGGTGATAGCTGAGCCATGGGGGTTAAGAGACACTGGTGCAGAGCACCGAAGGAACAGGGACAGGCTGAATTCAGGGCAAGCAGAGTTTGTGCGATCCAATATACAGTCTGAGCTGAGGGCAGACAGCTGAGGGTCAGAATGGGTATCAGGCAGAGATCAGGTCAGGCAATGAAGGGTCAAATGCAGGAAACAGGCAGAAATCAGTACATGGCACAGTACATAGAAATAGCTCATTTTTGCAGGATGTTAACAAATTAGAACATACTGCCCAGGTGCCCTCCAACAGAGAAAGGTGCCCCAAGGTGGCCAGCATTGACTGGTGATCTCGTGCTTTAGCAAGCCTCAGCCTGCATTATCCACAGATTTCAGCCAAATATTTCAGGTGGTACAAAACACTTTGAGGAAAAAACATACGAGATCCCTTAATACTTTTTGTTTCATAGGCATTGAAATGGTAAATAAACCTTCATAAGGAGGAGACTGGAAAAGCTGTACAGTATTTTGAATCGCAAGGCACTTTTGTTTTACTGACAAACTTTTCTCTTAAGATTTTTGATTCTCTTTGTTTTATAATGATATAATGCTCCATTTTTCGAGGGTCAACTAGGGGTCCTTGTGCCAGATGTTTCCGAATAAATTATTATGCCAGAGGGGTTACTGTGATACAGACAAAGTTAATCTTGATAGGTCCAATGAAAATTATTCATGCTATGCTCAAGAATAGTTAAGTTTGAATTGGAAGCATGTTGATTAAATCTTTTTTGTAATAGATTGTATGCAACATATTTAATGAAAAGGCAATAAAGATTAAAAGTTTATTTGGAAGTGTTGACACGTTTCAGCATTAAAGAAGTACTACCACATTTTTTTTTTATTCTCTGACCTGTTATAAAGGTACATGATGTAAACTTTAGTGAATGTAATTTTATTACCAGTGACTGTATTTGTAAGTTATAACCTCCCTTCTGGTCCTCAGCTGTGTCATGTGAATGACACTGACTCTCCAAATAACACAGCATCTTATTGTTAGGCCCGTACGGTTTAGACGCCGCTGATTTTGTGTTTGTTTACATTTTGGGTCCAGGCATGCATGGGCGAAGCCATTTTGCTGGAGCCCTTTTGGAAGTCTAATTTTACCTCTGGTGCTGAGCACTTAATCTGGCGACGCCCTGTTAGTTTAAATAGCTGCCAGTCCATTCATTCAATGCTGGTGCTCGCATGTGTTTGCCACAAGAGACCAGCTTACAGGAGTGGAGGTGATTTCTATTTTTGATCTAGCGCCTAGAAGAGGCTTTGTGTATTGTGTGAAAGATTTTGTGCGAGTATATAACTTGTTGTTTTGTCCTTTGCTTTTGGTGTGTTTTGCAAAGGTCGTGTTTTGTATTGTTTATTATCTCGCCCATCTTTCTTTTCCTTTTGCTGCACTGTGAGTGTTGTAGTGTGCCGCATATCTGTTTTCTCCTTTTCCTTTATCAGTTTGGTCTTGCAGTTTCACCTTTTGCTCTGGTGGTAGATTTCCTTAGTTTGGGTTTTGAGGTCTTTTGGGTTTCTTTCCTCCTTGTCTTTCTGCCCCTCTATCCTATCTTTGGGACAGTTCAGGAGTGAGTTAGGGAGTTGGTGGTCAGTGCGCAGTCCACCATCAGGGCTAGCGTACGACAGGATAGTCAGGGGTGCAGATAGGGATAGACATTTCCTACCATCAGTATTGATTCTTCAGGTGAAATCATAACACTTATGTGTGGGCAGGAAGCCAGTTTCTCTATGTATTCCTATGGGAGCCTCAATATCAGTCTCATAGGAATAAATAGAGAAGTAACTGATTTCCTGTGTCATTTGGAGAGGCAGAGTGTTGCTCAAATGAAACAGCTAAGGATCGGAAGGGAGTTTATAACTCACAAATACAGTCACACTTAAAAGATTACCTTCAATTCAGTTTACATTGTCTACCTTTCTAATGGGCCAGAGAATAAAATTTTTTGTAGGATTGCTTCTTTAATATACATACTATATAACCACCACATAATGTCCGAATAATACTAAAAAAACTAAATAGAAATCATTATAAAAAAACATTATATAGTGACTGTAATTTCTATACAGACACTCTGAGGACTATATAAGTGAATACACTAATTTTAAATTAATTAACTCATAGGTAATTCCTTCTCTAAAATTGTTCACTTTCCCTTTTCTTCTCCATCTGTCCCATACTGCTATGACAACTTCCCCTGACCATTCCTTGTCTCTGCAATGTTTGCTGCCCAGAAATCTTTGACTAGTTTTTTTTCTTCAACCCACCCATTCCCCACCCTTTACACAAACTTCTCACTCTTTTACCCTTTTAAGTGTCTCTAAATTGTTATTTTATTTTTCATAATTGAATAGTATAAGTGAAAATACTGAACTTTGTAATATAATTTATTAAAGAAAAGTGTCTATTTGTGCAATTAATTCCTCCCCCTGCTCTGTTCAGTCTCTCTAGACTGACTGATCAGATCCATACACAGAAGTCTGTACATAGGAGAGGACAGCTTACAACAGTCACAGAACTGACAGAGCTGTGAGTAAGTTATTTATTATCTTGCCCAAAAGCTGGATAATGTTTCTTCTGATAAACCTGCTCTGGGGTGAGATGAATCTCAATAGTCGCAGCAGCTGTCTGACCTCTCCCTGCCTCAGCAGCATGTCCTGCTAGTCTAACCTCCACCTCCAAAAAACCTGGGCTCTGTAGGAACATCTGTGTACAGATTTAATCAGTCACTTCTGAGACAGTGATAAGGAGCAGGGGCAGACTCTTTCTTTTAATAAAATATATTACAAAGTTCACTATTGCCATTTAAACTGCTCAGTTATAAAATATAAAATAAAGGTTTGGGTACAGTTTAACTGTACCAGCTTGCTGCATCATCCATTAATGTGCCTGATGCTACTTCGGGTTCCCACATTACTGGAGGTGCTGTGTAGTAAAATACCACCAAATACTGTACTTCAGAAATAATTTCATCATAACTATAGTTTCCCCCCCAAAATGGTTTCCAGACAGATAATGCCTTAATGCCATACAGAAACAGTAATGTGCCTCTTTTTATGCCCTGCAGAGAATCTTCTTTGACTGGAGTTTATTTTCTCTTTTCTTTTGACCCTCAGAAGAAGGATCATATGAGTGCGGGACAATAGTCCCTCGGGCGGCCCGACGTACACAGCATCATTGTAATCAATGATGGTGTGCGCTCCCGTGCGCACAATCGATGCCGCTCTGGGACATATGGCCCGCTCACGGACCGTATATCTTGGCAGGCATACGGTCGTGTGAAAGGGGCCTTATTCTTACCGAACCCCGTTTCCCACTGTGAGATGCACCGATTTCTTGCAGCCTGTGGCTCACAGTGTCTGTGGAACAGTGGCTCAAAGTTTGTCCTAATTGGGACTAAAATTAGGGGTTGTTCACATATCAGTTATTTGATCAGTTATTGCCATCAGTTATTGCGAGCCAAAACCAGGTGTGGATCAAAAACACCAAAATGGTGCAGATCTTTTCATTATATCTGATCTCTGTTTAGTGTCCACTCCTGGTTTTGGCTCACAATAACTGATGGAAATAACTGATCAAATAACTGATATGTGAACAACCCCTTAGTGGCATAGACATCATGGAAGATGGAGATGCCATAAACCTGCATAAGAATAGGACAAAGCGTTCTATTGTGTGAATGAGCTTTAAACCATGTAATATTTTCTGCTCTCTTCATTTCCTTGTTTTATTTTTGTGATATCTGTAATCACTTTATTTCCGTTTTACAGGAAGCAGTTATGATGTTCCAGTCAGCTGGATGGACTCTACAGAACAGGAAAAAAAATTCTGGGAGACAGTTATAAAAAATCCAGGCGAATGGTCAGAAGTGACGCTGCCAATAAGACAGAATCTAACCCCACGCTGATAATATTTCACGAGACCTACTTTTACCTCAGCTAATAAATGTAAGCTGGCCATACACTTTAGATAACTGCCAGAGTAGAGTTCCTCAGCTTGCTACTATCCCACCAGATCCACATCCCCTCCCCCAGCTACAAGCATGATTGGATTGGCTGAAGTTCATGGAGGAACGAGAGCGGAGCTGGGGAGACATGATTCAGTTAAAGCAAACAAAGCTAATCCTCTATTTTCCCTGCAGGGAACTACTAACAGGATCTACCTATGCCAATTTGCTTTAGCTTTCTGTCTGATCCTGTGAAAATAGGACCCATGGACTAAAACTAATGTGTGTGGATGCCTTTACTCATTTCTGTCACACTGCAAATGGTGTCTTATATGCATCCAACATATTATATAGCTGAGCAGATTGATATACAGCTTTGTTGGGGAAAAATTAGTAATTTTTCATTTATTTAAATCCCTGAACTTTCTGTGCTTCGGAGTCCAGAGGGTGGTCCAATGCAGTGATTAACCGTCTTCCCTGTATGACTGTGCATATAAAGATAGATGTGAGTCATAAAGTAGGACCACCTACTGGAGTCCTAAAGCATAGAAAGAACAGGGATTTAAATAATTATATATTCAGGTCAGGCTACATTCACACAACTGTATGTGTTTTGCGATCTGCAAAACACGTATCCACAAAAAATACGGATGATGTCTGTTTGGCAACCGTATTGCATCAGTTTTTTTTTTTTTTTGCAGATCCATTATAACAATGCCTATCTTTGTCTGCAAAATGGACAATAATAGGACATGTTCTGTCTTTTTTGCGCGGCTACGGTATGGACATATGAAATCAATGGGTTCACATTCTATCCGCAAAAAAACAGAATGGTCACGGAAACAAAATACATTCATGTGCATGAGGCCTTTTACTGAATATTTTCGCATAAAACCATATATCAATCTGCACAGCTCCTCCTCTTTGACATACTGCCTGCAGCAACATGACATACAACATGACAGGTTCCTTGCAAGTACAAATAGCATATATCCTGTGTATTGGCTATTTTGTGAAGACTTAACCACAATATCCTCAAGCACAATTTAAGACTAGTAGACTATTCAAAAATAGCGCAAACCATGGTCTAGTTTGTGAATGCCCAATGTTAAATATGAAGTGCATCCTAATTTCAGACATGTGCAAAAATACGTTTATTACATGTTGAAGAAAGATTGGTATCATGACTTAATAAAGGAAATGCACTTTTATTATGTGTCTGCATCTCATGTTGCACTATTATTTGATTCCATTGTTATATACAGTGGTCTCTCAAGTTGCTATGACCTCAGGTTACAATATTGTCATCATACAATGGTCTTCCCTGGGCCATTGAACTTTAAATGACACTTGACATACAAATAGACAGACAAGTTTGGATCTGTAGCAGGTGTGATCGACTGGAAAATCCAACCAATCAGCAAGGTCATTTCACTGATGACACACCTTTATTATTGAAGTGTATACTCTGATTAGATGTCTACTAGCGCCTCTCTATAGCCCTGTGCGATATTACATGCAATGTTCCCACTAAGCCTTTTCAACTGCTGAGCAGAGGGGTTAGGGAGCTGGAAAATGTGTAATGAAAGGTGGGCAATCCATTGTGAAACCAATGAGCTTGTTCAGCTCATCTGTAAGGTGTCTTAATAGATCTATACATTTAAGAGCAGTGCTGAAAATCACTCCAAAAACAGCCTTGTCCTTCCACTTAGTGATCCTTCTCAGCTGATCAGCAACACTGACAACAGTTCCAAATATACCTATAGTTACAGTTGGCAAACAGGAATATTTATGAGCAGTGTAATTGTATGTTAATTATGTCCACTAATAAGTTAAAAGGGTTCTCCAGGATTTTTTTAACAACACCCAGAACCCCTGCCGATCAGCTGTTTTGAGAAGGCAGCGGTGCTCCTTTGTATAGCGGCTGCGCTTGGTATCGTGCTCAGCCCTATTCAAGTGAGTGCTGCTCCTAGGCAACGTGACACATGAACATGTTGTCACTGCCCTAGGAAAAGCAGAGAGAAGGTTGCAGCGCTCACAGGAGCGCCGGTGCCTTCACAAACAGCTGATCAATGGGGACCCTGGGTGTTGTACCCCCACCAATCAGATACTGATGACCTATCCAGAGGTCATCAGTATAAAAATCTTGGAAAACCCCTTTAAATATGATACTTGCTAATATTGTCAGACGATAACCACCACATTGCGATGCACAGACTACCCAGAGGAGAAGGGGCCAGTCTTAAATATTAAAAAAAAATATATAGGGGTGTAAAATAAATGTAAAAATAATGGCAGCTATACAAAATTATTATATTTTTGTTAGTGTCAGTGTACAAAACCCTACAACAATTTTCTCTGAAGAGATTGACACATAAGGGATATCAGTTATAGTCTGGCTTAGTTCAGCAGGGTGTATATAGAAATATGTGTTTCAACTACATATGGAAAATAAAGAGGAGAGTGAAAGCAATTTTATCTTGTAATGTATTGAATCATTATTTTATTCTATAAGGCTCTGTTCACATTTGTGCCTAAATCTCCATTAGTACTTTCTAAAGGTCCTTTTACATGGACTGATAGTCCATAACAATTATCGGTAATGAGCCTTTGTAGATATGTTCGTTCCCAATCATTTCCCCCTGAATGACCCAACAAGCAAACTCATCAGGTGATTGTGTCTTTCATCTAGCGCCAGAAATCGTTTCTGTGCAGCACATCCCTGTGTAAGCAAGGGTCTACTGCCCAGAAACAATGATTCTCCATGAGGATAAGCAATTTTCAGAAATTCTTTCTTGATAATTACTTTTAACAATTCAGCAAAACTTCACAGAACCCATTTTAAGTCATTGGGATCCATGGGGCACTATTGTTGTCTATAATGTAATAGATCCATTGTGTGACTGATATAAAGGGAATACAGATGCATATGTGAACAGATCCTAACCAAACACATTTTAAAGCAACACATGGCTTAAAGGAGCATTTTGTCAATTTCTTTTTAAAACATCTGCTTGTCATTTCATCACCTAAAGCTCAAGCACATGTTGGGTTATGCAGCAGGAAAATGTACCAAAGCAACCAAGCAACCACACCTCTGAATCTCTAAAAAGAAACAAGGTTGTGGAGTTACTGAGCCAAAGTCCTGACTAAAATACTACTGAGATACTATGGCAAGACCTTAAACTGGCAGTTCATGCTCGAAAAACCTCCCAAATTAAAACATTCTGCAAAGAAGAATGGGTCAAAATTCCTCCACGGCAATGTAAAATATTCTTAGCAAGTTATCACAGATATCAATATTTGATTGCAGTTCTTATTGCCAAGGGTGGCACAACCAGTTATTAGGTCTAGGGGCAATTAGTGCAGGTTTACACCGCACAATGTTATAGCCGATTGTCGGAAAGGAAGCATTCCTTCCCGACAGTCAGCTGCTCATTCAGTGAAGGAGACTACACACTTACATGCAGCGATCTCCAGAGTATGAGGATGAGGGATGGCTATTGCAATCGCTTGTCCCCTAACCATTGTTTCTGGGCAGCAGATCGTACTGTCTAAACAGAAACGATGATTGTCGTGCCTGCACAAACAACAGATCACCCCATGTAGGAGTGTTTCGTTCATTCATCAGGTGATCAGCAGCGCATTTACATGGGCAGATTGTAATGTAATCTGCCCGAAAAGCCTAAATCCACCTTTACGTTTTCACCTGGGTGATATAAGTTTTGAATAGATCTTTATCTTCACTATATGGAATGATCATTTAAAAGCTACATATTGTGTTACTTGTGTTGTCTTTTTTATCTTATAATAAAATTAGTTGGATTGTCTGAAAAAAATTAAATGTGACAAACTAGCAAAAATAGAAGGAATCTGTGAGGGACAAATACTTTTTCACAACACCGTAGTTAAATGAGGTGAATTCTATGAATATGAATAGAAATCCAAGTTTAGTAGCCACCACGTTCAATTTCTAGATATCCTTGTGTCACTAAAAGACAATAGCATTATCATCGAGGAGTGCCACAAAGGCCTTCCCTCCCTTTCACATCATTAAGGTCATTCCACGTGACCAATTCTTATGCTCACTAGGATAAATAAAGACAAGCCTATTAGGCCACTTTCACATTAGCAGCAGCACGAATTGGGCAGGTGAACCACACTCCTGCCCCACACGTGTCAGACACTGGGGGGGGGGGTTTACTTACCTATGCATACTGTTCTGAGGCCGCCTACTGTGCTCCCTCCCGGGCTCTCCGCGGCTCCAGCGCTTCCCCTCATCCTTCCTGCGGCTGTCAAAGACAGATGTGTAACAGCGCCCCCTGCTGGAGGGAGCTGACAGGGAAAAAGGCAAGGTGATGGATCCGTCATGAACTCCATTGAAAGTCAATGGAGGACGGATCCGTTTACTAGTGTGTCACAACGAACGGATCCGTCCCCATTGACTTGCATTGGGGGTCATGACGGATCCGTCTTGGTGCGGAGCCCCAGATCGGAGAGCAAACCGCAGCATGTTGCGGTTTGCTCTCCAGTCTGAAGACGGAACGGAATGCTTTTAGGAGTATTCCATGCTCTTCAGTTCAGTTTTGTCCCCATTGACAATAAATGGGGACAAAACTGAAGCGTTTTATTCTGGTATTGAGCCCCTATGACGGAACTCAATACCGGAATAAAACAACGCTAGTGTGAAAGTAGCCTTACAAAGAGGCTATTCAGATAACAGAAGATTACATCCAAAGGGCCCTCAATAAAGATTGTAAAGAACTCTAAGGGTCCATTCACACATCTGCAAAACGGGTCCAAATTCCTCTTTTGGTGAACGAGTGCAAACCCATTCATTTTCAATGTTTCTGTTCCGTGGCCCCACAAAAAAATAGAACATGTCCTATTTTTGTCCGCAGCCACGGACAAGAAAAGGCATTTCTATTATAGTGCAGCTTGCCCCACAAAATTCAATGTCTCATTCAGCTGATACTAATCCTTAACCCCTTCAAGACAGTTTTCACCATAAGGACCAGGCCACATTTTACAAATCTGACATGTTTCACTTTATGTGGTAATCACTCTGGAATGCTTTTATTTATCCAAGCCATTCTGATAATGTTTTCTCATGACACATTGTACTTCATGATAGTGGTAAATTTGAGTCAATATGTTTTACCTTTATTTATAAAAAATAAATAAATCCAAAATTTATAGAAAATTTTTTAAAATTCACTATTCTAAATTTGAATTTCTCTGCTTTTAAGATGGAAAGTGATACCTCATAAAATAGTTATTATGTAACATTCCCCGTATGTCTACTTTATGTTGCCATCATTTCGTAAATGTCATTTTATTATTTAGAACTTTAGAAAGCTTTCCTTAAAGTAAAATGAAGGTGAAATTTCAAAATTTCACTTTTTTTTGCAGATTTTCCATTTTTATTCTTTTTTTTTTTCTGTAACACTGCAAGGGTTAACAGCCAAACAAAACTCAATATTTATTACCCTGATTCTGCAGTCTTCACTTGTTGATTATCGGTGAAGCCAGTTATTAGCTGCAGCAGGGCAGATGATCATACCCTTTCCAATGAGGAAGTCAATAAGCCACAGATGGACACACGGGAGCCAGTGCGCAGGACTGGAGCTGTGGGTAGTAGGTATTTTTCAATCTTTCTATAATGGAGGTAGGCTGTGGGCTCCTGTGAAAAGTTATTTATTTCAAGACAACCCCTTTAAGGAGCTCCACTTCTTACAAGTTTCTTTTATTCCAATTTAGATTTGCACATGAGTCTCTCTCTCTGTACATATAGAGCTTTTCTAAATGACAACAAATTCCTAGATTTCTTACAATTATTAAGTGTATAACAGTTATTCCTAGTTATTAAATGCACAGTGCATTACATATTTTTTAAAGGAATTTTGAAAACTGTAGGTACAGACAGAAAAGGACAGTGAGCCCTAAGGCTAGAACACAGCACATTTTCCCTACCTACTTGCAGTATAAGCCCTAGACAGCTAAACCGTAACTGGTTGATGGTCCCTATGCTATTTAAGTGCAGGGACGAACTAACAAACAAAGACAAACAAACACAATACCAGAGTCATAAGAAAGTAGGTCAGAACCAGATGGCCTATGCAGTACTAAACGACATAGAGAGTAGTCAGAAGACAAGCCGGGGTCAGAAGAATGAGCAATCCAAATAGGACAGGGGCAAGAACCAGGAACACAGCTAGTCAGTCAAAGACTAACATTGGCAATAGTGTATGGCAGGAAGGGATTTAAATAGAGCACCAAGCCCATGGATCAGAACCTATTAGGTCCATTGTCTCCACGCTCTATTAGTCAGACACACAACACATAGTAATAGAGCAGCTGAGCTAATCAGCCCACTGCTAATTTCCCCAAGTACACACCTGCTGTGTTGAAAGAAACACAGTATTGCAATTATATTCCAATAAGTATATTTTATGTTCTATCTAAGAAGCCTTAAACTTACATGATGGTGATAAAAAACACAATGTTACCATTTTACTACAGTAATTCTTTTGGTTACTAAATTATTATTATTTTTTTTAAAAACAGATTATTTTTATTGAAATCCGACATGGTACATCACATATCAATCAATCACAGAACATATACGAATAATAGATACATATACTGCAGTATTTCCATACAGTACAGCAATAAATTTTACTTATATTTCTCTATTTTCTCCCCTCCCAACTTCCCTCTACCCACAATAACTGTCTACCCCCCCCCCCCCCTGCTAATTTCCCCAAGTACACACCCGCTGTGTTGAAAGAAACACAGTATTGCAATTATATTCCAATAAGTATATTTTATGTTCTATCTAAGAAGCCTTAAACTTACATGATGGTGATAAAAAACACAATGTTACCATTTTACTACAGTAATTCTTTTGGTTACTAAATTATTATTATTTTTTTAAAAACAGATTATTTTTATTGAAATCCGACATGGTACATCACATATCAATCAATCAATCACAGAACATATACGAATAATAGATACATATACTGCAGTATTTCCATACAGTACAGCAATAAATTTTACTTATATTTCTCTATTTTCTCCCCTCCCAACTCCCCTCTACCCACAATAACTGTCTAGCCCCCCCCCCCCCCCCCCCCGATATTCACGGCACACATACTACCTCACAATTCAATCCATTCCAAGAATCTCATCTAATGATCCTCAGAGTTCTTGAAGATACCACGGTATTATTTATCCAAGGCAACCACATTTTCTCAAACTTAGACAGCACCCCCCGCTTTTGATATATCAGCCTTTCATGTGTAAGCATCATATTCACTTTGTTAATAAACTCATTCCTTGACGGCGGGGATGGCTGAATCCAATGGTATGCTATAAGCTTTCTGGCCACATACAGTAACCGCCCTACTGCTATCTTCTCATGCTCCGTCAGGGCTAGGTCCTCCATCAGTCTCAAAATGCACAGTTTAGGATCTTTTCGTATAGTAAGTTTATAACTGTCCAATATAATTTTCAACACTGAGTCCCAATAGGGGTCAAGTAGTGTACATTTCCATAACATATGAAACATCCTTGCCCCTCCCTCCCCACATCTAGGACAACAGTCATCTGGTCGGTACCTAATCCTATGTAGAAATATTGGTGTCTTATAAACCCTATGAATGATAAATAATTGGGACAGTTTAGCACCTTCACTTAAGGACATTTTAGGAATAGCTTCCAAAATCAAAGACCATTCCCCTTCTGTGATAGCTCCCAATTCACCTTCCCACTTCCTCATTCTAGTGAGTGGGTGTTTCAGTAAATATTTTTCCACAAGCAATTGGTATACCAACGAGATCATACCCTTAGCAACTACTCCTTTACACATAAGCGTAAGCAAAGCATCTTCTGAGCACTTCACTGGCGCACATCTAGTCATAGTGTCAAACGCATGGCGCAATTGCAAGTATTGATAAAAGCTCCTATGAGGCAACTGAAACTCTTCCTGTAGAGAGATAAAGGATTTAAGTCCTGTTCTATCTATTACATGCCCAAGTCTAGTAATACCTTTGCGCTGCCAGCTGTCAAACCCCACCAGTTTTTTTAAACTCAGGAAGTTTATCATTGTGCCATAAAGGGGTGAATATAGTGTACACAGAGATACCCCGAAGCTGTTTTAACTTCGCCCATACCCTAAACATCTGTTCAATAAGAGGAGGTCTACCTCCACCCACGCAACCACCCTCTCCTTCCAGCCACGCCATCATATCAGATGCTTTCTGAGTATAACTGATTATTTTAGCAGATATTGCCCACCGCCTTGGTTTATTTAGGTCTTGCATATGTTGACTTTGGGTTGCCAAGTAGTACAGCCACGGACTAGGAAGCGCCACCCCCCCTTCCGTCTTGCCATACTGCAGAGTCTTTAATTTAAAGGGGTTGTCCGGGTTCAGAGCTGAACCCAGACATATCTTTAAATTCACCCAGGCAGCCCTCCTTTCCCTAATTAGCGCAGGGGAAAAAGCATTTAGCCCGGTTCCGGTGACGCCAGGAGGAGGCTTCCGCCCGGCAGTGAGCCCGGTGACGTCACCGGCGCTGATGGGCGGGCTTTAGCACTGCCCTAGCCAGTAAAACGGCTAGGGCAGCGCTAAAGCCGGCCCATTACAGCCGGTGGCGTCACTGAACTCACTGCCGGGCAGAAGCCACCACCCGGCAGTGTGTTATATAAATAAAAGAGCCCTTGCCCTGCATGATCCAGCATGAGATGCTCCGATGCCCTGTTCAGGCGGGCTGCCTGGGTGAATATAAGGGTATGTCCGGGTTCAGCTCTGAACCCGGACAACCCCTTTAAGCCTGGCTTGACCTTTTTTCCATATGAGATCCCTGAAAATAGAATTGATCTTATGAAACCTATCTAAAAGGATCCAGACTGGGGCGTTATGTAAGATTTATAGAAGCTGTGGCATCAAGATCATTTTAACCAGGTTTGCCCTACCTATAACAGAAAGGAAGAGTTTGCACCAGGCCGACACCTTATCTTTAAAAGTTCTCAGCAGTGGAGACAGATTCAACCTCTCATAATCCGAGATCCGAGCTGTAATTTCTATCTCCAGGTACCTAAACTGAGAGACATAGGGGATATTTATAACTCAGTCGAGACAGCTGCCTGCCCGTCTATCAACATCAGAGCAGATTTACTCCAGTTAATGGTGAGACCAGACAGGGTTCCAAACCGTCCAATAATGTCCTTCACTGCTGATAGAGAGGAGTTCGTATCCCCCAAGAATAGCAAGGTATCATCCGCATGTAGGGCAGTTTTACTTTCCATCTGACCATACAGAAAACCTCTCACAGAGTGAGCTCTTCTAACATAAGCTGCCAAGGGTTCAATAGCAACAGCAAATAAAAGGGGGGGCAGTGGGCAACCCTGTCTGGTACCTCTTCTCAATTCAAATTGCCTAGAGATTCCTCCATTAGCCCCCACTCTTGCCAATGGGCCAGAGTATAGAACTTTGACCCAAGAAATAAATCTGTCTCCAAAGCCAAAGGTCTCCATCACCTTCCACGGATACGGCCATTCAACACTGTCGAACACCTTTGTGGCATCCAATGACAGGACTGCCCTATCTCCCATATTGTCAGAAGGTAACTAAGAGCTTGCAAACACTCTTCTAATATTTATGGAGGTGGACTTACCCAGCATAAAGCCAGTTTGATCCTCGTGGATGATAGATAGTATCACACTAGCCAATCTACTGGCCAGTATTTTGGCCAAGATCTTGATGTCAGCTGTCAAGAGGGAAATGGGCCTGTAAGAATCAGCTAATTGAGGGTTTTTACCCGGCTTAGGAATGACGACTATCAGTGCCTCTTGCATTGAAGGGGGCAACCTACCTACTTCTAATGAGGCATTAAAGACATCCAGCAGGCAAGGGGCTAATATATCCTTATAACTTTTATATACTTCTGTCGGGAGTCCATCCAGACCCTGGGCCTTGTCATTCGCCATCCCTTGTATCGCTAACTCTACCTATGGTGCTAAAACCACCATAGCCAACATATGTCCCGCTCTTTCCCCGTCCTCAAAATGTAGATGCTTATAAAACTGCCTCTTCCTATTAGCAATCTCAATTAGATGATTGTTCCAATCCTCTTGAGCCATTTTGAGACTATTGCCATTAAGTAAGGTAGGCGCCAATACAAAGGCTTCCTCCGCCTCTCTCAAAGCCACCATCAGCTTCTTATCTTTATCCCTAGATATAGATTTAGTTTTATGTATAGCAGAGATATATAATCCATGCAAATAAGCCTTCATAGCATCCCAAAGTATATGGGGGGAAACAGAGGCGTAGCTAGAGGTTCAGCACAGGGGGGGCGAAACATACTTGAGTGGGCCCCCCACTTGGCTTCCCAAACGCACGTTTCCAACTTCACAGGCACATACTACTAGTTGTGGTTATAATATTGTATTAGAAAGATTACTATATAAACTGCTAGATCATCTATGCTGCTAAGTACAGTACAATAGACTTTCTACATACCCTACTCTAAATACTCTACCACATAATGCAGTGAAATATAGGATTAATAGGAGTAAAAAACAAGAGGACTCCTATGTTAAAGGAAACCTGTCCACAGTTTTTACATCACTAAACTAACAGTCCCCTGCCCCCATCAGACCTCAGATCATCAGAATGTGCCCCCCATCAGACCTCAGATCAGTGTATTGTGCCCCACCAGACCTCAGATCAGCGTATTGTGCCCCATCAGACCTCAGATCAGCAGAATATGCCCCCATCAGACCTCACATCAGCCTACTGTGCCCCCATCAGACCTCAGATCAGCGTATTGTGCCCCATCAGACCTCACATCAGCCTACTGTGCCCCCATCAGACCACATCAGCGTATTGTGCCCCATCAGACCTCAGATCAGCGTATTGTACCCCATCAGACCTCAGATCAGCAGAATGTGCCCCATTAGTCCTCACATCAGCCTACTGTGCCCCCATCAGACCTCAGATCAGCGTATTGTGCCCCCATCAGACCTCCGATCAACAGAATGTGCCCCCATCAGACCTCAGATCAGCGTATTGTGCCACATCAGACCTCAGATCAGCATATTGTG
The DNA here is from genome assembly GCA_900303285.1 of Rhinella marina. NCBI lineage: Eukaryota > Metazoa > Chordata > Amphibia > Anura > Bufonidae > Rhinella > Rhinella marina. Next base: position 75,682 of record ONZH01007268.1, on the reverse strand, counting down.
CCCCCATCAGACCTCAGATCAGCAGAATGTGCCCCCATCAGACCTCAGATCAGCGTATTGTGCCCCATCAGACCTCAGATCAGCGTACTGTGCCCCCATCAGACCTCAGATCAGCGTACTGTGCCCCCATCAGACCTCAGATCAGCGTACTGTGCCCCCATCAGACCTCAGATCAGCGTATTGTGCCCCATCAGACCTCAGATCAGCGTATTGTGCCCAATCAGACCTCAGATCAGCAGAATGTGCCCCCATCAGACCTCAGATCAGCAGAATGTGCCCCCATCAGACCTCACATCAGCCTACTGTGCCCCCATCAGACCTCAGATCAGCGTATTGTGCCCCCCACCAGACCTCAGATCAGCGTATTGTGCCACATCAGACCTCAGATCAGCATATTGTGCCCCCATCAGACCTCAGATCAGCAGAATGTGCCCCCATCAGACCTCAGATCAGCGTATTGTGCCCATCAGACCTCAGATCAGCGTACTGTGCCCCCATCAGACCTCAGATCAGCGTACTGTGCCCCATCAGACCTCAGATCAGCGTACTGTGCCCCCATCAGACCTCAGATCAGCGTACTGTGCCCCCATCAGACCTCAGATCAGCGTACTGTGCCCCCATCAGACCTCAGATCAGCGTACTGTGCCCCCATCAGACCTCAGATCAGCGTACTGTGCCCCCATCAGACCTCAGATCAGCGTACTGTGCCCCCATCAGACCTCAGATCAGCGTACTGTGCCCCCATCAGACCTCAGATCAGCGTACTGTGCCCCCATCAGACCTCAGATCAGCGTACTGTGCCCCCATCAGACCTCAGATCAGCGTATTGTGCCCCATCAGACCTCAGATCAGCGTATTGTGCCCAATCAGACCTCAGATCAGCGTACTGTGCCCCCATCAGACCTCAGATCAGCAGAATGTGCCCCCATCAGACCTCACATCAGCCTACTGTGCCCCCATCAGACCTCAGATCAGCGTATTGTGCCCCCCACCAGACCTCAGATCAGCGTATTGTGCCCCCATCAGACCTCAGATCAGCGTATTGTGCCCCCATCAGACCTCAGATCAGCAGACTGTGCCCCCATCAGACCTCATATCAGCAGGACTGTGCCCCCATCAGACCTCATATCAGCAGACTGTGCCCCCATCAGACCTCATATCAGCCTACTGTGCCCCTATCAGACCTCAGATCAGCATATTGTGCCCCCATCAGACCTCAGATCAGCATATTGTGCCCCCATCAGACCTCATATCAGCAGACTGTGCCCCCATCAGACCTCATATCAGCCTACTGTGCCCCTATCAGACCTCAGATCAGCGTATTGTGCCCCCATCAGACCTCAGATCAGCAGACTGTGCCCCCATCAGACCTCAGATCAGCAGACTGTGCCCCCATCAGACCTCATATCAGCCTACTGTGCCCCTATCAGACCTCAGATCAGCCCACCCAGCCACATAGGATTAAAATAAAAAACTTTACTTACCTGTTCTGCGCTGCGGCTGCCCTCCGGTCCGCGCTCCGCTCTCTTCCCTGGCCCGCGCACACTATGACCTGACGCTGCGTGCAGCGTCAGGTCATAGTGCGCGCCGCCAGGGAAGAGAGCAGAGCGCGGACCGGAGGGCAGCCGCAGCGCAGAACAGGTAAGTAAAGTTTTTTATTTTAATCCTATGTGGCTGGGTGGGCTGATCTGAGGTCTGATGGGGGTCCCTAAATACAAGTGAGCGCTTCCATAATGGAAGCGCTCACTTGTATTCGCCTGATAGAAGGCAAGGTCATCCTTGCTGGGCCCCCCCTGAGTCACTGGGCCCGGAGCCGTCGCCCCCCCTGCCCCCCCCGGTAGCTACGCCACTGGGGGGAAACAGTTCCCGTATTGGTACTAAAATATTCCCGTAAACGTTCCCCGATACTGTCCCTGTCTCGTACAATCTGAATCCAAGTAGGATGCAACTTCCATATTCTAGGACCACTGACCTGTCCCTCGCCCACCAACAACTGAACAGTTAAAGGTGCATGATCTGATAAGGACCTAGTAAGATATTCAGCAGTACTAACGAGGGACATGCAATGTGGATTAGCCAATTCGAGATCAATACGAGACAGGGAGGAATAGGTGGAAGAGCAGCAGGAATACTGACGTTCCATTCCATGTTTGGTCCTCCACACATCAATAAGACCCACTTCAGCAATCATCTTACCAAATGGAGTCAAACCCGACCCTTGACCCACAACTGACTGACCAAGCCTATCCAGAGTGGTGTTAGGCACCATATTGAAATCTCCAACAATCAGACATGGTACTGCTGGGAACTGAGCAATAAAGGATAGCACCTTATTGACAGGTACACTAGAATAAGGTGGAGGCAGATACATATTTACTAAGATTATCCTCACCCCGTTAATCGTACAGAGCAAACAGATGTATTGGCCCTGAGAATCAGTTTCGGATGTCATATGACAAAATCTCAAACTCTTATATATCAACAAACTGACACCTCTAGAGTGACTAGTATGTATAGCATGAATATCATATCCCAGCCATCTCTTGCGAAACAAATAAAGCTTGTCAGCAATACACAGCAGGACCCTGCCCTAACAGATACTGGAAAATAGCTGTTCTCTTGGATCCGCCATCCCACGCACATTCCAGCTAAGTATTTTCACTGAGTTCGCCATTGTAAAGCAGTAACCAATATAAGACAACATAAAAGTCATATCCCTCAACCCCTACCTCGGTATGTCCCAAAAGCACCGTACACCGGAATGAGAATCCCCCCCCCCTTCCCAAAACCAAAATAAAGCAAAATGAAGGCACATAAGCTTCACCCTCGGGCGAATAGTATGTACCCAACTTGTAGTGGAGCATAAAACCAACCAACTTAAGAACATTGCTGGTAAACTTGCACACCAAAGTAGTAAGGCACTAATATTACCTCACTCCTGCAAGTATCAGGGTCTCCATCAAAGGAGAAGCTGATACACAGGCACCCCCAGGTGCTACCAGACAAAAATAGTTGCGAATACAGCAGTAATGTGAAAAACTATAAGAATAAGGATATAGATAAATCATCCAGAGTCCACACGCTGACGCAGTTGGGGCTCGTGATGGTCCAGCCATTGTAAGGCAGATGTAGGATCTTCAAAAAAGTGCGTGCTCCCCAAAGCGACGATTCGTAGCCTGGCAGGGAATAACATGGCGTATTGGATTTGCAAGTCCCGAAGCCTTCTCTTGATGTCCAGGAACTTCGCCCTCTTCTTCTGTACTTCAGTGCAGTGCCGGGACTAGGCAGTTTGGTGCCCTAGGCAAAGTAGTCAAATGGCGCCCCCCAAATTGACCCCACCCGTTATTATAAGCCCCTCCTAAATATAATAGGCCACTCCCAGCAAACACTGTATAGCTGAAATATATTGTTGAGTCCCGCCTGTACACATCATACAGAGAGGGGAGGATGTGTCCTGGCTGCACTGCCTGCCTCACATTATACAATAGACAACAGCAGGCTACAGCAAGGAAGCTCCTTCCCTCTCCTCAGATCCTGCTCAAGGCCTATGGTTCCCCACCACCATCTGCCACCCACCCGTGACCTGCTGCCCCCCTTGGCTGTCCTCACCCAGCTCTGAATCCTCCTTCTGCAAATGGCAGAGGGAGGAGCCAGAGCATCTCCTCTCCTACATAGCGCCCCATACCTCTTACATCCAGTGATGTCACCTTTGTTGTAGACGTTCTCTTTCCTCATCTTCTCCATTCGGACCAGACCGCCATGAAGATTTTTCAGCCATCTCTCGTATCTGCAGAGATACAAACAGACATTAGTTTCCCACATTTCCATCATCTTCACATCTTCTGAACACGTCATCCTGCCACCCCCAATACTGTGCCCCCTAATACTATACTGCAGAAACTGTCCCCTGAAAAATACAACTACCACATAGATAGTGCCCCCTACAACAATTATTGGCACAGAGTCCCCTAAAAAATAACTGCGTCCGGACACTAATAGTATAAAGATAATGTCCCCCAAAAATAATTGTGCTAAATTGATACTGTGCCAGGGTGTCCCCCAAAGTAACAGTGCTCCCCAAAATCCCACCAATAGAAATAATTATCTGCCAGAGCACACTTAATAGTAATGCCCCCATAGTGCCCATACTAGACATCGTGTTCCCCATAGCCCCCAGTAGTAGTAAAGCTCACCATAATACCCCCAAGTAGTAATAATTCACCTTGTAATATGACAGAACAAGAAATACCCCCGCTTAGTGCCTGCAGTTGAGCTAATGTCCCCTTAATGTATGCCAGTATAAAATACCCCTATATAGTGCCCCACTAAACGCCCCCATAGTGTCCCCCATAATATGCCAGTAAAAAATGCCCCTTCTTGCTGCCCCCACCAGATGCCCCTATAGTGCTCCTCTCCCCCATAATGTGCCAGTAAAAATTGCCCCCTTAGTGCCAGATGCCATAGTGCCCCCTATAATGTGCCAGTAAAAAATGCCCCTTTAGAGTTACCAGATGCCCCCCATAGTGCTCCACTCCCCCGTAGTGCCCCAAAATAATGCCCCTATAGTGCCACCAGATGCCCCATAATGCCTCCCATAATGTGCCAGTAAAAAATGCCCCCTTAGTGCCAGAAGCCATAGTGCCCCCTATAATGTTCCTGTAAAAATGCCCCTTTAGAGCCACCAGATTCCGCCAAAGTGCCCCCAAATGATGCCCCTATAGTGCTCCACTCCCCCATACTGCCGCCAAATAATGCCACCAGATGCCCCATAGTGCTGCTCTCCCCTATAGTGTCTCCCATGTGCCTATAAAAAATGCCCCCTTATTGCCACCAGATGCCATAGTGCCCCCATAATGTGCCAACAAAAAAGGCCTCTTTAGAGCCCTCATAGTGCTCCCCTCCCTCATAGTGCCTCTATAGTGCCACCAGATGCCCCATAGCCCAGCTCTCCCCTATATTTCCCCCCCATAATGTGCCCAAAAAAAGGCCCACAGATGCCCCCACAGTGCTCTTCTCCCCCATGGTGCCCCCCTTAATGTGCCAGTAAGAAATGCCCCAGTAAATGGGCCAGTGAGAAATTGCCAGCAGGTGCCCCCTATAATATGGCATCTATTAAAAAAAAACAAAACACTAATACTTACCTCCATCAGCAGCGATGAGGTGCAGGCCTCTTCCGGCCTGTGTCCCGCGCTGTGTGCTGCCCGGCTCAGGCGGCGCGATGATAATGACGTCATCGCGCTGCAGCCTATCAGAAGAACAGGGAAGGGAGATGCCTCTCCCTCCCCTGCCGCCGCACAGGCATCTGTATCGCTGTCCTGAGGACGGCGATACAGATGAATATAGAGATGAGCGCTTCCACAATGGAAGCGCTCATCTCCTACTGCCCCCACACGCCAACTGCACTTAGATCCAGGGTCGCACCACCTGTGGCGATCAGCGTTGCGGCCCTGAGGAATAAAAAAAAAAGTGAATGGTTCTAGGGGGTCCAGACCCCTTGGACCCCCCCTGTGGCTGCGCCCCCCTCCAGATGGCGCCCTAGGCGTCGCCTCCCCCGCCTACCCCTAGTCCTGGCCCTGCTTCAGTGGAATAATCCAGGTACACGGAAATTTTACTCCCATTGACTGTAAGATCAGGATGGTCCCGGGCTTTTTGGAGTATAACATCCCTGTCCCTGTATTGAAGTATTTTCGCCAAGATGGGTCTTGGGGGTCTCCAGGGTGGTAATGGTCTCATAGGCACATGATGCGCCCTCTCTACCGCATAAAGGACAGAGAGACCACAGTCCTTCAACTTTTGCGCCAACCAGCGCTCAATATATTCAGTAGGATTATTGCCTTCAATCTGCTCCGGGAATCCCACCAATCTCACATTGTTATGGCGTGATTGGTTTTCCAAATCATCCACTTTAAGGAAGAGCGACTCTATATCCTGCTCTGTCTTTTTTGTTACTTTCGTCAGCGGTGTAATGAGATCTTCCATGTCAGACACTCTTTTCTCAACTTCTCTAGTGCGCTCTGCCATTTTGTGCAGATCATGGCGAATCAGAGACAGATCCGATTTTAGGCTCCCCATTTGTGTGGTAAGTAGAGATAAAGAGGCATTGCATGTAGTTAGCGTAGCCATCACATCAGCAAGCGTGGGCTCTGGGCCCGGGTTGTCCTCAGTAACATGGAGTTTGGCGCGCTGCGGCCTAGGTGACGCTGCATACCGGGGTGGGGCTGCCTCCTCCTCCGATGAATCTCCATCTTGTTCTCCATCTCCGCCACCACCAACCTGCTTCTCCACAGGAGATACAGAAGTCGAGTCCTTGGCTTTTCGACCAGCCTTCTCAAGCCAGGCAGTAATGTTTCGGCCGCGCGGTCTCCATACCGCCTTCCTCACCGCCGCCATCTTGAATGGAGGTGTCTCTCTCCGGCCTGAGCGCTGATTTTCCTTTCCTCGGCATGGAAGAGACATGAACACCAGCAAGGAAGTAAGAATAGGTGAACAGATCACTTAATATCCCCTTCGCCAGCGATTTTAAGTGCAAGGGTGTAGCACCACAGGATCTTTGTCAGGATCAAGTGCAGGAGCTCAGCGCCCAGCGTCCTACTCCATCGCTCGTCAGGCCATGCCCCCGGTTACTAAATTATTAGCCATCTATGAATGAGTCGGGGTCAGTGCTGGTGTCAGAGGCACAGTCAGAGTCAGACTGTGATAAAATACAGGAGTTGGAGTTGGCAACACTGTTATGGAAGCATTCTGTATGTCTCTGTTGTGACGCCACTGTTGTTGAAGCACTGTATATGGCTCTGTTGGGCAGCACTGTTGTTAAAGCACTGTGCATGGCTCTGTTGGGCAGCACTGTTATGGAAGCACTGTATATGGCTCTGTTGGACAGCACTGTTGTTGAAGCACTGTGCATACTGTAGCTCTATTGGGCAGCACTGTTGTGGAAGCTCTGTTATGACAGGACTGTTGTGGAAGCACTGTATATGGCTCTATTATGGCGGCGCTGTTGTGGAAGCACTGTATATGGCTCTGTTATGGCAACACTGTTGTGGAAGCACTGTGTAGTTCTGTTATGGTGGCACTGTTATGGAAGCACTGTATATGGCTCTGTTGTGGCAGCATTGTTGTGGAAGCACTGTGTATGGCTCTGTTGTGGCAGCACTGCTATGGAAGCACTGTATATGGCTCTGTTTTGACACCACTGTTGTGGCAGCACTGTTATGAAAGCACTGTATATGGCTCTGTTGTGGTGGCACTATTATGGAAGCACTGTATATGGCTCTGTTTTGACACCACTGTTGTGGAAGCACTGTGCATGGCTCTGTTGTGACACCACTGTTGTGGAAGCACTGTATATGGCTCTGTTGTGCCGCCACTGTTGTGGAAGCACTATGCATGGCTCTGTTGTGGCAGCACTGTTGTGGATGCACTGTGTAGCTCTGTTATGGTGGCACTGTTATGGAAGCACTGTAAATGGCTCTGTTGTGGTGGCACTGTTATGGAAGCACTGTATATGGCTCTGTTGTGGTGGCACCGTTATGGAAGCACTGTATATGTCTCTGTTGTAGCGGCACTGTTGTGGAAGCACTGTATATGGCTGTGTTGTGGCGGCTGTGATCTTATGTTTAGTTTAGGTTATTGGATAAATGTAAAATTGTCTACTTTTGCTATTTATTTATGGAATACAGTTATAGAGTAGACTAGCAATGGTTTCTCTGCATGAATAGCAACCTCTTAACATTATGTAGGCCTACATATTCTATATGTGAATTGCTGCAGTTTTCATACTCCTCATTGGCTTAAGATATGCCTCAAAACCGCTAAGAGGAGAATTTTTACTGTTCTGGAAAAAATGTAGTGCGACCTCTGGTGCTGACAATGTCAGAATGTGTAGTAATGGTGACATCTAACTGTCAATTTATTCCTAAATTTCTAGGAGGAATAACATAGAAACTCTACAACAGAAAGGGGGGATTTACTAATATTGTTTGAAAGTAAGACAGTGTAAACTGCACCAAATTTACTACAGTGGCTACGGTAAGGCCTCATGCAGACATCCATGGAGCACGGTCCCTGAAAACCCGGACTGTGCTCTTGCTGAGTGCAGGAGCGCACAGCGTCACGGCACGAAGCGCACGGTGTCATAGCAACCAATAACGACGTGTGCTCCTGCACTCAGCAGGAGCACAGTCCGGGTTTTCAGGGACCGTGCTCCACGGATGTCTGCATGAGGCCTAAATCTGCTGCATCGTCAGAAGGTCTAGTTTAACTTTACACCACCTATTTGTTAGTTTTCTCCAAGTATTGCGATATTTGTTAGTTTTCTCCAAATATTGCGACACATTTTTGGTGCACAATGGTGCAATTTAAGCCACAGCCTTCTTCAGGACGCTCGTGTATTCATCGGGTGAAAGCACTGCTGATGCAGACACCTAAATTATTGTTTCTGGGCAGCAGACCGTGCTGTGTAGACAGCGATATGCCGCCCACAAACAATGAATCTGTATGGGGAAAAGCAATTGCTTGTCTCCATATAGCAGAGGTGATTGCTGTGTGTAAATGTGATGAGCATGCAATTATCAGGGCCTTCACTCGGCAGCCTGCAGATGTCACTGTTGTTCCTACATTCTAAGATGTTTCATCAAGAAGTCGAACACCTCAGTCAAGCTCTCTTCCTTGTTCTCTAATTCTGTGGAGTCATCAGTTACATATAATTAATTGCAGAGGAAGACACAGCTCACAATTTAAAGGCATGAAAGCGCACACTATAATCCGACATATACTTTTTTTTTGTTTGCGCTGATGCTCCTGTCCGAGTGCTGTAACATGGCCTGCGGCCAATGATTGGATTGTGCGCCTCAACAGTTTGCTGGATTTAAAGTTTGCCATCCATCAGCTTTAGGAACAGCAAGTGAATGTGCCAGTTGCTATAATGTGACTTTGGAGAAACCCTAATGATATTAGGCATGCACCTAAAGCCTCGTTCACACAGTGTTTTGTTCAGTGATTTCCATCAGTGATTGTGAGACTGGAGCTTACATACAGTGCTTTGCGAAAGTATTCGTCCCCCTGGAACTTGTCAACCTTTTGCCACATTTCGGGCTTCAAACAAAAAGATATGACATTTTAAATTTTTGGTGAAGAACCAACAACAAGTGGGTCACAATTGTGAAGTGGAACGAATTTTATTGGATCATTTAAACTTGGGGCGTGCAAAATTATTCGGCTCTGTTAAAGTAACCGACTCCATCTTGTCACAATTATTAATGTAGCTGACTCCATCTCGTCTCTAAGCAAACTTTTCCAAACTGCTTAAGGACATTCCAGTGAAGGTGTGGAGGGGGGTGGTGGGCAACAAGACTTGTTTAGGTTGCCATGGGCTAAAGGCGAGACCACACAAACCTCGTCCACACATTCCACCACAACCTGCTCGTTCTGTCCTGACATGAGGCTATCATGCCCTGTTATCTATAGTCTGATTGGTCAGTGTTCTATACCATAAACCTTTGATTGGCTTTGTGTTTGTGTCTTTGTGTATAAATAAACACTGAGGAAGGGCAAACCCGGACTCTATTGTACACCAACTCTGTGTGTGCTTGATGTCCCCCGACCGGTGAATCGCTTGAACCTTGACAACTTCATTATCAGTAGAGGAAGCTACTCTAACAGTATTTGGGGGCTCTTGTCCGGGATCCCTATCACACCTGCCTTGACTGAAGCAAGAAGAGAGCTCCCGAGAGGAAAGGAGAGACATAAAAACCGCGGTGAGTAAGCCCTTGTCTTACTGATTTCTCTCCTCCCCTCTCTGGGTAAGTTCTCTTTTCAGTCTGGGTGGGAAACGGGGAATCTCAGGGAACTTGTCAAGGTTCATTTGTCTGTCCTCAGATTATTTGTCATGTTTGTTTCTGTTGATACTTTAGGTTATGTGTGTGAAAGGAGAGTGAATGACAGGAGCGTTTCTGTTGTGATTCCAATACGTGGACCCAGAATAAAGACCGAGATAGCATCCAAACGGCATTGTCCGAGGTGTTCCCTCCGGCCCCTGATCTCTGGGTCCACTGAAATCAGATCAGAAGTTGATCCTTGCAGAAGTGACGGGTATCCACTCCCGCCCACGAGTCGGGATAGCGCTCCTGCGAGACTGATTTGTGACCGAGTGAGGCGCATACAGCCAGGAGCGAGAGATAGGCAGTACAGGACTCAAGGTAGTGTGAGACTGCTGAGAGATGGTGCATATGGAGTGAACACAGAACCCTGTCTTCCATGGAGTATGTGATTGAGTGCTGAGAGACCCATTATGCTCATATATGTATAGATAAGCCCTGCTATTACTACGTGAAACAGACAATTAGCATAGACCTATGCATATCTGGTCAGTCGGTGGCTATGTGGGACAGTGATATCTTTTTGTGAATATTCATGGTGGGCTGAGGGTGGCGGTGTGGTTGAACTCATCTTGGGACTCTCTTGGTGGTGAGTCGGTGGGGTACCGTTGTAAGGCATATGGACCAGTGTTATGGAATCCAGTCCTCCAAAAGGGGCAGGGAGGTCCCTAGGAAAATTGATCCCGCGAGTAGGCGTAGCTACCCTATCAGGAGGGGATCATGGGCTCACAAATATAGCAGAAGGACTCAGGTCGGTGAACTGAGGTAAATTCAGTCCCAGGGAGTGAATGCTATTGATTTTTGTGAGGGAACTTAAGTAATAGCAAAAAGACTCAGGTGGGTGAACTGCAGGTAAGCAAGTCCCAGGGAGTAAATGCTATGGATCTTAAGGGAGGATTGGCAGTGGAAGGTATAAAGGAGGTGATAAAGAGGTGAAAATGACCAGGTGTTTGGATAAATTGTGAGGGATAGAAAAAGAAAAAAGTGAAGGATAAAGGTGAAAGCATTGCTAGAGGTGTCTGAGTAAGCGAAGAGTAGAAGAGGTAATGTTATGTGGTAGAGTAGAAAGACTCTGATGATGAGCACCTCGCCGCAGCCTGGGAGTCCCATTAACCTTCCCCAAATAATCGCAGTTCAACCACAGGCGCCGCCGTCTCCTTCTCCTCCCATTATATAACTTCTTCCAGTCACTGTCACACCACAGCCACCGATCAGCTACAATAGCCTGTCTTGAGAGCCAATTGCTCCAATCTAACCCCCCCCCCTTCCTTTTACCAAGTGAAGTAAGGGAAAGATAGGAGATCCAGACAGTAGTGCCCTATAAACTGTAGTAATTCACAGAGGAAATCTAATATCACCAGATTGCAGACATATCAGGAGCTTGAGATCCAGTCACTGGATCTGTGCAGAAAAGAAATCATAGCCATCAGAAAAGAATATTTGCCCCCCCTACACTACCCACAGAGAAATCCCATATCATGTCTAATGTGCAGGAATGGAACCCTACACCCCCCCCCCCCCTTACTATCTCCCAGCTATTCAGAGGTATCCCAATCTGCCATGCCTGCCGCCCTGCATCCTCCAGGGTTCCCCCCCCCCCCCACACACCCATCCTTCTGTAATAGTTGTAAATATAAGAAGGGACATACTCTCCCAGGCTAGCACCAAATATCTGTCTGCTGCAGGACTCACTGAATATGAAGTAGCCTTTCTCACCCCTCCAAATATAACTATCAGTGCTGAGCAGTTCTGAACCCAGCTACATCACTTTCACTGGGTCCAGAAGAGGGGAGTGAAGAATGGGCAGAGCGAATAGAAAACAAGTATGACGAGGGCAGAGATGTACAAATGAGATGTACAACTGGGGTGCTATAGGAGTTGGAAGAGGGGGGCACCACGAGAAATGTGCCCATTTAGTGACTCAGATGACATATATCACGGTTTTGAACAAATGAAACCAGAAACTAAAGAACTAGACAATGTGACAGATAGTCTAATACCTAATGCAGATCTTGAGCTTTTTGTAGATCCCAGTACTACCCTGAAGGAGAACCACGGACAGGATTTGCTGTCACCACCTTACATGAAGTACTGCTCCAAGAACCACTTCCCCCTGAGATGTCAGAATAGGCGGTGGAGTTGAAGGCACTCACTGCAGCGTGTATGATGGCGGAAGGACAGGTCACTAACATTCATTGACTCCAGGTATGTTTTTGGCATAGCGCATGATCGACCCATTTGTAAAAGTAGAAACTTTGCTGAATCCTCAGGTTAACACCGAAGAAAGCCCAATTGTTCAGGGCCTTGCAGTTGCCAACAAAGGTTGCTGTTATCAAAGTGTAGGCGCACAAGAAGGATACCTCTGCAGAAGCAAGGGAAAACTGCATGTCACGTACCGTGTGATTATCGTGACACGTGTTTCATGTTGCTCATGTTTGTGCCCTGGTATTCCGGATTTTGTCGTATGCTGGTTGCCAGGGGCAACGTGTAAATTGGTGGTGTCTCGGTTGTTCTCCGTGACACGGCTTCCATGTTGCTCATGTTTGTGTCCTGGCATTCTGGCTGCGGTAGTAGGCCGTGGTTGCCAGGGGCAACGTGTAGTTTTGGTTGCTGGTATGTTCCCTTATTGCATACTTCCCTCCTTCCCTGTCTGGTTCTCTTGGGGTTAACATATTGACCTGGGTGTGGTCACTAGGTGCTTTTATTCTGTTGTTGCTAGCCTGGTGAGTTTAGTTGTGCTCCAGCCTCCGTTGGTGCTGGAGCTATGCACCTTTCCTGGGATTCCATCTGCCCAGTCCTTGTGGCCACTTAATATGTCATCGAGGTCTTCCTGAGGTCCTCTCATCCCCTTCCCTTATCCTGGTTATTCCTGTTGTGTGGTTTATGTACGGGTGGGTGTTTGGTCTGTGACTGCCATGTGTCTTCTGACATGGAGTCCAGACATTCCCTGTATGTATGTGCCTTCGGTGAGAGGGCTCCAGGGTTCCCCGGAGGGGGAACAGCGATACTGTGAGTGGTTGCCGGTGAGCTGGTTCCTGGGTGTGTTGTGTGTACTGAGTCCTTTTAGGTGTTCGGGTTCCAGTACATGTGCCTGGGCTCCAGTCTTTGGTGTATGGACTGCTGGTGCTTCTATCAGCAGTATCAGCAGGTAAGTTGCCAGGTGCACCGGGACCATCCTGGACGTGCAGTCAGTGAGTTCTGGATAAGTGCATCCCTACCATCTGGGGCTCTGTGAAGAACGGGGCTCACTGGGTTTCTGCCCTCTGGGTTTGGTTTCTGGTGTTTCCGGTGCACTTGGTTCAGTGGTTTTCCTTGCCACTGGCTTCTTGCCTGCTGATTGGTTTTCATCTCACTGTAGTGTATCGGTGTATGCTCGGTGTGGAGTTTCCCCTCCCACACCGCAGCGTGACACTGCAGGGCTGATGAAGCAGCAAAGACTGCCGCTCTACTTCCCCTTCCCATAATGGCAGTGTGCCACTTTACAGCAGCAATAGGGAAGGTGGATAAGTCATTGCTGGCCCAAATGAAGCAAATGCTCAAACGAAATGAGGGGATGGAAGGGAAAAGGGGCTGAGAAGAGGCAATAAGAAATCTCGGTTGTAGAGAAGAAACTTTGCCTGCCCTGAGCCCTCTACCCCATGATGACACGTGGACCCATAAATGCTTCAAAGGAAGCCATGGTTTTAGTGGGTAATTTCTAGATTGCCCCGGGATTCAGCAATGTGGCTACATGCTTTGTTTAGGCCTGCCTGATCTGTGCTCTGCCATAACACTAGAAAAGGTGATTAAGGGTTCCTCTAAGCTCCCCAAAAACCATCATACCCGTTCCAGCGACTGCAGACAGATTTCATCCAACTACCAAAGGTGGGATAGTATGAGTTTGTGCTTGTCTGTGTGGATCTCTTCTCAGGGTGGCCAGAAGCATGGTCTGTTATCAAGGTGACTGCAAGGACCATGTCCAAGAAGCTCCTCTACTGGTATGTAGGTATGGTAAACTATACAAAGTGATAGAGAGACACCTCCCAGCGGTAGGACAGGACATATTAGGAGCATTAGAGACAGAACAGGCTCACACACCTTATATCATCCAAGCTGAAGCTCAAGAAGGCAGTGGCAGAGAAAAAAAAACCCTGGACTGAAAGTCTCCCTTTTGCACCCTGCAATAGGAACTTATCCATATATATATGTCACAGAGTACAGTGATCCCTCAATATACATTGGCCACAGGATACAATATTTTCAACATACAACGGTCGTCCTGGAACCAGTTGATATTGTAACTTGAGGACTACTGTAGATGTTTCTTTTCCAGATCCTTATTCTTTACCCCAGCCCCATTACCCGAAGTATTCTGTGTGTGTATTAGTGTCGATACATTGACCCTCACAGCACTCATCAGCCTTGCTATGTATTCTGTGTTTTGTTTATTTTAATGGGGACATTTCTTGTTATCGTTTCTTGTTATTTTTGTATGTTCTATAAAATGTGTTTTGTGTATTACCAACAAATCATCTCACCTATTCATGTCCATGTGTTTTCCTCGAGGCCCATAAATAATTACAACGAAACAGATCTGAAAGGTCTACAGCTCACTCAACCTATGCACATGCCAATCATCCCCACTCCCTTCAGCCAGAACAACAACAGAAGACGCCCTGTGTGTGATGGATGGAACCTGAACATTCTAGATATTTGTGTCTATTGCAGAAACCCCTCGTTATCATCGCCCAGTTAGTGGTAGGGAGATTAAGGGATAACTAGGGCAGGGCAAGGTTGCAGAGGTTCCAGAGTCCCACCATCAGGGGCTGCTAGGATCATAGGGGTAGAATATCACAGATGAAGGGACAGGATAAGGGACAGATAGAATGTCTTAAGAGTTTGTAAAAAAAAGAGGGGAATTGTTAAAGTAACCGACTCCATCTTGTCACAATTATTAATGTAGCTGACTCCATCTCGTCTCTAAGCAAACTTTTCCAAACTGCTTAAGGACATTCCAGTGAAGGTGTGGAGGGGGGTGGTGGGCAACAAGACTTGTTTAGGTTGCCATGGGCTAAAGGCGAGACCACACAAACCTCGTCCACACATTCCACCACAACCTGCTCGTTCTGTCCTGACATGAGGCTATCATGCCCTGTTATCTATAGTCTGATTGGTCAGTGTTCTATACCATAAACCTTTGATTGGCTTAGTGTTTGTGTCTTTGTGTATAAATAAACACTGAGGAAGGGGAAACCCGGACTCTATTGTACACCAACTCTGTGTGTGCTTGATGTCCCCCGGCCGGTGAATCGCTTGAACCTTGACAACTTCATTTTCAGTAGAGGAAGCTACTCTAACAGGCTCCCTTGTATTAATACTTTATTGTGCCACCTTTTGCTGCGATTATAGCTGCAAGTCGCTTGGGGTATGTCTCTATCAGTTTTGCACATCTAGAGACTGAAATTCTTGCCCATTCTTCCTTGCAAAATAGCTCAAGCTCTTTGAGGTTGGATGGAGAGTGTTTGTGAACAGCAGTTTTCAGCTCTTTCTCAATTGGATTCAGGTCTGGACTTTGACTTGGCCATTCTAAGACCTGGATACATATATTTTTGAACCATTCCATTGTAGATTTTGCTTTATGTTTGGGATCATTGTCTTGTTGGAAGATAAATCTCCGTCCTAGTAACATAGTAACATAGTAACATAGTTTATAAGGCCGAAAAAAGACATCTGTCCATCCAGTTCTGTCCATACCTGTTTTCCTACAAGTTGATCCAGAGGAAGGCAAAAAACCCCTGTGCGGTAGAAGCCAATTTTCCTCACTTTAGGGGAAAAAATTCCTTCCCGACTCCAATCAGGCAATCAGAATTACTCCCTGGATCAACAACAACCCATATCTAGTAACTATAACCTGTAATATTATTACCCTCCAGAAATATATCCAGGCCCCTCTTGAACTCTTTTACTGAACTTACCATCACCACCTCCTCGGGCAGAGAGTTCCATAGTCTCACTGCTCTTACCGTAAAGAATCCTCTTCTATTTTTGTGAACAAACCTTCTTTCCTCCAGGCGCAGAGGATGTCCCCTCGTCATGGTTACTGTCCTTGGGATAAAGAGATCATGGGAGAGATCTCTGTACTGACCCCTGATATATTTATACATAGTTATTAGATCTCCCCTCAGTCGTCTTTTTTCTAAAGTGAATAACCCTAATTTTGATAATCTTTCTGGGTACTGTAGTCCACCCATTCCAGCTATGACTTTAGTTGCCCTCCTCTGAACCCTCTCCAGCTCTGCTCTGTCTGCCTTGTTCACAGGAGCCCAGAACTGTACACAGTACTCCATGTGTGGTCTGACTAGTGATTTGTAAAGTGGCAGGACTATGTTCTCATCACGGGCATCTATGCCCCTTTTGATGCAACCCATTATCTTATTGGCCTTGGCAGCAGCTGTCTGACACTGGTTTCTGCAGCTTAGTTTGCTGTTCACTAAAATTCCTAGGTCCTTTTCCATGTCAGAGTTACCCAATGTTTTACCATTTAGTATGTACTGGTGACTTGCATTATTCCTTCCCATATGCATAACCTTACATTTGTCAGTGTTAAACCTCATCTGCCACTTCTCTGCCCAAGCCTCCAGTCTATCCAGATCCATCTGTAGCAGTGTACTGTCCTCTTCTGTGTTAATTACTTTACACAGTTTAGTGTCATCTACAAAAATTGATATTTTACTGTGCAAGCCTTCTACAAGGTCATTAATAAATATATTGAAGAGAATAGGGCCCAATACTGACCCCTGTGGTACCCCACTAGTTACAGTGACCCAATCTGAGTATGTACCATTAATAACCACCCTCTGTTTTCTATCACTGAGCCAGTTACTTACCCACATACAGACATTTTCTCCCAGGCCAAGCATTCTCATTTTATATACTAACCTTTTATGTGGTACCGTGTCAAATGCTTTGGAGAAGTCCAGATATACGACATCCATTGATTCCCCGCGGTCAAGTCTAGAACTTACCTCCTCATAGAAACTGATTAAATTGGTTTGACATGACCGATCACTCATGAAGCCATGCTGATATGGAGTTATTTGCTTATTTTCATTGAGGTACTCCAAGATAGCATCTCTTAGAAAACCTTCAAACAGTTTACCCACTACAGATGTTAAACTTACCGGCCTATAGTTCCCGGGCTCTGTTTTTGGACCCTTTTTGAATATTGGCACCACATTTGCTATGCGCCAATCCTGTGGAACACTCCCTGTCAGTATAGAGTCCTTAAATATCAAGTATAAGGGTCTGGCAATGACATTACTTAATTCTCTTAGGATACGTGGGTGTATGCCATCCGGTCCTGGCGATTTGTCTATTTTAATCTTTTTAAGACGCCCCAGTACTTCTTCCTGGGTCAGACAGGCCACTTTTAAAGGGGAATTCACTTTTATATTCTGCATTTCATCTGACAGTTTATTTTCCTCAGTGAATACAGTGGAGAAAAAAATATTTAAGAGTTTTGCTTTCTCCTCATCGCTCTCTGCTACTCCCCCCTCACTACTCTGTAAGGGGCCGACACCTTCAGATTTATACTTTTTAGTATTTATATAATTGAAGAACATTTTAGGGTTAGTTTTACTCTCTTTAGCAATTAGTCTTTCAGTCTCTAGTTTAGCTGCTTTTATTTGTCTTTTACAAATTCTATTTTTTTCCTTATAGTTTTTCAATGCTTCCTTGCTCCCCTCCTGTTTTAGTGATTTAAATGCTTTCTTTTTGTCATTTATTGCTTTTTTTACAGTTCTATTTATCCACATTGGTTTTTTCTTGTTTCTTATCATTTTATTCCTATACGGTATGTACCTCTCACAATTAGATATTAGGATGCTTTTAAAAATATCCCATTTTGTGGCTGTATTTTTATTTTTGAGGATTTTGTCCCAGTTAGTTAGACCTATGGCCTCTCTTAGATGGCTAAATTTTGCATTTTTGAAGTTTGGTATTTTTGTTCCTCCCTGAAGAAATGCTTTTTTTAATGACAATTTAAAGGTTATTATTTTATGGTCACTGTTACCCAGATGTCCCCCAACCTGCACATCTGTTGTTCTGTCAGGTCTATTGGTTAATACTAAGTCCAGTATGGCCGTCCCTCTAGTCGGGTCCTGAACCAGTTGGGAAAGGTAATTGTCTTTGGTTATTGTCAAGAACCTGTTTCCTTTATGAGATATACAGGTTTCAGTTTCCCAGTCTATATCTGGGTAGTTGAAGTCCCCCATAATAACAACCTCATTCTGATTTGCCGCTTCGTCTATTTCATTTAGAAATTGATTTTCTGTGGCCTCTGATATATTAGGTGGTTTATAATAAACTCCTATTAGTATTTTATTATTGTTTTTGGCTCCATTTATTTCTACCCACAGTGACTCCACATCTTCATGTCCCTCACTTATATCTTCCCGGATTGTGGGCTTTAGACAGGACTTTATATAAAGGCAGACCCCTCCCCCTCGCCGGTTTTGACGATCCTTTCTAAAAAGATTGTAACCCTGTACATTAACTGCCCAGTCATAGGTATCATACAGCCATGTCTCAGTTATTCCCACTATGTCACAGTCCTCCTCACACATCACTAATTCCAGTTCGCCAATTTTATTAGTTAGGCTTCTGGCATTAGTGTACATACACTTAAGAGGTCTTTGTATATTTTTTACCCCGTTTGTCAATTTACTATTACTTATGAAATGAATATCCAGGCTTCTTGGGTTACTTTGGTTGTTGTTTTGCACAGTCTTCTCCCTACATTCCTTACTAACCCCAGCCCCCACTAACCCCCCACTTTTCCTTCCTATGACCCACTCTCTATCTACACTATCTACCCCCTTATTAGTATGGTCACCCACCCTCCCCCCAGATCCTAGTTTAAAAGCCTCAGGTCTTTTGCAGACTCCAGCAGGTTTTCATCCTGAATGGTCCTATATTTGGCTCCATCCATCTTCTTCTCTTAGGTGGCTTGTGGCAAACTGTAAACGAGACTTTTTATGGATATCTTTGAGAAATGGCTTTCTTCTTGCCACTCTTCCATAAAGGCCAGATTTGTGAAATGTTCGACTGATTGTTGTCCTATGGACAGACTCTCCCACCTCAGCTGTAGATCTCTGCAGTTCATCCAGAGTGATCATGGGCCTCTTGGCTGCATCTCTGATCAGTCTTCTCCTTGTTTGAGATGAAAGTTTAGAGGGACACCCGGGTCTTGGTAGATTTGCAGTGGTCTGATACTCCTTCCATTTCAATATGATCGCTTGCACAGTGCTCCTTGGGATGTTTAAAGCTTGGGAAATCTTTTGTTATCCAAATCCGGCTTTAAACTTCTCAACAACAGTATCACGGACCTGCCTGGTGTGTTCCTTGGTCTTCATGATGCTCTCTGTGCTTTAGGCCTCTTTCACACGACAGCATTCTTTGCAGGCTCCGATCCGCATTTTTCACATGAAAAATGCAGACCCATTCATTTCTATGGGCCCGCAAAAAATGCGGACAGCACACCGTGTGCTGTCCGCATCCGTTGCTCCGTTCCGTAGCCCGCAAAAAAAAGCTGTTCCGTTCCGCAAAATACGGAATGCACACGGATGCCATCCGTTGTTTTTGAGGATCCGCAATTTACGGACCGCAAAACACAACGTTCGTGTGAAAGTAGCCTTAAACAGAACCCTGAGACTATCACAGAGCAGGTGCATTTATACGGAGACTTGATTACACACAGGTGGATTCTATTTATCTTCATCAGTCATTTAGGACAACATTGGATCATTCAGAGATCCTCAATGAACTTCTGGAGTGAGTTTTCTGAACTGAAAGTAAATGGCTCGAATAATTCTGCACGCCCCACTTTTCAGTTCTATTATTACAAAAAAAGTTTAAATAATCCAATAAATTTCATTCCACTTCACAATTGTGACCCACTTGTGGTTGATTATTCACCAAAATTTAAAATGTTATATCTTTTTGTTTGAAGACTGGAAAAAGGTTGAAATGTTCCAAGGGGCCAAATACTTTCGCAAGGCACTGTAGACATAAGGTATAATGCAAAGATCTGTACCTGTTCTGTGTTTAGAGTCGCACCTGGTTTTGGCTCAGAATCACTGATGGAAGTAACTGACCGAACACTGACCTGGGAATAAGGCCCCTTTCACAAAAGCGTGACGATTTAGCTCTGCATGCGTTCAGGAAAAAACGTGCGTTTTTGCAATTTTGGACATTATTGTATGCGTTTGCGTTCAGTGTTTGCGTTTTTTTCCGCGAGTATGGCATGTGGATGTCATGCATTTTTAACGCGCATGAAAAAAACGCAAACATCCTTTGTAATCACCTGTTGCCTTTGAACACATATAAATACCCCCAGAATGCTGTTTGGTTTGGGCAAGCTCCATTTTGTGGGGAGATCATATAGTGGAGTTTGGTGAATTTTTCCTTTGCAGGATGTCCAGTTCCCCTTTATCAAATACTGAGCATGTTCTTTTGTATTGGCTGCTCTTTTGTTGCTTTGGCGAGCGGCCTGAAATGGTAGAGGATGAACCGCGGAGGAAGAGAATGTGGGTGCATCCTATTATTTCACAGTGGCCCAGCCAAGGTCAATTTGTTAGTTTGTATGGGGACCTACGTCAGCGCCCTGCCAAGTTTTATAATTACTGCCGCATGGGGGTCGTAACTTTTGATCGGCTGTTGGCCTAACTTTCCAGGACACCAACTTGCGTCGCTGTGTCTCTCCTGAGGAACGGCTAATTATTACTTTGAGGTAAGTGTAATCTTTGACTTTGAGGCAATGCTTCCCATATTTATCATGTTACATTTGGTATATTAGACGTATATGTAATATGTTTGTAATGTTCTTGACATGTTTTCTTTTAGTTCTTTACATTTTGAGTTTCCTATGGGGACCTCCACGATTGCTGGAATAGTGAGTGCAACCTGTCACACAATTTGGTTGAAACTCAGAGCTGCTATGCTGCGACAACCATCTACGCAGCAGTGGCTGGATATAGCCCAGGGCTTCCTGGAGAGGGCACAGTTTCCAAACTGTCTTTGTACCCTGACGGGAAGCACCAACGGGTGAAGAAGACACCGAACTCAGGGTCCTGTTTTTATAATTACAAACAGTTTTTCTCTGTAGTTTTCTTGGCCTGACACAAACTACAGGTTTCTAATTGCAGATATCAGGGTCTATGGAAGTTCTGCAGATGCTGGCATCTTCAGGGCTTCCAGAATGAGTCGGTGGCTTCAGTCCAACCAACTGAACATACCTCAGCCAGCTAATCTTCCTGGCTCCTCTGGTCCCCCTGCACCTTATGTTATGGTTGGCGAGAAGGATTTTGCACTTTCTCCAAACCTCATGCGGCCATTCCCTAGGTGAGGTTTGGATGAGAAAAGGCACACTTTTAATTATCAGTTAAGCAGGGCCAGAAGGTATGTTGAGTGCATCTTTGGAATTTTATCCAGCAAATGGCGGATTTTTCTTTCTGCCATCCAGCTGGCACCAAAAAATGTCAATGGGGTAATAAAGGAGTGTGTAGTGCTACATAACTATATACACACTTATGAGTCCACTCCTGATGAAGAAGCTGATACCTTTCAAGCCCCTGCGCAAGGAGACTTGTCTCAGCTTGGAAGAGCTGGATCAGCTGAATTATTTTCCGATTATTTTATGTCCCCTACAGGTTCTGCTCCTTTCCAGCAGCAGTACTCAAGACGTGGAGCTACATATTTTTTTATTATTTTATTTTGGACTCATATTGCTGGATGGTATTTTTTAGTTAGTTTTTTGTATCTTTAGATAGGGTCTCGCAATACAATGAGGACTCTTGACGTGGGTTGCGAGCTTAGATATTTCCTTTCCTAACATGAATTTTACACGTGGGATAGAAATCTCCGTTTACATGTTCTTTTTGTTTTATAATATAATCATTAAAAATAAATTAAAAAATAATAAAATTATTGGTCACTGTTCGATTCGATGTTTATATTTTCCATTTGTTGAGTTTTTTTACATTTTACATCTTTGTTTTTAAAAGTAGTTGCCCATAACACTTCCGAAATTACACTCAATGTTTAGTTCTGAAAAACCAAAACACTCATATAGTCAGAATTTTATACTCAAGAGACATTAGTCCCAAAATAAAAATTAAACAATAAAACAAAATACAGTTTTTACACAACTTTACAAATTAAAATAACGCCCCTGTAGGGTGTGGGGACGCTCAAAGGTTTGCCCAGGATAAGAGCCATGTCCCATGGTCATTTGGGGCTGTGAGGGGCCATGTGGTCCTGAAGAATGGGATGGGGGTCCACTAACACCTTCAGCCCTATATGATGTGGGAGGTATTGGCTGCTCAAGTGGAAAAAATCTGGCTTGCCCTGGATATTCCATCTGACGATGAACAGATTGTGAAGGTGGGGGATGGGACACACCATGGATATTTCCACGGAGGCGCCAATTTTCAATGGCCTGAACCAACTCACTCGGGTCAGTAGGAGGTGTAGCTGATTGGATAGAGGGAGTCTGTGCAGGTACACCCCCCCAACTTGTTACCTCCCCTCTGTACCCATACTGAAGGCTAATAGCAATTAATTTATAACTTCTAGTTGGAATAATAAAGGAATGGCACAACATAGAGCCATAAGACTAGATGCTCCAGAATTGTTATTACATGGGGAATTCATGAAGCTATTAAAACAGACATGTCAGGAGTGGTGACAAGTCCTCTTTAAGCAGTGTCATGACTTCCATTGGTATAACCAGTATTATGTCACTTTTTTTTTCAAACAGAACGCAGCCTTCAACAAAGCAACCTCCCACACACTGACACATATGACCTCTACCACCGTTAATAGAGCAAATGTTACAGATCGCTGACTGTCACAGGATGATGAGTCCTTCTGCCAACCTTTTCAAACCTGCTTGAACTCCACATGTCCCAGGTACTCAGAGGTGCAGCTAGCTAGTGAGTGTTCAAGGGGGTAATGGACTTTCCCTCTGTCCTATGATCTGTGTCACATGAATATGTATTAGTATATGGTCACTGTATGTGGTAATATAGTACAGTGAGTTTTGTTCAGTAATAGTATAGTATAGTAGTATATTTCAATCCATATTTATTGATATTGGCAGTGATCTTTCTGTGGTGTTACCTGGGCTGAAGACAAGCTCATCAATAATCAAGCACCTTGACCAGAATGTTATTCATTAACCTGCCTGCACCTGCTTCAGACCTTACCACCCTCCATAACAATCCATATAGTGAAGGTATATACACAGCCTTTTCACAAGCCCTCCACACTGTGATGATTCAGGAGAGCACACCCCAGAAGGGCACACCTCTTCCTCATGTGTGATGATGTGGCATGTAATTCCTGAGTAATAGCATCATACAAATATTAAAAGATCACAAGAATACATTGAAACTACATGATTGGTTTAAGCCTTTTGGTTGCGTCATATACAACTTTGCAATCTAACAAACCTAGACGCCTCTTGTTTTCACTAGCATTGTTACCTTTATGTACCTTCTCTACTATCTGCCACTTCAATTCATTCACATTGTGCCTATTCTCATAAAAAATACTTAGGTGCACAGTTATTGATCTGCATGGACTTGTACTGACCAGGATGGTCGAATGTCATATCAAGAGATATCCAGCATTACAGAAAGCCAGGCTGAAGTTTATTAGTTTACCCAAAGTGATTGCATGAATACTTTACATCAAGTACAAAATGCAGAACTCTCATTGTCCAATGTTGAAGACAGATTATTGCAACGTTGAGTTAAAAATTTTTTTTTTGAGCAATGGAAAAAGAAAGAAAAGGGTTAACTGACTATAAAAGTCCAGCACATGGAGCCTCTCGCCTATCTTGCTACATGATGATGTGCTGTGCCATCAGCGTTTGTATTGTACAAACTATACACATTGATTAAAGGGGTTTTCTGACTTTTTCATACAGATAACCTATTCTCTGGATAGGTCATCAGTATCTGATTGATGGGGCTCAGCTGTGTGAGGAGATTGCGGGGGCTCCGTAAGCGCTGCAGCCTCCTTTCAGCTTCCCAAGTACAACCATACATTGCATAGCGGTTGTGCTTGGTATTGCGTTCAGCCCCTTTCACTTCAATGGGAATCAGCTGCGACATGTGACCGATGAATGTGACGTCACTGGCCTAGGCAAAGCTGTGTGAAGGCCACAGGGCACTCCTCATTCAGGTGATCGACTGGGGTCCCAGGTGTTGGACCCCATCTATTAGATACTGATGACCTATCCAGAGAATAGGTCAAGTGTGGCATAAAAATTAATGGCGATGGCATTTAAAAAGTCATAAAACCAGGTTTTGTGACCTTTAAACACCAAATTCATGGCATAAGGGTATGATGAACTTTGGCACATTTCTTGTAAAACCACTGCCAACCCCAGCAGCAAAGATTTGCAGATAGGCAGCCAATACCATGGCTAGATTTTTATTTCAGTGAAAGATAATAAATGTTACTGTATATATTTACATTTTAAATATTACTATAGGATTAGTTTTAAATTTGAGTTATAGTTTATTGTCTGTTAAAGATGTGTTTTATGACACATTTTATATCTAGGAATATAACCGGTTTCCTCAGGGCTGAACCAGTTGAACCTGTTTAATCCTGAGTTTCCTCACTTTCTTTTTTTCTGCCATCCATAAACTTTTATCTGAGACAGTCTCTGTTCGAGTTAAAAAAACAGCTTTAGGGGCTACTAGGGGAAGTGTTATTAGTGATAACATTCTTTATTTAAGGTCCCATTCACACGACATGTGCCCATGTTGCAGACCGCAAATAGCAGTCTGGAAAATATGGGCACTAGCCGTGCGAACTCTGTACTGCGGTGCAGACCCATTGAATTGAATGGGTCCACAATCCGCAAGATACAGCAAAAGATTTAACATGTCTTATATTTTGCAATGTGGAGACACGGACCCAAAAGCCCTCAGAAGAGCTTCAGAGTGTTTCCGTGGGCTTCCAATCCATGCCTCTAAACCGCAAAAGATAGGATAAGTCCTTTCCTTTGCCATATATTGTGGATTGCAGACTGTAATACAGAGTTCACGCGGCTGGTGCCCGTGTTTTGCGATCCTGCTATTTGCGGTTCCGCAACGTGGACATGTCGACCCTGCGGTCGTGTGAATGGACCCTGAAAGGGGTATTCTGGCTATCTTCAGAACTCCCATAGAAATTATTGAAGCAACTACGTGCATACCGGACCAGCCACTCCATTCATTTCAAGGAGCTCCATGGAGAACGGGTTCCCTGTTCTCATGATCCAAGCAGGGTGGCAGCTCACAAAAATGGCTGCCACTGCGCCTTTTCCTTCATCTTTTAAACCCTCTTCCTCCCTGCTTTTTGTTAACCCTTCCTGTTCCCTAAACTTAACCCCTTTCTAACCTAATTATCCACTCCCTCCAAACCCCAGTCATGAATGCTTCCCCCTAGGCTCTCAGTCCTAGTCTGGCCCTCCCTAGACTGGACACCATCTCCTGCAACATTGGTAAATTTATCAACTGCTGCTGTCACATTCCAATAATGTGGTCCTGACAGGATTCTAACTGAAAAAGTCAAGGCTGAATCCTTACAAATGTTTTTAGATCATTCTTCTTATCCATCTACCAACTGTTCTATATCTTCTGCAATTGATTTCTGAAAGTTCTACCTGTCTTCAAAGGCTATACATATAAATATATATATATATCTATATTGATGCAGGTTTTTTGAGCCAACTTATGGAGTGGATAAAACAGAGAGAAGTAGTCTTTCCTCCATATACTTTTATATCACTTTGTATCCATTCTTGACTATGGCTCTTACAAATAAATCACAAAGTGCATCAGAACTGTATGTGTTGCCGTACTGTCTACAGTGTACATAATAGTATAATTTCTCTCAAAATATTACTCAAGTTCCCCTGGTGCTACCACAACCCGGGAATGTTTTTTCTTCCTGTAACATTGCAGCACAGAGGTCTTTCCCAATAAACTGTGTTTGCATAAGATATTTTGGTGTGTCTTTTACTATAAATTATGGAAACAAAGTTGACTAATTGCTTAGTTGCTGCCTATATATACACTCCTCAACATTAAACTTTCAGATTGAAGAAGGAAAAGTCGTGGAATTATTGAAATCACAGGATTGCTAGACATGTTAATAGTATGCAAATAATATGTGCAGAGGTTCACCCCTGTGCATATCTCACTGTCATTCCATTATGTTGCTGTTATCCCAACCACTGGGACACACAACACTGAACAGTTCTGACAATTTGGCCTACAAGCTTAGTGATCTCTGCTGGAGTGATAAACCAAGGTCTCTCAGTTTGCAGCAAGTGGCGAAAACGGGAACGTCGATGAACAGGAGGCATCGCTACATCCCACACAACTTGACCTGATGTTTGAGGTTTCATGTGGCTAAAAAACTTTTTTTTTAATCTGGCTTTTATGTCCTTCCCACGTGCCACAGAATGGAGCTAGGTGCTTGAACATTTGATCTTTTGCAGATCTTAGCAACACCTGCTACTTCCTAGATATGCATAACGTTACGGCTTGTCCTTCTTGATAGATATATATATTTACTTGGAATGAAAATCAGAAGGTAAAATATAGATCAAATCAATAAATCAAAGTAAAGAAGAATGGCTCCATGACTCCATGATAAAAAAAATAGTTGAACCCTTCATTGTTTGTGATCTAATGTGTATTATGAAACAGCAAGATATGAAAAACACACCACCAGAAATATGATGAAATTAAACAAACTCAATCGTTTTATTTGTAGAAATGTGGATAGAAATGTGGATACATGCAGGAATACATGAACAAAACAGCATTATTACATTGCTTATAAGTAGAGATAAGCGAAGTTATGAAAAATTTGATTCGGCTGCTTTGCCGAATTTCACAAAGAAATTCAAATCGTGATGAATTACTTTGTCACGAACTGCATTTCTTTGTATGTAGCGGGTGCAATGACGGGGGATGGCAATTGCACTGCCCTCATCAATGAACCCCTTAGATGCCGCGTTCATCGCTGATCACAACATCTGAGATTAATATTAAAGGGGTTGTCCGAGTTATGGAAAAAAAAATATAGTACTGTAAATGGGCAGCAATATATAACTAAGTTAAGCAAGTTTTAGGCAAAAAAAAAATCTATATTTCCTCATTTCCCTGGTTCTCTTCTGGCCTTTGTTTACCTGCAGTAATAACAATCTCTGCCCCTCCCCTCCCCCTGCTCTGCAAAGGGAGTGAATACAAGTGATGCCCTGAGTTACATGTCTGCTGGAATACTCAGAAGCATGTTGTATGTGTAGGAATACAAGTCCCAGCTGTACAATAACACTGATACACACAGGATCTTCCCCCTACCTTTCTCGTACAATACAATACTTTGCAGATCTCCTCCAGATCAGCTCCAGTGTCAGCTTTGTGTCTGTAGGATGAGGAGGGCATATCCTGTGTCTCTTTACATCTGCAGCTGCTGTTGTAAAGCTTTCAGTGTGTTCTGGCTGAAGGGGTTAGTTTTATCTGAAAGAATACAGGGAGAGAGCAGATAGCAGCCCAGCAGAGCAGGGGGGCGTGGCCAGCACAGTGACGTCTCGTGTACAGGCTCTTATCTGCTTGTGCATGAATACAAGATTAGCAGGCAGGGAAGCTGACATCACAGAGTGAAATCTGAGAAACCAGCAAGTTTAGAAGCAGAAAGTGTATGGAAAAGCTGTTGTATTTGACTAGTTAGAAACATACAAAGGACAAAAAAATAACTCGGACAACCCCTTTAAGGCCGTTCAGGAGCTAATCCAGTTAAAAAAAAAAGGTACCCACCGTATCCACTTGCGCGCGAAGAGGCCATTGCAGCCATCTTGATTGAAGACACCGCGCAATTTAGTGCACTCTGCAATTTAGTGTATTCTGCAATCAAGATGGCTGCAACGCCACCTTCACGCGCAAATGGATGAGGAAAAATAGATTCATTAACACAAAGTGCAAGGAAATTCAGCTTCACGGTGAACTGAATTTTTCAGGAAATTCGGATCGAAGTCCACTTCGGACACTTCAATTTGCTCAGCGCTACTTATAAGACATTGGGTTCACAACAGTTTTGAGGAATGGCATGAAACAATATACCAGACAGAACAAACATACATGTAGATAGCCAGCTTGAGATTAATACCTGCTAGACTGGCTTCTAAAAGCAATAAAATGCATTATTTCATCCAAATTCCAAAATGTATCTTGTCACCTGATCATATGGCCTGTGAGCTCAGAATTGCTCTTTCTAATGTCATAATACTAGGAATTTTTAAGCAAAGCACCATTTAATAATATGCCGCTTGTTTAGTGTTGCTTGAGCAGTGCTGAAGGCCTTTATAGTTTTTGAAATCAGTAAAATGGTGTGTTACTTACCTTACACTTATCTATCAACCACTCGACAAAGTAGCCCTACTGAATGCTGAGAAAAATGTTCCTGTAATGACTGCACAGCTCCTAGAAATCTATTCTCAGTATATGGATCTGTGTGACAGGCAATATAATTACTCTAACTGTTGCTATGGACCAAGGATCCATATATTGATTATCGATGACTAGCAGCAGAATCAGACAATGAAAGATTTTTCTACGTGTGCAGCATTCAGAGCGGAAACAACAAGGCTATGTCTACTGTATAGGAGCGAAACCAGTATAAGGACGTATTTAACTACGTTCTGGCTAATTCTCACACTAAAGTTAGACTTCAGGCACACTGTAAAGAGATATACAAAGAATCAGTAAGCACATAGGAGTAACGTGTCTTCTGTTGTCCATATGACCAAAGTGTTTTGTTTTTTTCTCTCTGAAGAGTACCAAGTGAGCAGATCAGATTATAAGTAAGCAGGTCTTATTACTGGGGTGTTTCCTCCCTGTTAAAACAAGAAAACATAATGGATATCATGACATTATAATAACAGAAACTAGCTTACTAATTTATTAAATTGCTGGTTTCAGAAAGTACTAATATCTATAAACTCAGATGTACTAATCCAATAGATGACGTTATTTCAGACAGACTGCCTTGGACCTGCACCAGATTCATCACAGGACTCAGGCTGGATGGTAAATTTGGTGTAGGGCAAGACTCTTTTATCTAATTCTATATCAACTATTGGCTGGCTTAGTTTAAGATAGAATTTTACTCCAGAATTGTGGTGCAATTTTGGCCTAAGATATTGTATATCTTGACTACAACCCTTTCCCACAAAGCCATGCTTCTTTCTGGTGCACCACACCCCCTTGTCAGGCTCAGTGTAGATAAGTTCTCAAAATTTAGATGCGCCAATTTGCTCCACATTTTGGAGCAATTTATGCCAAAATCTAAGCCCACTCACATTAGTAAATGTGGGCCACTGTATTTGCTAAAGTGACCACTATAAAAAGGTTATTCAATGTAGCTCCTGAAAAGTTCTTGTAGGGTGTGTTTACCTGTCCATGTGGCATATTAGGGCATATGGATGCTGTGGAGGAGGACTCCTGTTGTATTCTAATACAAATATTGTCTGTTTTTATAAAATGATTAAAAAAAAATTAAATATAGTGCAGATTCACTGCTGTTAAATGAGCATGTCTTATAGCATGGTAATGTCCTAAAATCTGACTTGCTTATTTCACAACAGTGAACCTGTGCAGGCTCCAGTTTCTTTGGTTGATTTATGTGCTGAAGGGCTGAGCTTACTGACTAACCACCATCCCAGCATAAGGCTTGAGGTTGGAGGCTTCAGAGCCTGCACCAGGCCAAACATTGTGCTGAGCATGAGGAGTTGAGCTGCTTACTACCCTAAAGCACTAAGACTCCCTTCAATAAAGAGGCATAGCTAGAGATTCAGTACAGAGGAGGGAGGGGAATTGGAGGGGGGTGTGAAACCTCAGGATATGTCATCAATATCTAATTGGTGAGGGTCTGACTC
Source organism: Rhinella marina (assembly GCA_900303285.1). Classification (NCBI taxonomy): domain Eukaryota; kingdom Metazoa; phylum Chordata; class Amphibia; order Anura; family Bufonidae; genus Rhinella; species Rhinella marina. The sequence continues at coordinate 45,826 of ONZH01007268.1, read as the reverse complement.
CTGGCACCACCACTGACCAGCTGTATGAAGATGCTGTGGTGCTCTAGTGAATGCTGAAGCCTCCTCAAAGCATACCAAGCAGAGCGCTATACATTGTACTGTTCCTGGAGTCGGACCACCATCAATCTATTCTACTCCAAGAAAACCCCTTTAAATGATGTATATGAACTATACTGTTCCAGACCACTTTTTTCCCTTAAATGGGTTTTCCCACTAACAATGCTGGGATCCCCAATGATATAGAAAATGGAGGAGGATGGCATGGAGTGGAGGTGAGCATGCATGACCACCACTCCATTCTCATAGGGAACTTGGAGAACATTCTGCTCAGGATTAATCTGCTCACAAACAATATGTAAATGGAAAGACTGGCACTACTACTGAGTAGAGATCTATATGGTGGTGCTCTTACGATAGATGATCCAAACTTGTGAAGAAGCAAAGCCGAATCTGTGTCACTCACCATCCGATGCAATTATCGTTTTTTCAAGGACTGGCATATTGGATATGGATAAACAGGCGACGGCCATTTTGCGCTACATCGCACTTCCTGGCCTACACAGCCCATTACTGCCCTTTTTAACCCCACATCAGTATAGACACATATATAATTAATTACACATAATTACACAAATACATAGTCAAGAGCAATAATATAAAATTGAAAAAATGCTGGCAGAAAAAAGCCTATTGTTATAATACATAAATGGCTACTATACTAGTTCAGTCCTGTAAGACACTCATTTTTATCATTGAAACTCAAAGGTCCCATAGCTCAAGTGTACATAATTATTTCTGTTTCCATTCTCAATAATTCCTGTTGTTTATCTCCCCCAGTTGTCAAAGGAACAACATGTAATAAGCCCAAAAAACACCTCTGTCTAATATCACCGTTGTGTGGTCTGCATGTGTGAGACCAGTCTGGGTGCTCCAGACCCCAAACTTATAGACCTTACATGTTCACTTGCTTTGGACAAATAGTCTTACCAATGTAAAAGAAACGGCAGTTGCAGACTATCGCATAAACTACACAATGCGATTTACATGTGATAACACACCTAATCCCGAATTCACAACCTTCTAAGTTTCAGAAGTGGCAGCACAATAATATGTCACAAAAACAACACTGCCCACATCTATAATTGCCATTCAGAAGAAAATTCATTACCCCCTCTATTTTCTTCTTACTCCTAAATCCTATATCATGACCTCCCACCAAGCAAGTAGTAGTAGTAATAGTAGTAATTATATGTGTGTGTGTATATTGATGTGGGATTAAAAAGGGCGGTACCGGACTTGCTGCGTAGGCCAAATGAATTTCAATGTAGTACGAAATGGCTGTCACCTGTTTATCCATATCCTATGTGCCAGCTCTTGAATAAAAGATATTTGCATCGGATGGTGAGTAGTACTTCCTTCTTCACAAGTCTGTTCACAAAGAGTTATGCAGCAGGTAAATGATAGCCACATAGCATTCCTCTGTCTGCCTTGAATTGATGGTAGTTGAATGTAAGCAATCTAAGGTGGGCCAACAACTTTCAGTATTCTACTACAGGCTGCAGGTATTATTACCAGTAACCCCTTTTTCATTCTGAGCCACCAAGGATGTTTGTTAACCTATAAACAAGCTGAGACCGTCATGGATATTACCATTAGAGGGGTTCTCCAGTATTTAACAATTGATGGCTTATCCATACTACAGGTCATCATTATCAGATTGTTGGGGGTGCGACACTGCACAGTACTGCCTATTAACTGTTAGAGAATAGCTCCAGTGCTGGGACTAGGTATGGAAACTAAACTTTGATGGGAACAGCGCCAGAACTACACAGCTCTGTCCATTATACCATGTGTAGCACTGGAGCTACAATTAAATAGTTGATCGACTGGGATGTTCAATGTCAGATCCCTACCAATCTGATATGACCTACCCAAGAAATAGGTCATCAGTTGTTAAATCCTGGAAAACTCCTCTTTTTCTTTGCAACTTTCAAACACCAGAAATACTACCTACAACCTCTAATCCACCATAGGCATCTGAAATAGTAACCATTTAAAGACAATCTGGGATATTAAAATTAATTTTCAAAAGTGAGCTGGTATTATGTGATTTGTTTGGCATTTGGCTGGCACTGTATGGTGATATTACTTTCGGATTTAAATGATCGTAATAAGGAAGAGATGCCTTGTGCATTTAACTAATGCTCCATGTTCAGCAATGTCATCAGTGAGGGAGGATGCAACAGCATGCAGGGCATGTAGATTCCTCCTTTCACATAGGTCACTGAAGTATGTAGCTTCAATGCACACAAGAGGTTAGAATTTTATTGCAGATCCGATTATACATATCTTCCCAGATCATAGTAATTGTGCAGTGACTTAGTAGATCACTAAGAGTTCATTTATTGCTAAAAGACTTAATGCCTTGTGCTATGCTTTGTATCTGTGATCCCAAGAGCTGTATATAGGCGACGCAGCTTAGTTATTGAGCCCTACTCAGCTAGAAGAGAGCTTGCCCCCCCCCCTCAGGGAGGAGCTGTGCAGTCTGATTGCATAATCCAGTGAAGTCTGGCTCTGGCTGAGTTCACATGACCGTTTAGCTCTCCGTTCTTCTGATCCATCAGATGAACAGAAACATTTTAAAAAATGGATCCGTTATTTTGAGCATCAGTTATGATCAGTTTGTATCAGTTTTTGTCACTTCCGTCAGAGATCAGTTACGGTATTTTTCTCCCATCAAAAATAAGGGATCGTGCACATAACCGTTGTTGTTTTGCGGTCTGCAAATTGATACTGGCCGTCTGTATTCCGCATTTTGTAGAACAGAACAGCCAGCCCATAATAGAAGAGCCCTATCCGTGTCCATAATGTGGACCTAATAATAGGACATATTCTTTTTTTTTTGTCGGAACGGCCAATGTGGACATATGGACATCGAATGCACACAGACTCACTTCCATTTTTTTTGTGGCCCCATTGAAGTGAATGGTTCTGCATACGGGGAGCAAAAAAAAAATGGAACAGACTCGGACAAAAAATACAGTCGTGTGCATGAGCCCAAAAGTCTCATTCACACGTCAGTAATTTCCATCAGTGATACCCATTCGTATACCCTGGTTACATGGGACGTCATTACTAAGCACATTATAATTATATATGCCAAGCGAACTGCACCCATAAAAATAAATGATAAATTGTAAAACAATGCATAGCTCTCACAGTATGAAAATATATAGTCCAGCAAATGTGAATGGTTGGAACTTTAAGTGACACGTCATGAGCTTGTAACACCTGCACCGCTCTGTACATGTTCAGCAGACATAAAAGTGTTTCCTTTCCCATGCTGTAAAAGTATGGCATAGTGATGGCACCAGAAGAAGCTGTGTCTGTACCATTACTTATAGGTGTCGGATATGACTGATATGCCACAGAAAGATCAGGTATAGTTGCCTACATTTAAAAATAAAATCAACGAAGATGACAGATGTGACAGACTTTATATGTGGCAGATGTATTCTGTATAAACACCCCCAATAAATGCTACTCAGGCTCCTATAATGACAACTGAAGTGCCTGTAGTATTAGCACCATGTACAGTGCCACATATTTGCAGTGCCAGAAGTTGCCAGCCAATAAAATCATCAAATCCCAGAAATATATGTCCTTCTGTATCAGCTAAATAGAATTTACTGCTGGATTGATGACTGTTACCTACAGGTGGACTGGCCATAGACGCTACAGGGAAATTTCCCAGTGGGCTTATGCCCAGGGGGGCACCCACGCTCTCCTCATGGACTCTGGCTGGGTACATGACGATTTGATGCTCTCAGCATTAATTAATGCTAGGAGCATCAGGTACCTATACACCTGGCTGGCAGCCGCAGATGCCCTCCTGAATTCAACTTTATCGCCTTCTTCATGATGGAAATACAGTTGAATATTGTGGCAGGAACAGTATTTGGTTTTCTGAGGCAGCATTTTGTGTTATGCTGTGGCATTTAGTTCTGCTGTGGCGGTATGTTGTTCTGCACTATGGTACTTGTGTTGGCCCCGCCTACTTGTGTTGTCTGCCTTCTGTCAATTTGGATCTGCCTACAACATTGGGCCCCTTTAAGTTTCTATTCCATCGATTCCATTACCAATGATATTACAGTGCCTGACAAATGTTTGATAGTGGCCCAAATCTCGTGACCAAGGTCATTAACGATCCAGAAATTCCTGGAAAGCCATGAAAACTGGGAAAAGTGAAAAAAAATTATAATAATTGAGTCTATGATTTTTTTTGAGGCTGTTGGTACTTGAACAGATCACTGTCATTGTAATTACTAAAGTTTTGAAAAATTAGATTCAGAGAAAGAAATTAGTCATGAATTGCTAGGTATACCCAGACCACTCTGTATTAGGATATGGCCATATGGAGGGGCTGTGCTGTGGGTGGGTTGCGGCCATGCTGCGATGAAGAACCTTTAAACAGGGCCACATCTCCCCCTATACTCAGCTCACAGGAAAAATTACAAAGACCGTGCAGGATGAGGGTTTATAGGGAATTCAGATTTGTTTTAGTATAGAAGTTTTCCTAAACTTCCAACAAAATTCCACTTCGAAATCTTCAATTTGCTCAACACTAGTAATTATCATTGTTTTACATTTGAGATCAAAGACTGGTAATGAGTTCATATCAGTATATTAACTTATAGACATTACTTATTTTCCTTATCATTCATTTATGGTTTTCCACAATTTGTCAGTAAAAATGTTGATTTTCTTTGATTTTTGGATAGCTTGGCCAGTATAAAGAAAAAATCAGGTTGGTAACTCTGCTGGTGACAATAAGTGGACAATATGTACAGACTTCTGGAGATGAATGTCCCTGAATGATGCCATTGATTCGGATAATTAATGAAATACATATTTACATCTAACAAGAAATTAAAAATGACTCACATGGTCTGGTAGCCTCCTTCTGGTCCACGCAAGTGTTTCAGAACTATGTAACCAACAGCTTGTAATAGTATCACCAAGACCCCCCCTCCGATAAAACTGCCTGTGTGGAAAACAGGATGGGTCTCTGTGTTTGACTCAGGGGAATCTGAATAATAGAAACACATTTATTAATGCAAATAGGTGAAAATCCAGGTAAACGTAATATTTTTAAAGAACACAGCTATGATAGTACTAGAGTAAAGTGGCCTAAAAAGAAGACTATGGCCAAGTGGCAAAAGTGTAGAAGTTACCATAGCAACCAATTCTGGCTGCCTCTCCTTGTTCACTTGTTCTTTAAAAATGAAAGCAGCAATGTGATTGGCTGTCGATTGCACTACTTGTGATAAATCTCCACCAATATGTTTACATATGCTAGCACTGTATCAGCAGTTAAAAATAACTTTTCATTGTGTTGACCCATCACACTGCTTTGTACAAAAAGTGGCAGTTATGTTTTTTGGGTTTTAGTTGCCTGCATGGGCGTAACTACCAGGGTAGCAGGCATAACAGCGTCAATGGGGCCCAAACAACTAAGGGGTCCATTTCTGTTCAGACTAAGGTACAGTAAGTAATGACTATGGAAGGTGGTGTGTAAAACTGAACGAAGCCCTATGCACTTTCCCCTTCTGTGGCAGCACTTGTTGCATTATTCCTCAACTATTATATCATGTGTACATTATACCAGCATGTGACATCATTATAGTTTTTTTGCCTTGCTGTGAGGTCATAGGTCCTGTACATGGTGATATTACTGTTTGCTTTATCTCTAGTTTATATGAAGTTGTGCATTATTCTTGTATGTTTGTATATGGTAATTCCTGTGCTGTAACATCACTGAGTAGATGTTCACTGTGCACATTGCCTCACAACTATGACATCACTGTGAACACAATTCCACTACTATGACATCACTGTGAGCATTATCCCTGTTCTGTGACATCATTGTTGAATTTTCCCTGTACAGTGATATCACTGTGCATATTATTATACTACTGTAACATCATTCTGGGTATTATCCCCATACTGTTACATCACTGTGAGCATTATCCCTGTACTGTGACATCACAGTGACATCACGGTGAGTATTATCCCCTTACTGTGACATCAAATATGCATTATTTCTGTGTATTAGGGAGACCAAAATAATCAAACTTTCCATATTCTGAACTTGATTTTAAAGGTGGACATAGTGGAGTAAGGCCCCATTCCAAATTTTGCTATGGGGTCCCATAGTTACACCCCTGTATTTGCCTAATATGCCTGCATTTGATCTTACTAACTGTAAGATCAAATGCAGGTATATTAATTTATAAGGCTTAATACTAACATTACCACATGATTTTGAGGGACGCGTGACATAATAAAATCAAAACTGCATGGCCATTGGTCGCAGACATAGCCACTCACCTTCAGGGGACATTTCCTCTTGCTCTGCTGATCTGTTTTCAGGAACCAATACTGGAAAAGAACAAGAAAAACTCAAACACCAAAGGAGACTTCCATCAAAAGAAAATTTTATTGCATATTAAAGGGCATCTGTCAGCAGATTTGTACGTATGAAACTGCCTGACCTGTTACATGTGCACTTGGCAGCTGAAGACATCTGTGTTGGTCCCATGTTCATATGTGCTCGTATTGCTGAGAAAAATTATGTTTTAATATATGCAAATCAGCCTCTAGGAGCAACAGGGGCTTTGCTGTTATACCTATTGGCTCTGCTCTCTCTCCAATTGCTGCACCATTTCCACTTTGATTGACAGGGCCAGGCATGTTAATTATTTACCTGTCAATCAAAGTGCACAGGACGCGGGAGTCGCAGAGAACAAAGCCTCTTGGTGTAACGGCAACACCCCCATTGCTCCTAGAGGCTTGTTTGCATATATTAAAACATAATTTTTCTCAATACAGGCACATAAGAACAAGGGACCAACACAGATGCCTTCAGCTGCCATGTGCACATATGTACAAATCTGCTGACAGATGCCCTTTAACAACCTATATGTGAATATTTTCAATTTTTTTTATTTGTTTTTACAAAAAACAGGTGAATGGTTTTCTGGATACATTTTTTTAAGGTCATTCCATGTATTCTATTTCCTGTCCTGTCTTTTTAACTTCCTGATAGTTTGGGCTTTTAGGCTACTTTCACACTAGCGTTTTTAATTTCCGGTATTGAGTTCCGTCATAGGGGCTCAATACCGGAAAAAAACGCTTCAGTTTTGTCCCCATTCATTGTCAATGGGGACAAAAATGAACTGAAGACAACGGAATGCTCCTGAAAGCATTCCGTTCCGTCTTCAGACCGGAGAACAAACCGCAGCATGCTGTGGTTTTCTCTCCGGTCCAGGCATCCGCACCAAGACGGATCCGGAATGACCCCCAATGCAAGTCAATGGGGACGGATCCGTTTGGTGTGACACACCAGTAATCCGGATCTGTCCTCCATTGACTTGCAATGGGGGGTCATTCCGGATCCGGCTACACATATACAGAAATACATACAGACATACATACATACTCACACATACACATACATACTCACATACTCCAAGCAGGGACGCCTGCAGCATGTCTTCACGCGCCTCCTGCGCGCAGCTATGATGTTTCCCCACTGCGCCCAGCAGAGGGCGCTGTGGAGAATCGTCATCACTGCGCGCAGGAGGCGCTTGAAGACATGCTGCCGGCGTCCCTGGCTGGAGTATGTAAGTATGTATGTGTTTGTGTGTATGTGTGTGTATGTATGTTCTCTGTGTCTGTGTCAACATGTGTGGGGCCGGAGCGCTGCACATGTATCAGCGGCAGTACGGATCCGTCGGCACCCTTTAGGTGCCGGATCTGTGCAGCCGCTAGTGTGAAAGAGGCCTTAGCACGGCAACAGCCTTGCATGACTTTCTCAGTCAGACCATCACTCTGGCAAAAAGGGAAAGGGATGAGTTTGACATTACACTGAGTGCAGTGCTCTTCTGTGGCCATCTATATCTAGGCCTATTAAGAGAACAATACAGCTGTCATCCCATTTATATACCTACGATTCTATTGAGCATTATCCTGCTGTAAACTGGGTTCCCTATCTATATAGGAGTTTTATCTCTTTGTTCCAGGGACGCAGCTATAGGGGGTACAGAAGAAGCAGTCGCTACCGGGCCCAGGAGCCTGAGGGGGCCCAAAGACCCTTGTGCCACATAAGAAGACACCGGTATTATAGGCAAGTTAAAGGGGTTGTCCAAGTTATGAAAAAAAAAATATAGCACTGTAAATCTGATGGGCAGCAATATATAACTAAGTTCAGCAAGTTTTAGGCAAAAAAAAATCTATATTTCCTCATTTCCCTGGTTCTCTTCTGGCCTTTGTTTACAGCAATAACAACAATCTCAGCCCCTTCTCTGCAAAGGCAGTGAATACAAGTGCTGAGTGACATGTCTGCCTGCTAGAATACTCAGCAGCATGTTGTATGTGTAGGACTACAAGTCCCAGCTGTACAATGACACTGCTGATACACACAGGAATTTCTCCCTACCTGTTCTTGTACAATACAATTCCTCTATAGCTCCTTGCCCAGCATTTGTCTCCTCTCACTGCTGTAGCTACTATTTGTTGTAAAGCCTTGAGCCCTCAGTGTGTTCTGGCTGAAGGGGTTAATGTTTTATCTGAAGGAATTCAGGGAGAGAGCAGATAGCAGCCCTGCAAAGAAAGGGGGCGTGGCCAGTGACGTCTCTGTTTACTATAAGTTGTTTCCTGCAGACTAGCTGCTGATCTTGACATTGGCTTATTTTTCTTTTAATTATGGTTTGAATACCAGAGCAGCTAGACTCTATAAAACATTTCATGAGGCTCTTAAGAGTAAGGCTACTTTCACACCAGCGTTTTTGCAGGATCCGTCATGGCTCTGCAAAAACAATTCCAAGACTGATCAGTTTTGTCCTAATGCATTCTGAATGGAAAAGGATCCGTTCAGAATGCATCAGTTTTGCTTCAGTTCAGTCAGCATTCCGTTTTGGAGGCGGACACTAAAACGCTGCTTGCTGCGTTTTGGTGTCCGCATGACGAAACTGAGCCAAACGGATCCGTTTTCTCAGACACAATAGAAAATGGATCTGTCCCCCATTGACTTTCAATGGTGTTCATGACGTATCCGTCTTGGCTATTTGAAAGATAATACAAACAGATCCGTTCAGAACGGATGCAGACGGTTGTATTATCATGACGGAAGCGTTTTTGCTGATCCATGACGGATCCAGCAAAAACGCTGGTGTGAAAGTAGCCTAATATAAATAGTCTGAATAATATATGTATACCCACAAGTACTTCCTGTCATACTACATCAGCTGCCTTTAGTCTCTGGCTATAAACATTTCTATTCATTGACAGAAATGCAAGAATCTTTAAAATGGAGAGGGAATAAAACACAAATAAAACTAAACTGTGCTAAATAACCACGACTGTGGTTTTCCGTAGAAGAATAATAATTGTTGGAGTGTTTTCATTAAGAAAAAAATAATTGGCAGTATTATGGTGTATTTGTTTTTACATAAAACAAATGTTAATGAGCCAAACCAACGCACTTATTTACTGTGCTATGTCTTTATGCACTCATAATTCTAATCAACAGAAAAAAATGGCATTCATCAGCAGAGGTTAGTGGACAGTTTTCCACATTGCACAAAGTAAAATCTAACATAAAGGGCATCTGCAGATTTGTACCTATAAAACTGTCTGACCTGTTGCATGTGTGCTTGGTAGCTGAAGACATCTGTGTTGGTCCCATATTCATATGTGCCCACATTGCAGAGAGAAATTAAGTTTTAATATATGCAAATGAGCCACAATGAATGTAATGAGAGTCAACTCTATACCTATCCTGGTGCCCAAAGGCTTCCAGTGAGTGTAGGGAGAGCGGCTACAGCTTTAAACTTACACTAATTAAAATATAAAGCTGTAGCCGCTCTCCCTGCACTCACTGGAAGACTTTTGGCACCAGGAGAGGTATAGGGTGAGCTCGGCATGTATGTTGGTACGTGCATTCCTTGAATTTAATAGAGGCCATTTTTGGCTCCAAAAATGCTAAAAAGCAGAGTGGACCCAGTATGCATGTGGAACCTGCACTCCCTTAATTTTATGGTGGCCATTATGGCACATAACAGGTAGCGTTTAGTGTTCGGTTCTCGTCTTACAGAGATCGCATTGACATTTGGTAGACGGGCCCAAATAATTTTGTACAAAATGTATTCGCCAAGAATCTGAAATTTTCAGAATAAGCGTAATATTAGCACCATAATACTTTTTATCAATATGGTATATTTACTTTATTTGAGTGCTGTTGCATTGTATATTTTTCTTTGTGTTTCTAGCCATGGCAGCCTACACTTGCGGATTGGGATGTGCTGACTGACCCCTTTTTTCTTTTATTATGGGAAAAGCACTTTTTTACTTGAAACTTTTATTTTTATAAAACACCTTTTTAAACTTTTTTTTTGTCCCACTGTGGGACTTCAACTTTTGGGGTTTGATCCCCTCTACAATGCATTGCAATACATAGTGTATTGTAATATATTGAAACTGTCAGTATCCATTCATAAAGTGAAAAAAAAACACTGAATACTCACAAAGGGGCACAATGTGGGCATAATGACTATGTGGTAGCTCTAAGGGAAAAGCAATACCCTAGGTTACACTGTTATACACTGGGATGGCTAGGTCTTACAGAGCCAGCACAGCACCCTCTAAATTGTTCCTGTTACAATGGACATCACAGTGACACTCCAGTGAAACCCTGAATGCGGTAGGAGCAGTTGGTTCTTTCATTTATCGCAAGGTATATTGGTAAGGCCGTGTACCCTATGATGGATTTTATCAGATGTACATATTGGGAGTCATTTACAAAGACCTGCTTTGTTCCACCTCTACACTGCCGAAGGATTAGCCTAATTTATGAATTATGTGCCTCTCCGGCAATTTATGCTCCTGGAGTAAAAACTACTTGGGTCCCTGGCTGGAGTAGCTTTTACTCCTATTTTACACCTATTTCCAGGAAACAATGGGCTGAGGGAGCACACTGTGACACAACACTTCATCAGGGCCACGACCACTACCATCCTCGCTGCACTTGCTCCCAAATATTGCCTGATTATTGAATAGAGATGATAGCTGCATTTTCATGCAGCAATGATCTCCTCTGTATTGGGATGAGTGATCATTACTGCAATTGCTTGTCCCCATATAGGTTTATTGTTACACTCATTTGATATTGTTCTTACTCATTTGATGGGTAATCAGTGGCATGTTAGATTATTAGGGCTATTATTGGGATCTAATGTTTACATGAACACTCATCCTCAATAATTGCACCAATCCATAACACAAAAGGGCTTTTAATGTCATATAGTTATGAGAACATAATTCAGCAGTCCAGAAAGTCTGATAATCTAGTACTTGTTTCACAAGGCAAGAAGCAGCATGCTTATACATGAGGCCTGGTGATATATTTTAGTCTGCTTTCTTGAAGGCTGAGTAAGCCTTAAACGGGTTGTCCGAGTTATATTTATTAATGACCTATTCTCAGGATAGGTCATCAATATCAGATCGGCAGGGGTCCGACACCCGACACCCCCGGCGATCAGCTGTTTGAAGAGGAGGCGCGCGCGGTGACAGTGCTGCCTCCTCTTTATTGTTTACCTGCTCGCCGTAACATGGGTAGCGGTGAGCAGGTGTAATTAAACCCAAGCCGCCCCATTCATTTCAGTGGGGCGGCTCGTTCCCATAGACTTGTATAGGAACGAGCCGCCCCATTGAAATGAATGGGGCGGCTTGGGTGTAATTACACCTGCTCACCGCTACCCATGTCATGGCGAGCAGGTAAACAGTGAAGAGGCGGCAGCGCCTCCTCTTCAAACAGCTGATCGGCGGGGGTGCCGAGTGTCGGGTCGGACCCCCGCCGATCTGATAATGATGACCTATCCTGAGGATAGGTCATCAATAAATATAACTCGGATAAACCCTTTAAATACTTTTCTATGACCATTCATACATTTAAAATATCTGATAATCCAGTGCCTATTAATGCCAATCTGTAAGAATTTTCAATATTCATGAGATATGTGTATGCAAAAATGGTAATGCTTATATTAATACATCTGAATATTCATCTGTAATACATATATTTTGCTATTTATGCTTTTACCAACCTAGTAAAATAATATTGATCATTCTTTAAATAATAATTCAGTTTCTCCTATTTACCTGATCTGTTTTCTCCTTCATTGCTGCTTCCTTCTTCAGGTTGTTTACCTGCACACATGCTGCTAATGTTTGCTACCGTACAGGATTCATGAACATATTCTTTTTTGGATACACAGCTGTTGTTTTCTAAGAAAAAAAAAGTTATTTTACATTAGTTGTTACACAAATCTTGAAATTCTACAGACTCTCTAAAGATGTGTTCACATATGCTCTATAATCAAGTACAGTAACTCTCCTGCAGCATTTTTTCAATCCAGAACAGGCAGGTTTAGTCCTATTTGAGACTATGGCCAGGGACAGACTGGGAACTTAAAGTGGCCGTGGAAAAACACCGTATTGTGGCCCCGTGGTGTAGGCGCAGTCCAAGTAGTCCAAACTGACAAAAGGTGGGACAACAGGAGTAAGCAGTACTTCCGAACAAAATACCACTCCAGCAGAACCAAATACCACAATTTAGCACAAAATACTGTTGCCGCACCACAGTATGAAACTGTATCATCATCCTGAGGATGGAAATACAGTTGATCGAGTGGCAGCCAAGAGAAGGGGTTGGGCCTGGCATTGGTCAACCAGGAAATTTCTCTGTAGGGTCTATGGCCAGTCTGCCCATGACTATGGCCCACTGGACAGCACGGGACATACAGTTGTGTCCAGCTTCAGCACCACCACATGGTGGGTATCTCCATAGGGTCTGGTTTCGGCATACAATTTTGGAAGCCAAAAACCGAAGTGAATTAAAAAAAAGTGGAGAAACTGTATGTGTCCTTTATAATTTCTCTCCTTTTATGATCCACTCCTTATTTTGTCTTCCAAAACTGCATACAAAAAACTGACCATCTGGCTGTACCCTAAGACTACATGAAAAGGGTGATGCAAAAATACAGACTTGTTGCAGCTTTTGTGAGTGCTTTTTTAAAATACAGGACCGTTTATTTGTAAAAATGACATAAAAAGATGGTAAACCTTGAGAAATACACAGTTTGTAAAAGAATTCTGCATTTACAGGTATTTATATGTAGCATGTACACGATATTTGGCAGAGACAGATTGGAAACTAATTGACCCTTGAAAAAAACACTAAAAGTGGCCATATGTTGTAGGCGGGTCCAACTTGAAAGAAGGTGGGGCAACACAAGTAAGCAAGGAAAACAGGAGTATGCAGGACAACAGAAGTGGACTGGGCCACAAAATACCACCACAGCAGAACCAAATATCACAGTGCAGCACAAAATACTGCCTCTCCCGCAGCAGTATCATACTGTATAATCATCCTAAAGATGGTGATACAGTTGCATTCAGAAGGGGAATCCTTGGCCATCAGCCAGGTGCATAAGTACCTGATGCTCCTAGCATTTATTAATGCTGACCGCATCCGGTTGTTATGTACCCAGCGGCTGTGAAGAGAGCTCAGGCGGCCCACTGAGCATCGGCCCACCGGGAGATTTCCCTGTAGAGTCTATGGCCAGTCCACCCCTGCATACAGCATTTTGCTCTACAAGCAAATTACTTATATTGTAACCATGTGGTTTCAAGGTACAAACATGCAGTCAACAGCTTTGTTGCAAAACTGTCATGTAAATAATAATAATGTAAGGGTACAGCCACACATTGAGTTTTCTTGATGAAGTTTTAAAAGCGAAAATTTATCATCCACTCCTGATTTTGGCTTCCAAAACTGCATCAAGAAACCTAAAACATGTGGCCGTACACTAAGGGTGCCAAGCATTATTCCTTTGCAATAATTAGACCTTGGCTGTGTTACAGTTCTAGATAAGTAATTCTTGTGTTACAAGAAGCAAAGCAAATAAAATGTCAAACAGGTAATGATCGTGCTTAAAGGGCATCTGTCAGCAGATTTGTACGTATGACACTGGCTGACCTGTTGCATATGCGCTTGGCAGGTGAAGGCATCTGTGTTGATCCCATGTTCATATGTAGCTGTATTGTTGAGAAAAATTATGTTGTAATATATGCAAATGAGTCTCTAGGAGCAATGAGGGAGTTGCCGTTACTCCTAGAGGCTCTACTGCTGTGCCCTCTGCAAGTTAATTAACAGGGCCAGAGTGTAAACCTGATCCCGCCTGGCCCTCACTTCTAAAGTCTCTTGCTGCACCGTGTGTTGCAGTATCTGGTGTAGGCGCAGCACAGGGAGAGCTTGCTGGCTGTTCTGTATGGCTTGTCTTTAAAGCCTTGCAGTGAACCACACAGTCATTTGATAGGGCTGATTACCATGTGGTCATTTTTTCTCCACTGGGTTGTCTGTTATTGTATTGGACTGTCCAATTGCAATTTTTTTTAAATAAAACATTGATGAAAGTTGTCTTGTCTTCAAGTTGCTGAAAATTGCCTTCAAAAATTTTTCAAAATTGTCTTGTCTTCAAGTGTGCCTGCATACCAATTCAACCTGTCTGCAAGCTGTAATTTGTCCAATTGAGAGTTTAAAAAAAATTGTTGAAAATTGTCTGGTCTTCAAAAAATTCCACTTATCAGAGCCGTGTACCTTACTTCATATAGATGGTATTGGACTTTGCCCAGTTGTGACTTTTTTTCTAATACGTTTATGAAAATTGTTTTGTCTTTAAAAAATTGCTGAAAATTGCCCTCTTGTCTTCCACAAACTGATGAAATTTGTCTTTAAAAAACTGTTGAAAATTGTTTTGTTTTCCAAATAATCTGTTTTCTTCACAGTGCCTATACATCAAACTATTGTCATCTGCAATGTTTTTGCATGCTGTGCCAGATAAAGATAAACTATAGGCATTTAGGCACAAAGAGGCAGCATCACCTCTTCACATGGCCAGCAATCGGCAAAGTTGTCCTCCTTCTCCTCGTCATCATTCTAGTATCCAGGCCACATCAACAAGCAGTACTGTGTCTTTGTTATCATCTATAACATCATTAACTTTTGCTTCTCCAACTCAGACAACTCCTCCTCCTTGTTCTCTGCTCTATAGTCAGTTATCCATTACGGAATGTGTGGGAAGGAAACAGCAATAAGCGCCCAGTAATCCACTTGTGTGCCAATTGAATTCCCACCTGGCCAAGTTGTTGGTAGTGCATGCACTGCCCTATCAGTTAGTGCATTCCACTGTCTTTAGAACACAGATGGCATGCACTCACCCTTGGTAGCCACCATTATTTCTCAAAAAAAGCCATCCCTACCTTGTACTCTCATGTAGCGAAGAACATGGGCCGCTCCTTGGAATTGTCACTGTGTGCACTCCACCCTTAACCTGTCCAGGGGCGGATTGGCCGTAGACCTTACAGGGAAATTTCCCGGTGGGCCGACGCCCAGGGGGCCGTCCAGTGGAAGTTTTTGGGGATATATTTTGTGCTGCTGGCAGTATTTTGTGATGGACTGTGGTATTTGGCTCTGATGGGGTGGTATAATGTGCCACACTATGGTATTGCTGGCCCTGCCTTCCATCAATTTGGACCCAACTACAAAACGGGGCCACTTTTAGTATTTTTTCCAGGGCCACTTTAAGTTCCCAGTCCGTCCCTGAACCTGTCTGTTACGGATGAGCCTTGGTGACAGAAACCATACAGCTGATCAATTGCTAATGTGCATCAAGCAGCAAATTTCCTGCAGGATGTCTCCCTACCAGTTACAATTGGGCAACTTGGTCAGTGATAGTGGGAGGAATATTTTGGCTGTGCTGTATTTAGAGGGATATAACACATACTTACTGCATGGCGCACATCATAAATTTGGTGGTGCAACATTTTTTAAAAACGTATTATAGCTTACAGAGGGTTTGGAGAGTGTATGTGCATTTTATTCATTCTTATGTGGCTAATATCTGCAATTTTCCAACTCACTGGAATTCCATCTTGTATATGCTGAGCCGTCTGTACGAGTAGCATAAAGAGTTCAATGATTACATCATGCACCAGTCCACCATATCAAGAAGTACGTGTTATTTTGAGCTCAGGCAGTGGCAGCTCATCAAAGATGTATGTCATGTACTCAGACCCTTTGAAGATGCTATCTGATTTGTAAGTAGGGACAACAGTGGCAGCAACAATGTCATCCCCCTGATATTTATATAGACTGCTGCAATAGATGATGGTGGAAGAAGTATAGCGCAGTGACGTCATCTTGATGGTGGTGAGCGCAGTGATGTCATCTCGCACATCGCAGGTCCTTTAGCAGGTCCTGATGAATGAAGATAGAAGAGACTGCTGCAGCACGATCAAGTGGATGAGGTGAGTTTTTTTTTAACCTGTAAATGACCATATTATTTTGCATTCTGTCTTAAGAAGGCTATTATTTTCCGATATAAAATCACCTGAACACCGAACTCAGACTTCAGTGAAAAAGTCCGGGTTTGGGTCTGGTTACCCAAACTCGCAAAGTTCGGTACGAACCCGAACTTTGCAGTTCGGGTTCACTCATCCCTACTTATAATTTAAAACACTAAGGCTGGGTTCACATCACGTTTTTGCCATTTTTTAAATGGTTTACCTAGATTGATACCATATAATAGCATCTGTACACCATAGAGTTCCATTGTGAGAAAAAAGTATACTTTTTTTTAACATTGTAAAAAAACCTATACCTTTTTACTGGACTCTGCAGGATACAAGAACGTGGTGTGGTGTGTATTTGTATCCTTTTTTTCTAACATATACATCAAAGAGAGGCATAACATGTGATGTGAACCCACATTCCTGAGATGGTGAGTTTAAATTTTTGTGTTTTAGTTTTTTACTCCCTGCCTTCCCAGAGCCATAACTGTTGATTTTTTCATTCACACAGCCATATGAGAGATTGTTTTTTTGCGGGACAAGTTGTACTTTCTATTGGCACCATTTAATATTGCATACAATGTATGGGAGTTGGGAAAAAATTCCAAATGGAGTGGAATTAAAAAAAACAACACAATTCCGCCACAGTTTTATGGGTTTTGTTTTTACGGTGTTCACTATGTGGTGAAACTTACCCATACTGTTTGTTATCTGGGTCAGTACAAATACAATGATACCGCTTTTTTAATGGGTTTTAAGGCTGAAAAAAAAATTTGTAAAAAAATAATTTTTTGGTTCTCATTGCCATATTCTGACACCCATAACTCTTTATACTTATTTCTACTGAGCTGTGCTCATTTTTTGCAGGATGATGTAGTTTTTATTGATACCATTTTGATACCATATTTTCATAGTATGGGCAAAAATGCCAATGCCTATGATGTTTTTTTTCTTTTTTTTTTATACAATAAACAAGTAACGTGTGATCATTGAATTTATATTCACTAATGGATTTTTAACTATACCTGAATACAAAGTTATGTAAATTCCAACTCTGCTATAGGCCTGCATTGGAATATACCAGTAATAGGTCTAGAAGTCTTGTACAGGCTTAGGCCTATTACAACTAAGGAACACCTTCCCGGATTTCAGCCAGGTGAAGGCGTTCCTGCCTGAGATTTGACCACAGCATCTGAGGGGTTAAATGTCTGCAGTATTATTGTCAGTAACAGACATTAGCGCCTGTTGTCAGCTGTGTGAAACAGCAGGCACACGCCCACCATAGCGCTCACTCCAGAGCAGGTGCCATCTTTAAAGACCCGACATCCACTGTACATGTACTATGAATATCGGAAAGGGGTTAAAGGGGTTGTGCATAGGTCCTCAATATCAGATCTGCAGGGGTTCAATACCCGGAACCCTGAGGATAGGTCATCAATATAAAACCCCCACCTAACCTCTTTAATTTATTCTTATTAATAGGGAAATTCAAGAAAGAGCAATTTGATCAATGTATAGTTCAGCAATTACCATACAAATCCTTTTTAATGTGGGTTGTTAGGGTTGTTACAAAAATAAGGATACCAAATATGTATATGTTATGTGGTTTGCATGTTTATTTTAAATAAATATTTATTTATTTGCATTTTGAATTTTTATGATCATTTAGTTTTACTTTTTTGATAATTTTATATTTTCTAATTATAATGTATTCTCAATTCTCAATTTGCAATTCTCAATTTGCAAAATAATATGCAAAATAATATTAATATACACTTTTTAAAGCATATATGAGCCATCAATGTCTGAACAGCGGGGCTCCAACGGAGGACGGAGAGGAGGTACAAAGGATGTTGGTTACTGCAGTGTTGCTCCCATTGAAGTGAATGGGAGCAGTGCTGCAGTAACCCACTCCATCCAGTACAGAATAGACAGAGCTGTACAGTTCCTAATGCCAACTTCTGGCACCAGAGCTACTCTTAAACAGTTGATTGGCAGTAGTGTGGAGTCTCAGACCCCTGCCAATCAGACATTGATAGCCTATCCTTTGCATAGGCCATCACTTAAAAAATCTTGATCAGTCCCTTTAAGGCATTGTGATAGAACTAGACGGGCTGTTTCAAAGGGTCAGTCCTGCGTCTGGTGACCACTACAATGTAAATATGTCAAGCAGGCTGTAAATTTGCAACATTTACCATATACATTTCATTTAGAAAAAAATGTGTTTTTTGTCCCACAAATTTTTGCCCTCTCTTTATAGTGTAGACCCTGCTCGTCTCTCTCACTGTACTGAATATGAAACTAAATGGGTGTAATAATGTGAGGGCAAAAAAAACAAAACATCCTTGGTACAATTCTGGAGCCTTTAACTGTACAATTTAATTAGCACATGTCCATACAGGTTTCAGTTCATCACAATTGTATAAAATGCATGAATAATAATTTCTCTATTTCAGTTGTTACCTGAGGATCCACATGTCACCCACTCACAGGAGATATTCAGACTTGGCTCACCTTCTATACAAGTCACACAAGAGTTCAGATGGCTACAGCCCCCTGTGAGAAAGCAAACCAGATGGGGTTTTACAGTTCAATTCTTTTGAGTCAGTGGTAGGTAACTTTGATGAGGTAGAGATCTACTGTTCTAATGCAGAAGATGCAAAAGATCTCCCATGAAAAAGTGCCCAGTTTTTACACAGAACAGAAGCGAACATGTTTAGGTGATGACTGCACTTATCCAAGGTGCTCACCATTTGAAAAAAAAAGAAACAAAACGTGGGCCTATAGCCTAAACACTCTGAATGTGCCTGATCATGTCTGAACTTTCAAGTTAAGCTGAGTCAGGCCTTTTTAGTATTTGAAAGGTAGACCACCTGGGCACCATGTTTAAAGATATGCTTTACAGCAGCCACCAAGGGCCTTAGACACAATGGACAAGAGGGGACCTCACTGACTTCATTAAGAGAGAGTTCACATCATTTTCCGTTTTTCTGATTTATAAGAAGACCAAAAAAAGGTAAAAGGATCCTGCAAAAAAAAACTGATCCTGTTGCACATCTGGCATCCATTTGAGACATTTCCGTCTGAGATCCATCACTGCATGCAGTATTTTTTTTTTTCAGTCTAAAAAAACGGATCTGGAGATGGCTCAAATAGATGCCAAATATGTCATTAAGGATCTGTGTTTTTTTTTTTTTTTACAGGATTCTGTAATAAAAAACGGATCCTGTGAATAACTGATGCACAGGATTAGGGATGAGCGAATCAACTTCGGATGAACCATCCAAAGACAATTCGCATAAAACTTTGTTAGAATGCTGAACGGATCGATCGCATTCAAATGTATTGGCTCAGATGAGCTGAAGTTATTAGTTTGCGAAGTCTCGCCACACTTCGGGTAATAACTTTAGAAATGAATTTCTACTGTTAAAAACCTTTTACCAAACTTAGGTTCGGTTCCAAGGTTTGCAATTTCTTTTTTTTGTTTTTCCACATTCAAAATCACTGAAAGTTACATGTGGCTCACAATATACAAAAGGTTGGGGACCTTCAACCTATTATAAATGAAGGGTCTCATGTTATCTGCACATAGGTGATATCTGTCATTATAATTAGGGCTGAACGATGCACGCTTCAGATAATAGATCTGAAGTTGCTTCGTTCAAAACTTCACTTGAATGCTATACAGAGACCTGTCTCCATACACCAATCAAATGTATGGGCTGCACGGAGGTGAAATTTGTCTCATGAGACTTCGGTGAAGAACTTCAGCATTCGATTGTACAACTTGAAAACCATTTTGAAACAGCAATCCGAAGTCAGCTTTGGTACTGACTGGTACCTTGGTACCAAAACCAACTTCGGATAACAGTTTTAAAATGGTTTTCAAGTTGTACAATCGAGTGCCGAAGTTCTTCACTGAAGTCTCATGAGACTTCGGACTTGAACAAAGGGGCTTCAGATCTATGATCTAAAGTGCACTTCGCTCAACCCTAATTGTAATCCTCTCTGTAATGATAAGCAGATAACTGCAATAAATTCATCTGTAAAGACCAATTAGTCTTTTCTTAAATAGATATTGACAGGGGAAATTAAAAATGACATCACAACATTTAAAAAAAAAATATGTTCAACATAAAAACATGACAATAGGTCATTTTCTGATGACACATTCCATTTAAATGGGTTGTCTAGTTTCTAGATATTGATGCCTTTCCCCTGGATAGGTCATCAACATCAGATTAGTGGGGCTCCAACATTGGTGGTTATGCGGTGGTTATGTGGTTATGTGGTGGTTATGCTCAGGTTATGCTCAGCTCCCATTAACTCCCACCAATCTAATACTGATGACCTATCCAAAGAACTATATACCATCCATCCAGGAAGACTATTTCAAAAGTATTAATTATTGCCAAACAGTTAATAAAATGTTATCAAGTTAAATTGTATGATTTATTATGTTTATGTACTCATTAGTAATACATAAGGCAACCAAACACTTAACAAATTGTCAGACTGTTTAGGTTACCAGGATGATGGGCTTGGTCTGCCCCATGGCTAGTTAGTAGAGAGTGGAGAAGAACCATATGTGCAAGCTCCTGAGAGCTAGGCCCAAGTTCATAGAATCTCTGTATCTGAGACTACAGCTGCCAAAAAAGCAACCCTGTTTCCAGAGGACCCCTTAGAAAAAGAGTCCAGATAGTCAGAAGTCTAGAACCATCAAAGCTGTGCAAGCTTCAGACAGCAAGGTATTCACTTGTTTATTGCAGAAAGGCTTTGCTGCTATGGAAAAGGAATATTGCCACAACTACCACACTTCAAGACTGACTGGCCATCAGTATCTAAAGTGCCTGCACCCCCTCAGCCAGGGAACTGTAGAAGGATGATTATCTTGATAGTGCTACAGCTACCATTATTGCTATCTCTGCATTGCTACTGAGAGAAGATGGCACTGTGATATATTTTGGAACTGTGCTTTTGCTGCTGTATGTACTACTACTACCATACCTCCTATCCTTTTGGATGGTCAAAGAGGGACGCTGAAAGATCCATTTTTCTCCATATTTGTACACATAAATAGTTGTCTTTGACACAATAACAATACACAATAATTATTTGAATATAGAAATTTCCAAAATCCAAATTGCATCAAATAATGAAATAATATACAAGGCAGGCTGTAATATACATAGAGGAACCAGATAAACACTTTCTGGATCAGTATTTTAAATGTAATAAAGCAAATCTGTTCCTCAGATGAAAAATAGGTACATTTAAGAAGCAAAAGCGAGACAGAGGTAGGGACTGTCTCTTCAAAAGAAGGACATTTGCGGGAGTCTCCGAGCGGACCCCAGCGTAGGCATGCTCGGCCGAACAGCGAGTTCGGCCGAGCATGCTCGCTTAACACTACTTATTGCAACTTGCAGCCTGGTCATTGACTCCACCATCTGTCAGCCACATCATCTGCACTCCTTCTTTGCACCCAGCTAAACATCCTCCATCAAGGGCACCCCAACTACCACCACGCAGGAGCCCGAATACCCAGGTATGTCCCGAGGGCAGAAAAAGTACTCCCTCCATTCACTGTACATGGCCTGGGAAATGCCAGAATTAGGTCTGCCACCGTGAATTGTGAGTACTACTAGCCCTCTCAGGATCACAAACAACACTCCCATCTTCTCTGGCCTGCTCCTCCCCTACTATACATAATATTAACAAATCAAAAAAAGGGTTGTTTTTTGAGGAAAATATTAAAATACACATAAGTGTTTTTATTCTGTTTGGAAATTATCATGGCTTTGTTAACTATTTACTTTATGCCATAATATCCTGAACATTGTGAATAAAACTCAAGTGAGTTTTTTTTTTCGTGTGGACGGGCCCTTATGGAAAAAGATCCAGTATAACTTGTATTTTACACACTTATCTCTCTGCTCATTCTGGGTTTTGAAGTGAAGGAGATGGTCCTATCAGTGATGGACAGCCTTCCCTCTATGATTGTGCATACAGAGAGAGCTGTCACTGATAAGACCACCTCCTGGACTTCACAGCCCAGAATGATCAGAGAGATAAATGTATAAAATACCAGTTTTACTGCTCATCTCCTCCTGCTTTATAACATAATGCCTGCAGCTCAAACACCATGTTCAACATGACAGGTTCCCTTTAAATAATTAATATGTGTAAAGGTAAAGCATTTCTACATAGACATTAACTAGTACAGACATCCTCACACAAAGAACTTGTAATAAACATTTGCATACCAATTGTCATAAAGTACTGATATCATAAACCTCCATATATAAATGAAAGATCAAGTGATAGTGAGTTTTGTAGGAAGTGAATGGACCTGTCTTACTGTAACCTTAGATTTACTAACCTCTCAGATTCTGGATTGCAGGCCTTTTACAATTACAGTCTTAGTAATATCATATTTCTCAATGTGCAAGTTTGTCAAGCTTCAATTATTAAGTAATTAATGATTAAGCAGTCACATAAAATGGTGACTCATAAAATACACACCTCAAATAAATACAAGATAAAAGTTCCTGCCTGTGGGATTTGCTGACTTGGTACCTACCTGCATCACAGAGCGATAAGGCAGTGGCTAGGAGCACAGCAATGCAGAGTTGATGCTTCATATCTAGGTGGAGAGCTAATAATTACCCTTAGAAAGGAAAATTTACTACTCTGAACAAACCGGTAAAATAACGTAATAGTAAGTACTGAGCACAGCAACTAAATTCTAAAGACAAGATGATGCTCTGCAAGACTGGAGAGCGCCACGCAGGAATGATTGTCTCTGACCTGGTAACTGATCAGACAAGAAGAACAAGAAGAGGAAATTGAGCCAATGACAGAAACCTGAGACAGGAGCAGCACATTGCACCTGAGGAGACAGAAACCTGCACAAGTCTGCACTGAGGATATAAAATACCCCTACTGTATATAGTGTGCTATAATGTCCAGGTGGACAACGCAGTAGTATTACGTTTCACAATTTCTAAAAACATTTAAACCAGAGCTGAGCTGCCACTTTTCTAAGCTTGTAGAAATTCCAGGCCACAAATTCTTAGCCATTTATAGAATTTAAAACTATGGGGGTCATTTACTAATCTGAAATATGCCTAAATTAGGCATATTTCATGTGCATATGGCGGATCTGCACTCACGCCAGGTCTAAAAGTGTGGCTGTGGTGTGGGCGGGGAAGGGGGCGGGCCGGCAGGCCGGTTTCATTCGCCATTTTCTGTGCCTGTTTTAGACATAGAAAATGGTCTAAATGTAAGACAGCTAGGAAGCTGTCTTACATTTAGAACTGTTGCTGGATGCGCTGGAGTTATGGAGCGGCCGACGCCATTACATAACTCTGGTCATGCACTGCCAGCTTGGCACTTTATTAAGACCAGCGTCAAAAATGCCGGTCTTAATAAATGTGCCCCTATGTCTTATTAAAAATGTGTATACATTAGATTTGCTGTATTTCTTCAGGACCAAGACAATTTTTTCATTTTTTTTATTTTTCCTCGCCACATTACAAGGGCCATAACTTTTTTACTTTTTCCTCCACATTTTGCCACCGTTCATTTTGCCATAAATTGGATTTTTTTTTAAAAAAAAGGTAAAAACCCTGCAATTTCACCTTTGTTTTTTGGGTTTTATTGTTTTAGCATTCACTGTGCACGAAAAATGACGTGACTACCTAAGAGCTCATGCACACGACCGTTTGCCCCTGTTTCTCCTAGAGGCTCATTTGCATATATTCAAACATCATTTTTCTCAGCAGGGGCGTACATAGAAATCATTGGGCCCCATAGCAAGAATCTGAATTGGGCCCCCTTACTCCGCCCAGTACCCACCCCTGGCCCATCCCACCTCCTGCACTGGCTCCTCCCCTGCCACACCTCCATTTGCTGTAAAGGGAACGCTGTAGGAACAAAACCCGTAATACGGTGGAGGAATTGCATTTTTTTTCCAATTTGGAGTGTTGACTGCAGTCCTATGTAAAACCACAGATAACACTAGTGCTGATAATGTAGTAGTGTTAACTGCAGTCCTATGTAAAACCATAGATAGCACTAGTGCTGATAATGTAGGAGTGTTATCTGCAGTCCTATGTAAAACCACAGATAACACTAGTGCTGATAATGTAGGAGTGTTATCTGCAGTCCTATGTAAAACCACAGATAACACTAGTGTAGATCATGTGGTAGTGTTACCTGCAGTCCTATGTAAAACCACAGATAACAGGTGTGAGCCAAAACCAGGTATGGGTCAAAAACACAGAACAGGTGCAGATCTTTCCATTACACCTGATCTCTGTGGAGGCTCCACTCCTGGTTTTGGCTCACAATAACTGATGAAAATAACTGATCAAATAACTGATGTGTGAACAAGCCCTTAGTTGCTCAAATGTCCCTCTTTTTGACATAGGAAATAAGGGGGTAATTTATCAAACTAGTGTAAAGTAGCAACCAATCATATCCCACCTTTCATTTTCCAAAGAAGCTGTCCAAAATGAAAGATGGAAGCTGATTGGTTGCTATGGGCAACTAAGCCAGTTCTACTTTACACCAGTTAAAACTACCCCCTAAATGTGTAGTTATAAAACAACTGAATTGCTCCTTACTAAACTATCTGTATTGGTTCTATCTTTGTATTAGACCTCCACCTTATTATTTGGTGCATATTTATTTATTTAAATCATTATAAATATAAAATATAAATCATCTATAATCAGATGATTTATATGCTAATATTTAAAGGGATATGCAAGTTAAAAAAAAATCTCCCAGGTGCTGCACATGCTGTTATAAAACATAAAAGAACTTATACTCACCTCACCTATCCCCAGCTGTTGCAGTTCATATGGCGTCAGGTCCTCGCTGTACCTCACTTTCTGCTACTATCTTGAAATGGCTGTGAATGCTGCTCAGCCAATTACTGGCTGCAGCAATGACCTGTCTCAGCCAGTCAGTCAATGGAACTTTCAGAAAATGCACTCTAAGGGTAAATGCACACGTTCAAGATTTATGTGCGGACAATCCGTACTGTAATCCGCAGGTGTTCGCAGGGAAATCTGTGCGGTCAATCCGCATTAATTGGTGCGGATTTACATGCAGAATTGGTGCGGATTTTACTCTCCCCATTGAAGTGAATGGAGAAAATCCAGTCAGGAAAAATAAAATAAATTGACATGCTGCGGATTTTAAAATCCGCACCGTAGGTCAAAATCCACGCTGAAAAAATCTTTATCATGTGCATGAGAATTTCAAAATCTCATAGAATACAATGTACATGACCTATGGTGCGGATTTTCCGCATGGAACATCCGCACGCAATCCTAATGGGGTGGAATTGGAAAAAAAATGCAATTCCGCCACCGTTTTACGGGTTTCGTTCCCACGGCCTTCCTGTGCCCTTCATTCTCTGGGTATACCATATTGGAAAAATATTTTTATATTTTAATAGTACGGGTGTTTTCGGTCGCGGTGATACCCATAATGTTTATATATTTTTTGTTATTTATGGGGTTTTTTTATTCTACAGAAGGGTGATTTAAACTTATATTTTTTATTTTTTTTATATATTTTTTTTTTAATTTACTTTTTATATATTTTTTACTTTTTATTATTTTGAAGCTCGTATTTGAGCCTACCAAATTCATTTTTTGTTTTTAATTCTGAGCATTCATGGATTTTTTACATCCATTTAATGTTCAGAATTGCTCATTTTTTATGTTGGCCTGCCACTTGCTGGCCAAAATAAGAATTGCAGCTTAAATGCCCTGGGTCTCTTCAGCGCATTTAGGTAAAGGCTGCAAGTTGTGACCCAACCAGAACCCATACCTATACATATAACCAGAGCTTCATTTTACCTTGCAATCCATTTGTCTAGCTCCTGTGTGAGCCTGTAACACACTGAGAGTATCATGGCGCCTGATCGTCCTTTGTGCTTGTTCATGAGTGCTGATGTTTATTGATTGGCTGCTTGATATTACAGTCCAGTCACTCCCCCTCTACTCAGTAATCAGCAGGTCACTAACACACCCTCTGTTACAAGACATTTTTTTTTTTTTTTTTTCTTTTTGCTCTCTCCTTGGTGGCTCTCGGGTGGGTGGGGGGTAGGGGGGTATTTAGGTATTAACTTGTATTGTTTATGTATAAATATTTTGAACATCTGTATGGAATCAATCGAAAAGTTAAACAAAAAGTACCAAAAAAAAAAAAAGACATTTAGCTAGAGAATTGATAGCAACAAACTGAACATGCTCAACCTAACAAAGGCTCGGAACTACAGGTCGATGCCATGGTAACTTATGAGGAAACACAGCGGATAGCAGAGGAAGAAAACTACTTTTATCACTACTGAACAGTAAATAGGTGAAATTTACATTATATTAGGTAATTATTGATGATGAATTAGTCTAAAACATAAGTTATATTTATGGTAACCGGAATATCCCTTTAAATCAATTACCTCATCCTCATTGGCCACGAGCTTCCGGGTTTTTCACCCTTTAGATGCTGTGATCTCACTTGACCATGGCATCTAAAGGCTTTAATTATCATGATCTGCATTATTGTTTGAAACAGCAGAGAGCCGCCATGTTTGGCCATCGCTCCAGCACCGTAGCGAAGGGGTTAAACTCCACTTGGAAGGGCTTTTTTGTTTATAATATCTCATTGCTGGGCGGACGTCACTGGCTCTGATGGGTGGGCTTTAGCTCTGCCGTAGCCATTTTACAGGCTAGGGCAGTGCTAAAGCCCGCCCATTAGTGCCGGTGACATCACTGGGCCAACTGCTGGGTGGAAGCCTCCACCTAGCAGTCCTTATGGAGAGCCTGGTATGACCGGAACTCCATAAAATGCCTTTGCCTTGCACGATCCAGCGTAGGGCAAAGGAGAGCAGCTCATAACAGGGGGGGCTGCCTGGGTGAAAATGTGGGTATGTCCGGGTTCAACTCTGACCCTCGGGACCCTCTTCTCTCTCTATACAGCCCCAATTGGACAGACCATTACAGGGGCGGATTGGCCATAAACCTTAAAGGGAAATTTCTTGGTGGGCCGATGCCAATGGCCTGTCCAAACCCCATCTCTGCCGCTGGCTAGATACATAATAAATTATAGGTAGTAATTAATTCCGTTAGAATCAGGTACTCATGTACGCGGCCAGCGACAAGTCCTCCTGAATTCAACTATGCCCCGCATCTCACCTCTAGCCAGGGGCGGACACAGACAGCAGAGGGCCCCTGTGCAAGGAATGTACCTGGGCCCCCAACCCCGAGAACCCCCCATCCTCCGGACATAACCCCTTCTCCCCCCACTCATCCCCTCTGACATTTCATGCTCTGATGCTCTCCCTTGGCATACGCTGTAAAGTGCAGGGCAAGGGCTGTTTTGTTTACATTTTACACTGCTAGGCGGAGATGTCACTGGCACTGATGGGCGGCTTTACAGGCTAGGGCGGCGCTAAAGCCTGTCCATTAGTGCCAGAGACGTCACCGGGCTCACCGCTAGGTGGAAATCCCTACAGTGTCCTCAGTACTAACAAGGCCCACCTATGGGGCACCCCTAATAGATATAAGGCCAATCTGTAAGGCACTCCTATAGAGCCCTCAGTAGTAGTAATGGCTGCCACCACTGCCCACAGTATTTATAATGCCCCCTGCAGTGCCCCCTGTAATTATACTTCCTTCCATACCCCCTGTAGTTATAATCTTCTCTGTAGTGCCCCCATAAGTTATAATGCCTGTCCTCTCCCTCCAGTCTTCTATACCATGCAGTCCCATGTAAATAACATCACTCCTCTCGCTCCAGTCTTTTATACATGCAGTCCCATGTAAATAATACCAGTCCTATCCCACCAGTCTTCTATACAATACAGTCCCATGTAAATAACATCACTCCCCTCCCTCCAGTCTTCTCTACCATGCAGTCCCATGTAAATAATACTCGTCCTCTCCCAATATATAATACAGTCCCATGTAAATAAACTCTCTTCTTTACAGTCTTCTATAACATACAGTGCCATGTAAATAACTTAAACCCCATCCTTCAGCCCTTCCAACTTAAAGTCCCATGTAAATAACATTACTCCTTACCCTCCAGTCTTCTATACTATACAGTCCCATGTAAATAACACCAGTCATCTCCCTCCAATCTTCTGTAACATACAGTCCCATGTAAATAACACCAGTCATTTCCCTCCAATATTCTTTAACATACAGTCCCATGTAAATAACACCAGTCATCTCCCCCCAATCTTCTATAACATACAGTCCCATGTAACTAACACTCCTCCCCCCCCCTTTCTAGCATACAGTCACAGTTAAATAACATCTTTCCCTCCCACTAAGCAGGGAGGATATACAGGGTGGGCCATTTATATGGATACACCTACATAAAATGGCCATGGTTGGTGACATTAACTTCCTGTTTGTGGCACATTAGTATATGGGAGGAGGAAATTTTTCAAGATGGGTGATGACCATGGTGGCCATTTTGAAGTCGGACATTTTGGATCCAACTTTAGTTTTTTCAATGGGAAGAGGGTCATGTGACACATCAAACTTATTGAGAATTTCACAAGAAAAACAATGGTGTGCTTGGTTTTAACATAACTTTATTCTTTCATGAGTTATTTACAAGTTTCTGACCACTTATAAAATGTGTTCAAAGTGCTGCCCATTGTGTTGGATTGTCAATGCATCCCTCTTCTTCCACTCTTCACACACTGATAGCAACACCGCAGAAGAAACGCTAGCACAGGTTTCCAGTATCCATAGTTTCAGGTGCTGCACATCTTGTATCTTCACAGCATAGACAATTGCCTTCAGATGACCCCAAAGATAAAAGTCTAAGGGGGTCAGATCGGGAGACCTTGGGGGCCATTCAACTGGCCCACTACGACCAATCCACTTTCCAGGAAACTGTTCATCTAGGAATGCTCGGACCTGACACCCATAATGTGGTGGTGCACCATCTTGCTGGAAAAACTCAGGGAAGGTGCCAGCTTCAGTGCATAAAGAGGGAAACACATAATCATGTAGCAGTTGAATGGCCCCAAAGGTCTCCCGATCTAACCCGCCTTAGACTTTTATCTTTGGGGTCATCTGAAGGCAATTGTCTATGATGGCCAAATCAGAGGGATAGCTTTTGGGACAATATATTGTGCGGCCCTGTGGTATGTGGTATTTTACACTATGGTATTGCTGACCCCCTTACTTTTTGGGGCCACTTTTACGTATTTTTTTCCAGGGCCACTTTAGGTTCCCAATCCGCCCCTGGACCATTAGCAGATTTGGTTTCCAGTACCATCTCTATGCTGATGACACATAACTATACACTTCTTCCCCCGACATCACCCCTGCTGTATTACAGAACACCAGTCTGTCCGCTGTCTCTAACATCATGTCCTTTCTCTATCTGAAACTAAATCTTTCAAGAACTGAACTTCTTGTGTTCTCTCCATCTACTAACCTACCTAAACCAGATATCCCCATCTCAGTGTGTGACACCATCATCACTCCTAGGCAGCACGCCCGCTGTCTTGGTGTTATATTTGACACTGATCTTTCCTTCACCCCCATATTCAATCTCTTGCCCGTTTATGCTGCCTGCACCTCAAAAACAACTCTAGAATCCGCCCCTTCCTCATTACGGAAACAACAAAAACTCTCATTGTCGCCCTGATCCATTCCCGTCTCGATTATTGTAGCTCACTACAAGGTATTAATTAGTCTCCCCCTCACCAGACTCTTCCCTCTCCAATCTATTCTTAATGCAGCAGCCAGGGTCATCTATCTTTGTAACCGCTACTTCGATGCCTCCACTCTGTGCCAGTCATTGCACTGGTTGCCCATACAGTACAGAATCCAATTTACACTGTTTGTTCTCACCCACAAAGCTCTCCACAATGCTGCACCCCCCTATATCTATTCCCTCATCTCTGTCTACCACCCTACCCGTGCTCTAATCTCTGCAAACGACTTACGACTGACATCCACCATAATCCGAACCTCTCACTCCCAGCTCCAAGACGTGTCCCAAGCTGTCTGTTGCTATGTTATTTATGACTGTTTGTACTTGAACCACTGAAATGTAAAGCACTGTGGAATATGTTGGCGCTATATAAATAAAGATTATTATTATTGTTATTATTAATATGCCAATGCTGCCATGGCTACTACTGCCATTACTAGTACCCCTTCACAACCGCATAACCGCATGTCCTTCCGGTTGCATACTGTGCAGCTACAGCTGCCACTGCTACAACCTCTATACAGCAGCACATTTACTGCCTTGCCTGTCAGGTTCCATACTATACTACTACTGCCACTACTATTGTTAGTACTTCTATACCAAGCACAGCTGCACATCTCATGTCCATCATGTTCTAAACTATACTCCTGCTTTCACGGTTAGTACTGCCACTACCCCTGCACAGCTGCATATCTGCAGCCTGGTCTGTCAGGTTCCCTACTGTACAGCTGCTGCTCCTGAAAAAAAGCATAATTTTTCGGATTGCTAGTTTAAAATAAGCCACTAATTTTTCAGATACCACCATGTGTATAAACACCAGTAGGCATCTGACCTCAATAAGGGATATTTTCTAGAACATTATTAAGTTTTAAAAACCATAACAAACCTGACAGTGCAGTATTTTGCTAAACAGGCTGTTATTTCTGGCAACCATGTGTTTACCCATAGCCATATATGTCTCTGTCACTTTTAAAATTAGGAATGCTGTCTTGGGGTTAAAGAGTTTGAAAGTAGTTGTTTAGGGTGAATGCACACGATCAGGATTACGTGCGGATTTTACGTGCGGATTTGCGTGCGGAAAATCCGGTCCGTAGGTCATGTACATTATATTCTATGACAATTTGAAATTCTCAATGCACACGATGCGGATTTTTTTAGTGCGGATTTTGAGCTGCGGTGCGGATTTTACAATCTGCAGCATGTCAATTTATTTTATTTTTCCTGTCCGGATTTCATGAGGATTTTCTCCATTCACTTGAAAAAAAAATCCGCACGCAAATCCGCATGCAAATCCGCACGCAAATCCGCACCACTTGGTGCGGATTTACCGCACGAATTTCACTGACAACACCTGCGGAATTTCAGTGCAGATTTGTTATAATTATTTACAGGATTGGAGATAAACTGATTGGTGGTCTGGGACCCCTACCGATCCCTTGCCCTGAAACAACAGATCATGCATGCGGCTATTGTTCCATTCATTCTCTATGGAGCAGCCATGTGGCGAATGGCCCTTTCACCTAGATTTTACAATCTGCAGCATGTCAATTTATTTTATTTTTCCTGTCCGGATTTCATGAGGATTTTCTCCATTCACTTGAAAAAAAATCCGCACGCAAGTCCGCATGCAAATCCGCACGCAAATCCGCACCAATTGGTGCGGATTTACCGCACGAATTTCACTGACAACACCTGCGGATTTCAGTGCGGATTGTCCGCAGATAAATCCTGATCGTGTGCATTTACCCTAAATGTCCTAGGAAAGCCTGGAGTGCCATACACAAGTTTTCAGGGCAATCTAAGGCACCTTTGTCTTCAGTTGAATTTATTCATAACGGATTCAAATCTTCTAACCGATTTCTTAGTATTGAACCTAAAACAAATTTTTAAAAAATCTGCTGATCTCTAATTATATTTTTAAATGGATTTTTACTATAATGAGAATGAATGGAACAATAGCCGGAAAAGGAGGTGGGTAAGACAGACTGAAACTGTATGATACATACAATATATGATACACTGAGCCTCTGCAATGAATTAAGGGACAGAAGTTCTATGTCACTGATCTATAACTTGCTGCCCTTAGATGGGAATATGAGCAGAGCAAGTGCTGCCTGAGAAGACTAACACCTCTGTCAAAATAGGAAATGTAGATAGTAATAAGACAATCATATCTGATAGGAAGAATGAATCAAAGTGGTAGACAACCCATAAATGGCTGAAATATGTATACACCACTTATACACAGGAGCCTCTATATTATCTTTAATAATAATTGGCTATCTGTTATTGCACCCTCCTGACACAGTGATTTTCAATTTTTTAGTTTTCATTTTTTCCATTTACATAGTCACATCAGGGCTTGGTTTTTTCAGAAAAAGTTGTACTTTCTAATGGTGCCATTGAATACTGCATACGAAGTAGTGCAAAGCTGGGAAAAAAATCAAATGGGGTGAAATTGGGGGAAAAAAAACGCAAATCCACCATAGTTTTATTGGTTTTATTTTTGTTGCATTTCCTATACAGTAAAACTGACATGTTAACGTCATTCTGTGGGTCACTATGATTTTATTACAGCGATGCTACATTTATATAGTTGCCCTTTTGTTTTAATATTTATCCAATAACTTTTTTATATTTACATCTACGGAGCTGTCTGAAAGGTTATTTTTGCTGGGCAATTGTAACGACCGTAGGTAGGGACAAACAAGGACAGTGAGCCCTAAGGCTAAAA
Organism: Rhinella marina; assembly: GCA_900303285.1. Taxonomy (NCBI): domain Eukaryota; kingdom Metazoa; phylum Chordata; class Amphibia; order Anura; family Bufonidae; genus Rhinella; species Rhinella marina. The sequence goes on along the minus strand of ONZH01007268.1, from coordinate 12,861 downwards.
CCCAGCCCGTTCTCCCTACCTACTTGTAGCTAGACCGCAACTGGTTGACGGTCTCTACATTATTTAAGAGCAGAGATGAACAACAAACAAAGTTAGACAAACACAATGCCAGAGTCGTACGTAAATGGGTCAGAATCAGACATGCTACACAGTCCCAAACGGGAGACAGAGAGTGGTCAGAATACAAGCCAGGATCAGAAGCACAAGCAATCCAATAAAGCACAGGAACAAGAACAGGAACACAGCTAATGAGTCCAAGACTATCGCTGGCAATAGTGTATGGCCAGAAAAGTATTTTAATACTTGAAATAGTCCCAGGGGCCGAACCTACTAGGTCCTTGACTCGTGCTCCATTAGTCAGAAACACTAGTAATCGAGAAGCTGAGCTAATAAGCCCACTGATAATCTCCCCCAGGTTACACGTTCTGCAGGGAAACAGAGCTTTGCATTCTGTTACTAAGGATACAGTCACAACACCAGGGGGCATGGCTCAGCAGCGCGTCTTTCCCTGTGTGCCCGTGCCAAGGCTGAGGATCATGCTGCGGTAGCCTGGACAGGTTAGCTTATTACAGCAACTAGTAGCTTTTAATTATACAATTTAGTGGTGTGTATGACTTTTTGATTAGTTTTTATTCCTTTTTTGTCTGTGGCAGAGAAAGCTGAAGGGCATCATGGTTTTAGTTAGATACAGGAACAGGAAGTGCTGCATACAGGATCTAAACAATGTAGAATTGGTTCACATGGTAAGAATGGGTCAGGGGAGTCCAAGTTCCAAAAAAAAAGTATAGGGAAGATGTATTTGAGGTAAGCAACTACATGAGCATCTCTGTTAAAAGCTATAGTAATCATGGAAAACCCCTTTAAATTCATATGCATTGAGCTTTTTTTCCCTTGATAGGGTGGAGTCAGGGTACTAGGAAAGTCCCTCAGAGTTGGGCCTCTAGAATATAAACATTCAGAACAAAGCTGGTAGTATTACTACAACGGTTGACTACATTATCTTTTTTCTTTTTGTGGTATTGTGTGGTCACATAAATTCCTTAACATAGATTTATCAATAATCTCTACTGAGCAACAACAAGAGATTACATTCTTGTTTAATTTGGATTGTGGGTGTTACTGGAACTACAAGTATTCAATCATTATAGTAGGTCTCCAGGACATTCCCTATCACACATCCCTTAGGTATGAGTCATATTTATCTACCTGGCACCACATCTTATTATGAGTTCACTAAGAGAGCAAAGAAGCAGTAGTAATCTAATGTACGCAATTGCTACGTTTGATATTGATGTTTTAAACTAGCTATGTTCTACAATCTGAGTGGTCATAAATTGATTTTAAAAGGCAGCTTATATGAAATGTTTTGGGGGAAAATTCACAATTGATTTCGCACCAAAGAAACTTATCAGTTCAAAATCCTTCTGTAGCATTCAGTAAGTCTGCTAGTAACTATCAGATGATTCAAAGGTAGCCTCAGGTCAGAATTCCAACCCAGAGCACCAGATATACCAGTGTAATACACAGGCTGAATTAAAGTAATTTTATGGATTTGAAATAGTTTGCATCAGAAGCATAAATGCCACTTGTAAATCAGCCATTATATTTCGTAAATGAGCTATTTTGAGGGAAAGACTGACTCAAACCCTGAAACAAGCCCTGAACATGTGGTATGTAGGTAGAAAGAGCTGTTCCCTTCAAACTCCATTTTTAGTCTTATTTAAAGCTGCAATCACTTATGTATTTCTGCAAAACATAGTTATCCAGCAGCAAATGAGTAATATTTAAATTAATGGGAGGAAAGTTCACACATTCAAAGAAGGTTGTATGGGGTCCCATTAGGCAAACACTCGTCAGATACTATGTATAGTACAGACATTTTTAACAGCTCAAAAGCCACTTAAAGGGGTTGTCTGAGTTATTTTTTTGTTCTTTATATGTTTCTAACTTGTCAGGTATAACAACTTTCCCATATACTTTGTGTTTCTAAAGCTGCTGGTTTCTCAGAGTTGACTGAGGGTCACATGACCTATGATGTCACCTTATCTCCCTGGTCTGTGATGTATCGTGTACAAGCCTCAGAGATCAGATAACAGTCTGTACACGAGACGTCACTGACCACGCCCCCTTTCTTTGCTGGGCTGCTATCTGCTCTCTCCCTGGATTCCTTCAGATAAAACATTAACCCCTTCAGCCAGAACACACTGAGGGCTCAAGGCTTTACAACAAATAGTAGCTGCAGCAGTGAGAGGAGACAAATGCTGGGCAAAGAGCTATAGAGGAATTGTATTGTACAAGAACAGGTAGGGAGAATTTCCTGTGTGTATCAGCAGTGTCATTGTACAGCTGGGACTTGTAGTCCTACACATACAACATGCTGCTGAGTATTCTAGCAGGCAGACATGTCACTCAGCACTTATATTTACTGCCTTTGCAGAGAAGGGGGAGGGGCTGAGATTGTTGTTATTGCATGTAAACAAAGGCCAGAAGAGAATCAGAAAAATGAGGAAATATAGATTTTTTTTGCCTAAAACTTGCTGAACTTAGTTATATATTGCTGCCCATCAGATTTACAGTGCTATATATTTTTTTTCATAACTTGGACAACCCCTTTAAAGGGGTATTCCCATGTTATCTTTCTGCATGCTAAAAAATTATAATTTCTTGTTAATAGATCCGTTCGTATAAAATGGAGTCGTCTAGTTGTTAATAATCTTATACATGGTTTTAGGTGTATCATTGAAATTTACATGCTCTTTTCCATTGTCACACCTACCATTCCACCTAAAGACCAACCTCTTGACCAAGCATCTGTCCACCATCTTTACATGTGATAGCAACAAACGATTTAAAAGCAAACGAGTAATGGGCGCATGTACAAACAATTATCAATGCATATAATAAGCAACATTTTTATCGCTAACGAGTCGCTACATCTTTGATCATTTATCGTGATCTGTATGACATCTGCTAGCGTAATAGTACCTTTATAGTGGAAGCCTCGCATGTCACTTAAACATTGGAGGCTGAAAACAAACACTGTAACCAAACATGATAAATTGTCTTATACAGGGTGGGCCATTTATATGGATACACCTAAATAAAATTGGAATGGTTGGTGATATTAACTTCCTGTTTGTGGCACATTAGTGTATGGGAGGGGGGAAACTTTTGAAGATGGGTGGTGACTATGGCGGCCATTTTGAAGATGGACATTTTGGATCCAACTTTAGTTTTTTCAATGGGTGGAGTGGATGGAAAAAAGCTTGCCTTACTGGGTACTTTTAGCAAGATTGGAATGTGATCTTTTGGGTCAGATACTCTTAGATGGCTATGGGAATTAATTTAGAAGAAATAGCTCTCAAATTTCCCCTTATTAATAATAGGGAATTTCAATGCATTGATGGATGTAAACAAAGACAAATTTAACCCAGCAGGGGAAAGAAATGGAAAAGCGGGAGTCACCAAATTGTGTAAATGATGTCAGGTAGTTGGTTAGATAGATGTTTGAGGACTATAACACCTAGAATAAAAGGATATCCATGTCACTCTAAATCTTATTGAATGGTAGATTTAGCACTGGGGAACCATGCAATGATGCCCTTTGTTGTGAATACCAGCTATGGATCAAGGGGTCTATAATATCATGTCCCATTAACCCCTTCCCAACCTGCGGGAAGTGAGTTGCCGACCAGCGCCGTAGAGCTACGGCGCGGCGGTCACGCGGTCCCCGGGCGTAATCGCCGGGGAACCGGGGTATCATGGCTGCACTGCCCGGCAGGCAGCCATGTTCCCTAAGGGCAGGGGGCGGTATTTCCGTCCCCCTTCATCTCCGGTGGCTGCGATTGGCTGGTTTTCACAGGCCAGCCCATCGCAGCTCCCGGAAGCCACCGGAGCTGCAGGGGGATCTGAGGAGGGTCATCTGAAGGTGACAGGTGCTGAACTAGTCAGCACCTGTCCTTCCCGAGGTCAGGCAGGGGACCCCTGTGTTTTGGGTCCCCTGCCAGCGCTGCCATTGGCTGGAGCAACGCTCCAGCCAATGGCAGCGCTACAGCTGCACAGGAAGGGGCAGAACCTTCCTGCATGCAGCCATTCTAGCTGGAGACTGCATGCTGGAAGGTTCTGTCCTTTATCTGTGTGCTGTTGGCTTGCTGGAACTTGTGGTGCACCACCACTGCTATCTGATTTTTTTTACTGCTGAAAAGAAGAAGAAAAGAAGAAGAACAGAAGAAGAACAGAAGAAAAGAAGAACAGAAGAAAAGAAGAAGTTACAGATCCCTAACCCACCCTCTGTCCCTGTCCCCTCCTGTTTTTTGCACGTGTTCTGCATACGTGCATTTTGCAAGCACTGAGCACCGATCAGTAGTGTCCATTACTGATCACGTCTGCTCTTTTTTTTTTGTGCGGTAAAAACTTTTTCCTGCAGCAAAAACTTTTTTTTTTAAAATTTATTTATTAGAAGACTTTTATTACTGAAAAGACCTTTTTTTTATTCCCCCTCCCTCTTTTTTTTTTTTTAATTCAAAGTCAATACTAAAAACACCTTCACGTGTAAAACCACTACACACACACCCCTCACACTAAATAAAGTTTTACACGTTTCACCCATCACACCCCAATAAACTAAAAATGTCCCAATCATCCCAACGAGTGTACTCGGCAGAAGAGGCATACGCCATCCTTGCCTCTGATACCGAGTCGGCCACTGAAGGAGAAGAGGACGCCACTTTCCTCTACTCCTCCACCCCCTCATCATCATCATCATCCGCTGATGAGGGACCCTCTAGGAGGCGCCCCAGAACGACCGCTGAGGCAGCCCCCCAGAGTGACCCCACATGGACCCCACCCCCTGACGTTTATCAGCCCCAAATTCTAGAGTTTGTGGGAAACTCTGGAATTCAAATTGACTGCACGGCTTCACAGAAATTGATCTTTTCAAAATCTTTTTCAGTGACGATTTAGTAAATCTTATTGTGGCCCAAACAAATTTATACGCCCAGCAGTTCATTACCCAGAACCCCACATCACAATTCGCAAGACCCCTAGGTTGGACCCCAGTAACAGCGTCAGAAATAAAAATTTTCTGGGGGCTTGTGCTGCACATGGGGCTTATTAAAAAACAGAAATGAGACAGTATTGGAGTGCGGATGTCTTGTACCACACTCCAGTATTTAGTGCCACCATGACCCGGTATCGATTTGAGTCGATATTGAAATTTTTGCATTACAGCGATAATGCACAGTGTCCTCCCCAAAGTGACCCGACATTCGATCGGCTTTACAAAATTAGACCCATTCTTGACCACTTCAGCGCCAAGTTTTCTGAAGTGTACACCCCAGAAGAAAACATCTGTATTGATGAGTCCCTGGTGCATTTCAAGGGGAGGTTAAAATTCCGCCAGTACCTGCCCAGCAAGCGGGCAAGGTATGGCATAAAAATGTACAAGCTCTGTGAGAGTAGGTCAGGGTACACTTATAGGTTCCGGGTCTATGAAGGCAAAGATTCACGGATTGAACCCCCAGAATGCCCCCCTGGCCTAGCAGTTAGTGGGAAACTAGTGTGGGACTTGCTGCACCCACTGCTGGATAAGGGTTATCACCTCTACGTGGATAACTATTATACCAGCTTACCCCTCTTCATGTCCCTAAGTGCCAGGCGTACTGTGGCTTGCGGCACAGTACGTAAAAATCAGAGAGGCCTCCCTAGATCCCTGGTAGGGCAACCACTGAGGAAGGGTGAAAGTAGGGCTCTCCTCCACGAAAACATGATGGTGGTTAAGTACAAGGACAAGAGGGACGTCCTTGTACTGACCAGCATTCACCCCAACACCAGCTCCCCTGCCCGTGTACGTGGTACCACTACCACTGTCCCCAAACTGGACTGCATCCTGGCCTACAACAAGCACATGGGAGGAGTTGATCTTTCAGATCAAGTTCTGAAGCCCTACAGTGCCACACGAAAAACAAAAGTGTGGTACAAAAAACTAGCCGTACACCTTGTACAGATGGCAATGTACAATGCGTATGTGCTATATAAATCTGCAGGACACACGGGAACTTTCCTTCACTTTCAAGAAGTAGTGATCAAGGCCCTAATTTTTCCAAATCAAGCAGAAGAGGCCCCCAGTACTTCTGCAAGTTACGGTGCCTGAGTTGTACCAGGACAACATTTCCCTGGTGAAGTTCCCCAAACAGCTAGGAAGGGAAGGACCCAAAAACGATGCAGGGTGTGTTCCAAAAGGGGGATTAGGAAGGACACTATACACCACTGCGAAACCTGCCCTGAGAAACCTGGCCTGTGCATTAAGGATTGCTTCAGAATCTACCACCAATCCATGGATTAGTTTCATCCCTAATGTACCCTGAATTTTTTTCACTTTACACCTCACATTTAGTCCGTATCTTACATATCCACTTTTCACCATCACTACATATTTATTTCTGTGAGACTCCAGTTTGCTAAAAAGTACCCTTTCTACCACTTAAAATGTCCGTACAGGGGTGCTCTTTCCAAAATGGGGTCACTTCTTGGGGTTTTTAGTTGTTGGGGACCTCAGGAAATTTTTAAAAGCAACATGGCAAATAAAAAACCATGTCTGTTAAATCTGGCCTGCAAAAACCACATTTTGCAGTTTGCCTCTGGTGGCCTGCTGTGCGTCCATACAGCGGGCTACAAGCACAAATGGGGTGTTGTTTTAATGGGGAAAAATTGGGGAACATGCATTGGGTGCATTTTCTCTTTTAACCCCTTGTGAATCTGAAAAATTGGGGTCTGCTTGTAATTTTTCATTTTTACAAATGTGTGCTTTGAAATGCTGTTACTTGCATTTCTGCCTTCTGTGAGACTCCAGTTTGCTAAAAAGTACCCTTTCTACCACTTAAAATGTCCGTACAGGGGTGCTCTTTCCAAAATGGGGTCACTTCTTGGGGTTTTTAGTTGTTGGGGACCTCAGGAAATTTTTAAAAGCAACATGGCAAATAAAAAACCATGTCTGTTAAATCTGGCCTGCAAAAACCACATTTTGCAGTTTGCCTCTGGTGGCCTGCTGTGCATCCATACAGCGGGCTACAAGCACAAATGGGGTGTTGTTTTAATGGGGAAAAATTGGGGAACATGCATTGGGTGCATTTTCTCTTTTAACCCCTTGTGAATCTGAAAAATTGGGGTCTGCTTGTAATTTTTCATTTTCACAAATGTGTGCTTTGAAATGCTGTTACTTGCATTTCTGCCTTCTGTGAGACTCCAGTTTGCTAAAAAGTACCCTTTCTACCACTTAAAATGTCCGTACAGGGGTGCTCTTTCCAAAATGGGGTCACTTCTTGGGGTTTTTAGTTGTTGGGGACCTCAGGAAATTTTTAAAAGCAACATGGCAAATAAAAAACCATGTCTGTTAAATCTGGCCTGCAAAAACCACATTTTGCAGTTTGCCTCTGGTGGCCTGCTGTGCGTCCATACAGCGGGCTACAAGCACAAATGGGGTGTTGTTTTAATGGGGAAAAATTGGGGAACATGCATTGGGTGCATTTTCTCTTTTAACCCCTTGTGAATCTGAAAAATTGGGGTCTGCTTGTAATTTTTCATTTTCACAAATGTGTGCTTTGAAATGCTGTTACTTGCATTTCTGCCTTCTGTGAGACTCCAGTTTGCTAAAAAGTACCCTTTCTACCACTTAAAATGTCCGTACAGGGGTGCTCTTTCCAAAATGGGGTCACTTCTTGGGGTTTTTAGTTGTTGGGGACATCAGGAAATTTTTAAAAGCAACATGGCAAATAAAAGACCATGTCTGTTAATTCTGGCCTGCAAAAACCACATTTTGCAGTTTGCCTCTGGTGGCCTGCTGTGCATCCATACAGCGGGCTACAAGCACAAATGGGGTGTTGTTTTAATGGGGAAAAATTGGGGAACATGCATTGGGTGCATTTTCTCTTTTAACCCCTTGTGAATCTGAAAAATTGGGGTCTGCTTGTAATTTTTCATTTTTACAAATGTGTGCTTTGAAATGCTGTTACTTGCATTTCTGCCTTCTGTGAGACTCCAGTTTGCTAAAAAGTACCCTTTCTACCACTTAAAATGTCCGTACAGGGGTGCTCTTTCCAAAATGGGGTTACTTGTGGGGGTTTTTAATTTCTGGGGACCTCAGGAGTTATTTAAATGAGACATGTCTGTTAATTCTGGCCTTTAAAACCCATATATTGCTGTTTGTCTCTGATGGCCTGCTGTGCACCCATACAGCGGGCTACAAGCACAAATGGGGTGTTGTTTTAATTGAAAAAAAAGGGGAACATGTATTGGGGTGCATTTTCTCCTTTAACCCCTTGTGAATCTGAAAAATTGGGGTCTGCTAGTAATTTTTCATTTTCACAAATGTGTGCTTTGAAAAGCTTTTACAAGTGTTTCTGCCTTCTGTGAGACACCTTTTTAGTAAAAAGTACCCTTTCAACCACTTAAAATGTTCGTACGGGGGTGCTCTTTCCAAAATGGGGTCACTTGTGGGGGTTTTTAATTTCTGGGGAACCTCAGGAGTTATTTAAATGAGACATGTCTGTTAATTCTGGCCTTTAAAACCCATATATTGCTGTTTGTCTCTGATGGCCTGCTGTGCACCCATACAGTGGGCTACAAGCACAAATGGGGTGTTGTTTTAATGGGGGGAAAATGGGGAACATGTATTGGGGTGCATTTTCTCCTTTAACCCCTTGTGAATCTGAAAAATTGGGGTCTGCTTGTAATTTTTCATTTTCACAAATGTGTGCTTTGAAATGCTGTTACTTGCATTTCTGCCTTCTGTGAGACCCCAGTTTGTAAAAAAGTACCCTTTCTACCACTTAAAATGTCCGTACTGGGGTGCTCTTTCCAAAATGGGGTCACTTCTTGGGGTTTTTAATTTCTGGGGACCTCAGGAAATTTTTAAATGAGACATGGCACTAAAAAAAACATGTTTGTTAATTCTGGCCTGCAAAATCCATATTTTGCTGTTTGCCTCTAGGGGCCTGCTGTGCGCCCATACAGCGGGTTACAAGCACAAATGGGGTGTTGTTTTAATGGGGGGAAAATGGGGAACATGTATTGGGGTGCATTTTCTCCTTTAACCCCTTGTGAATCTGAAAAATTGGGGTCTGCTTGTAATTTTTCATTTTCACAAATGTGTGCTTTGAAATGCTGTTACTTGCATTTCTGCCTTCTGTGAGACCCCAGTTTGTAAAAAGTACCCTTTCTACCACTTAAAATGTCCGTACTGGGGTGCTCTTTCCAAAATGGGGTCACTTCTTGGGGTTTTTAATTTCTGGGGACCTCAGGAAATTTTTAAATGAGACATGGCACTAAAAAAAACATGTTTGTTAATTCTGGCCTGCAAAATCCATATTTTGCTGTTTGCCTCTAGGGGCCTGCTGTGCGCCCATACAGCGGGTTACAAGCACAAATGGGGTGTTGTTTTAATGGGGGGAAAATGGGGAACATGTATTGGGGTGCATTTTCTCCTTTAACCCCTTGTGAATCTGAAAAATTGGGGTCTGCTTGTAATTTTTCATTTTCACAAATGTGTGCTTTGAAATGCTGTTACTTGCATTTCTGCCTTCTGTGAGACCCCAGTTTGTAAAAAAGTACCCTTTCTACCACTTAAAATGTCCGTACTGGGGTGCTCTTTCCAAAATGGGGTCACTTCTTGGGGTTTTTAATTTCTGGGGACCTCAGGAAATTTTTAAATGAGACATGGCACTAAAAAAAACCATGTTTGTTAATTCTGGCCTGCAAAATCCATATTTTGCTGTTTGCCTCTAGGGGCCTGCTGTGCGCCCATACAGCGGGTTACAAGCACAAATGGGGTGTTGTTTTAATGGGGGGAAAATGGGGAACATGTATTGGGGTGCATTTTCTCCTTTAACCCCTTGTGAATCTGAAAAATTGGGGTCTGCTTGTAATTTTTTATTTTCACAAATGTGTGCTTTGAAATGCTGTTACTTGCATCTCTGCCTTCTGTGAGACCCCAGTTTGTAAAAAAGTACCCTTTCTACCACTTAAAATGTTCGTACAGGGGTGCTCTTTCCAAAATGGGGTCACTTTTGGGGGGTTTCCACTGTAGGGCCAGCTCAGGGGGTCTTCATGTGCGACATAGCTCCCAATTATTATTTCAGCTAATTTCACTCTCCAAAAGTCATATGGTGCTCCTTCCACTGTGAAGCCTGCTGTGCGCCAGTACATTGGGCTACGAGCACATATGGGGTGTTGCCGTATTCGGGGGGAAATGGTGATCAAAATGTGGGGTGCATTTTGTCTCATTACCCTTTGTGAAAGTGAAAAATGTGGGTGTATAGCAACTTTTTTGTCAAAAAATTGCAATTTTTTATTTTCACTTCCGCGTGAATCCTAATTCTAGGAAAAACCAGTGAGCTCAAAGTGCTCACCACACACCTTGAAAGATTCCTTAAGGGGTGCTCTTTCCAAAATGGGGTCACTTTTGGGGGGTTTCCACTGTAGGGCCAGCTCAGGGGGTCTTCATGTGCGACATAGCTCCCAATTATTATTTCAGCTAATTTCACTCTCCAAAAGTCATATGGTGCTCCTTCCACTGTGAAGCCTGCTGTGCGCCAGTACATTGGGCTACGAGCACATATTGGGTGTTGCCGTATTCGGGGGAAAATGGTGATCAAAATGTGGGGTGCATTTTGTCCCGTTACCCTTTGTGAAAGTGAAAAATGTGGGTGTATAGCAACTTTTTTGTCAAAAAATTGCAATTTTTCATTTTCACTTCCGCGTGAATCCTAATTCTAGGAAAAACCAGTGAGCTCAAAGTGCTCACCACACACCTTGAAAGATTCCTTAAGGGGTGCTCTTTCCAAAATGGGGTCACTTTTGGGGGGTTTCCACTGTAGGGCCAGCTCAGGGGGTCTTCATGTGCGACATAGCTCCCAATTATTATTCCAGCTAATTTCGCTCTCCAAAAGTCATATGGTGCTCCTTCCACTGTGAAGCCTGCTGTGCGCCAGTACATTGGGCTACGAGCACATATGGGGTGTTTCTGTAAACTACAGAATTGGGGTAATAGATTTTGTGTTTTTTTTTGTTGTTAACCCTTGATGTGTTTCATGGAAATTGGATTAAAACTTAAAATCTGCTAAAAAAAAATGGAATTTTGAAATTTCATTCCAATTTTCCGTCAATTCTAATGGAACACATAAAGGGTTAACAAAGTTAGTAAAATCAGTTTTGAATAGCTTGAGGGGTGTAGTTTCTAAAATAGGGTGATTTATGGGGAGTTTCCACTATATAAGCCCCACAAAGTAACCTTATATCTGTACTGGTCATTAAAAAAAATGGGTTTTGGAAAATCTCTAAAAAATTTAAGATTTGATTCAAATCTTAGAAGCCTTATAACGTACTAAAAGGTAAAATGACATTTACAAAATGATGCAAACATAAAGTAGACATATGGGGAATGTAAAATAATAACTATTTTTGGAGGTATTACTATATATTTCGAAAGTAGAGAAATTGAAATTTGGAAATTTGCAAATTTTTCCAAATTTTTGGTAAATTTGGTATTTTTTTGAAAAATAAAAATGAAATATTTTGCCACAAATTTACTACTGTCGTGAAGCACAATATGTGACGAGAAAACAATCTCAGAATGGCCTGGATAAGTAAAAGCATTCCAAAGTTATTACCACATAAAGTGACACATGTCAGATTTGCAAAAAATGGCCCGGTCAGGAAGGTGAAAACAGGCCCGGGGTTGAAGGGGTTAATGATAGAAGTGGATGGGGGCAGACAACATTAATTACTTTTTTTTCTTCCCTCCTCTTTTTCCTTTTCTTTCCTTCCTCTCCTCCTTTCCTTTTATTTGTTTTTTTTTTTCTTTTCTTCCTCTTCCCCCTTTTGTCTATACGCTTTTCACCTTTTCTCTCCTTTTTTTTAAATTTTTTTAACACCAGTTTCACAGCTCCAGAGTACCTTCATTATTTTTTTTTGGCCAGGAGTCTATCCCACCAAAGTTGCCTCATCTAAACAAAGGTTAATCTTTACAAGTAGGTTACGTATATCTCAGTGGCTCTCCAATACAAAGAATTTGAATGTGAGGTGCTTCACACCCTTGATCCAACCATAAATTGTAAAATGTCACAAAAAATAGAAAAATGGGTGGAGCACACTCTTTTTGGCGGTTCATATATTATGAATTGAATTTTTGTGGTATATATATAAGGGTCTGTATTCTAATAATGTGTAATCTCTCAAGGAAGGGTAATAGAGGAGATAAATTTAAAAAGAATCAATTTTTATTATTCACAGTATTCCTGTTCCGGGTCTAGGAAATTATGTATCTATTTTATAGGATAGCATCAATTCTACTAGATAAAGAATGATAAAAAGGATACAGTCTGTGTATTTTTCACCATACACTTCAATAAATCATATAAAAAGTAAAACATAGAAAAATATTCAAGATCAAAAAAGTAAAAAATATAAAAATGAAACAATAAAAAAATAATGTTTGAAATGTCTTCTACAAATTTTTCACTTAGCTATTGTGTGTGGACCTATTTATTCTCGCATCATAGAATTCACGGTAAAACAATTGGTGTCAGAAGTGGGAGTGCATGAATAAATATGTCCGGTAGAGGGTAGAAAGTATGTCTTTGATCCCTGATGGGATACTGTTCCCGACATTCACTAATGTTGGTGTCGAGCAGACACTTTTGCGGGAATGGCATAAAATAGCCTGTGAACCCCGACAACTGGAGCTGTTTATGGCGATATATAGCTTTATGCAGGTAGAGTGAGGTCTGTATTTAGCTTGTAAGTACTCAGGACTGTGTGGTTGTCTAACAATTTCGTAAGATTTGTTGCAACGGGTAAGCCCTGATA
>ONZH01007267.1:597500-752388 GCA_900303285.1 Rhinella marina | reverse complement strand
CCTGGATGTAAGAGGTATGAGGCGCTGTATTTCTCCTGTATGTTTGTAGTGATGTATGTAATGTTTTCCAACTATGTTTATGACACCAGGGCTGGAGGGAAGGGTTTAGGTTGAGAATTTTGGCATGGAGGGGCGCCGTTTCAATTTTTGCCTCAGGCAGCAGAAAGGCTCGGTGCACCCCTGCCCCTGGCCACAAAGCACTGAGGGAATGGGGGCCCAAGTTGAACTCTTGCACCGGGGCCCATGAGCCTTTAGCTATGCCCTGGTGGTTACAATGTATCCAGTCTAAACAATCATCTGTGATCTAAATGCACGAGCGGCACCAGTCTCTCCCCTCTCATAAACCTTGTTACAATGTATCGGCAGGTTTGGTCTGGCCCATCAGAGTGCTAGAGGATCCACCTGAGGGCCCGTCTATGAAGATATAATGGGCCCCAAGGTCCAAGAGAAAAATTGTACTTGGAGCTGCCTTCCCGAACTAATGATCCCTGTCTGGTTACTTTATCGATGACGTAGTGGTTGAGCCCCTAGAGCTCCAGTCCGACCCCGTGTATCGTGCAGGTAAATATATACTAATTAGCTCTGAAAACACCTCTAGCCCCTAATCTAGATTTTTGGCATTTTTCCCATCGTCATTACCTATAGGGTACGGTGCAGACCGCGCTGCAGGGAAGGTCGGGCAGGTTTACAGACAGGTCTGACACATTTTTCTGACATTATGTCCAGTTTAACCGGATGACAAACCCCTCCAGAGCCTGCGGGGCGGTCGTCTCTCCACATTTATTTTTTAGGGGTGACTCGTTCTCTTCCACAGTGAAACACAATAAACAACATCCAAAGAAACCAATAGGAAGTGTCTGTGGCCCCCCTGTCCTGAGCAGCTGCCCCCGAAAACCAGCAAAAATATATACAAACCCTCAGATCCCTGCAGTCAGATTATTACAAATTGTATCCAACAAAAGGGATTTTATTGTTATATTTAACCCCTTCTACCCCGGGCCTGGTTTCACTTTCCTGCCCAGACCTGTGGCACTTTATGTGGTGATCTCTTTGGAATCCAATCTGTACAACATTCTACTTCATGAAATGTAAATTTGAGTCGATAAATTTCAATTTGTCTGCTTTTAAAACAGATCGTGATCCCTCAAAGTTATTTTACCGTCCTCACATCTCTACTTTATGTTGTAGTCATTTTGTAAATATAATTTCATTTTTTTAAGACATTCGAAGGCTTAGAATTTTAGAAGCAATTCATTAACTTATTAAGAAAATTAACACTTTGTGGGGCTCACATAATCGAACCAGCCGTAAACGATCCCATTTTAGAGCCTCCACCCCTCAAGTTATTCAAAACTGGTTTTACAAAGGAAATGGAGATGAAATTTCAAAATTTCATTTTTTTGGCAGATTTCCCATTTTAATCAATTTTCTTCTGTAACACAGTAAGGGTTAAAGGTGTTTGTCCCACAAAAAATATTCTACAGTTTTCAAACCAGCACCTGGATCTGAATACTTTTATAATGTAATTACACGTTTAGCATAGCCACCGAGTTATTGAATACAATGTATCTGTATAGCTCCACCTACTGTTAGTTGTTTTTCTTATTTCTTTGTCCTCCTCCTTGAGATGGTCGCACATGCTCAGTTTCAAACTTCAACTGCCTTCTGAGATGTGATAAGGAAAGTAGGGACTTGCCCTCTGAGCTGCACAACAAAGGACACTCCCCTTGAGCTGTCAGCTTGACATCAATCTAGCAGAGCAACGAATGTGGAGATCTCTGGGTGCATGTGAGGTACAGGGTTGGTTCTACCTGTGTTAGAAATAGGTCATGTTCTATATGATGTCTGATTTTCGTTTTTTTACATTAATCACGAGAAAACCCCTTTAACAGCCAAACAAAACTCAAAATCTATTACCCCAAAGATGCAGTTTACACAAACACCTCATATGTGGTCGGAAACTGCTGTATGGGCACACTGCAGGGTTCAGAAGGGAAGGAGTGCTGCATCGTTTCTGGAGGGCAGATTTTGCTGGACTGATTTTTAGACCCCATGTCACATTTGAAGCCCTCCTGATGCAATAGTGAGTGCAGCTCTGGAGTATAATACAGGATGTAACTCAGGATCAGTACAGGATAAGTAATGTATGTACACAGTGACTGCACCAGCAGAATAGTGAGTGCAGCTCTGGAGTATAATACAGGATGTAACTGAGGATCAGTACAGGATAAGTAATGTATGTACACAGTGACTGCACCAGCAGAATAGTGAGTGCAGCTCTGGAGTATAATACAGGATGTAACTCAGGATCAGTACAGGATAAATAATGTATGTACACAGTGACTGCACCAGCAGAAAAGTGAGTGCAGCTCTGGAGTATAATACAGGATGTAACTGAGGATCAGTACAGGATAAGTAATGTATGTACACAGTGACTGCACCAGCAGAATAGTGAGTGCAGCTCTGGAGTATAATACAGGATGTAACTCAGGATCAGTACAGGATAAGTAATGTATGTACAGTGACTGCACCAGCAGAATAGTGAGTGCAGCTCTGGAGTATAATACAGGATGTAACTCAGGATCAGTACAGGATAAGTAATGTATGTACACAGTGACTGCACCAGCAGAATAGTGAGTGCAGCTCTGGAGTATAATACAGGATGTAACTCCGGATCAGTACAGGATAAGTAATGTATGTACAGTGACTGCACCAGTGTATAGCTTGTTACAGTGTAGGTACATTTTATCAATCTGCTATGAAATCATCTCTAGGGCCCTCATCTGGATTTTTTGGCATTTTTCCCATCTTCATTACCTATAGGGTACGGTGCAGACTGCGCTGCAGGGAAGGTCAGACAGGTTTACAGACAGGTCTGACAATTTTTTTTCTGACATTATGTCCAGTTTAACCGGATGACAAACCCCTTCCAGAGCCTGCGGGGCGGTCGTCTCTCCACATTTATTTTTTAGGGGTGACTCAGTCTCTTCTACAGTGAAACACAATAAACAACATCCAAAGAAACCAATAGGAAGTGTCTGTCGCCCCCGAAAACCAGAAAAAAATATACAAACCCTCAGATCCCTGCAGTCAGATTATTACATATTGTATCCAACAAAAGGGTTTTATTTTCTTGTATCTAATTCAGGGAAAGCAAACAACAATTAATGAGGTCACTATTGTATAATAAGTAATGTATGTACACAGTGACTGCACCAGCAGAATAGTGAGTGCAGCTCTGGAGTATAATACAGGATGTAACTCAGGATCAGTACAGGATAAGTAATGTATGTACACAGTGACTGCACCAGCAGAATAGTGAGTGCAGCTCTGGAGTATAATACAGGATGTAACTCAGGATCAGTGCAGGATAAGTAATGTATATACACAGTGACTGCACCAGCAGAATAGTGAGTGCAGCTCTGGAGTATAATACAGAATGTAACTGAGGATCAGTACAGGATAAGTAATGTATGTACACAGTGACTGCACCAGCAGAATAGTGAGTGCAGCTCTGGAGTATAATACAGGATGTAACTCAGGATCAGTACAGGATAAGTAATGTATGTACACAGTGACTGCACCAGCAGAATAGTGAGTGCAGCTCTGGAGTATAATACAGGATGTAAATCAGGATCAGTACAGGATAAGTAATGTATGTACACAGTGACTGCACCAGCAGAATAGTGAGTGCAGCTCTGGAGTATAATACAGGATGTAACTCGGGATCAGTACAGGATAAGTAATGTATGTACACAGTGACTGCACCAGCAGAATAGTGAGTGCAGCTCTGGAGTATAATACAGGATGTAACTCAGGATCAGTACAGGATAAGTAATGTATGTACACAGTGACTGCACCAGCAGAATAGTGAGTGCAGCTCTGGAGAAAAGGTCACAGAATGTTCCTAGACTTATGTTTATTTATGTAGGAAAAAGATGTAACTGGAATTACAATTTTCTGTACAGTGGTGGATAAATCTACAGTTAGAGGGTATATGCCATTAAATTTAAAGAGGTTGTCGGCTGTCTACTAATGATCACCTAACCTCAGGATAGATCATCAATATCAGATCAGCGGGGGTCCGACTCCGAGCACCCCCACCGATCAGCTGTTTGAAGAGAAGGCAGCGCTCGTGAGGTATGAGGCACTGTATTATACTAGATGTAAGAGGTATGAGGCGCTGTATTATACTGGATGTAAGAGGTATGAGGCGCTGTATTATACTGGATGTAAGAGGTATGAGGCGCTGTATTATACTGTATGTAAGAGGCGCTGTATTATACTGGATGTAAGAGGTATGGTGCTCTGTATTATACTGGATGTAAGAGGTATGAGGCGCTGTATTATACTGGATGAAAGAGTATGAGCGTTGTATTTACTGGATGTAAGAGGTATGAGGGTTTATATACTGGATGTAAGAGGTATGAGGCGCTGTATTTATAACTGTATGTAAGAGTATGGGGGCGCTGTATTTACTGGATGTAAGAGGTATGAGGCGTTGTATTATACTGGATGTAAGAGGTATGAGGCGCTGTATTTATACTGTATGTAAGAGGTATGGGGGCGCTGTATTATACTGGATGTAAGAGGTATGAGGCTGTATTATACTTATGTAGAGTATGGGCTGTATTATCTATGTAAGAGGTATGGGGCGCTGTATTATACTGTATGTAAGAGGTATGGGGCGCTGTATTATACTGTATGTAAGAGGTATGGGGCGCTTGTATTATTACTGTATGTAAGAGGTATGGGGCGCTGTATTATACTGTATTAAGAGGTATGGGGCGCTGTATTATACTGGATGTAAGAGGTATGGGCGCTGTATTATACTGTATGTAAGAGGTATTGGGGCGCTGTATTATACTGGATGTAAGAGGTATGGGCGCTGTATTATACTGGATGTAAGAGGTATGGGGCCTGTATTATACTGTATGTAAGAGGTATGGGGCGCTGTATTATACTGGATGTAAGAGGTATGGAGGCGCTGTATTATACTGGATGTAAGAGGTATGGGGCGCTGTATTATACTGGATGTAAGAGGTATGGGGCGCTGTATTATACTGGATGTAAGAGGTATGAGGCGCTGTATTATACTGGATGTAAGAGGTATGAGGGCGCTGTATTATACTGGATGTAAGAGGTATGGGCGCTGTATTATACTGGATGTAAGAGGTATGGGGCGCTGTATTATACTGGATGTAAGAGGTATGAGGCGCTGTATTATACTGGATGTAAGAGGTATGGGGCGCTGTATTATACTGGATGTAAGAGGTATGGGCGCTGTATTTATACTGGATGTAAGAGGTATGAGGCGCTGTATTATACTGGATGTAAGAGGTATGGAGGCGCTGTATTATACTGGATGTAAGAGGTATGGGGCGCTGTATTATACTGGATGTAAGAGGTATGAGGCGCTGTATTATACTGGATGTAAGAGGTATGGGGCGCTGTATTATACTGGATGTAAGAGGTATGGGGCGCTGTATTATACTGGATGTAAGAGGTATGGGCGCTGTATTATACTGGATGTAAGAGGTATGGGGCGCTGTATTATACTGGATGTAAGAGGTATGAGGCGCTGTATTATACTGGATGTAAGAGGTATGGGGGCGCTGTGTATTATACTGGATGTAAGAGGTATGAGGCGCTGTATTATACTGGATGTAAGAGGTATGGGGCGCTGTATTATACTGGATGTAAGAGGTATGGGGCGCTGGATGTAAGAGGTATGAGGCTGTATTATACTGGATGTAAGAGGTATGAGGCGCTGTATTATACAGGATGTAAGAGGTATGAGGCGCTGTATTATACTGGATGTAAGAGGTATGAGGCGCTGTATTATACTGGATGTAAGAGGTATGAGGCGCTGTATTTATACTGGATGTAAAGGTATGGGCGCTGTTTATGGATGTAGAGGTATGGGTGCTGTATTATACTGGATGTAAGAGGTATGGGGCGCTGTATTATACTGGATGTAAGAGGTATGGGGCGCTGTATTATACTGGATGTAAGAGGTATGGGGCTCTGTATTATACTGGATGTAAGAGGTATGAGGCGCTGTATTACCCTGGATGTAAGAGGTATGAGGCGCTGTATTACCCTGGATGTAAGAGGTATGAGGCGATGTATTATACTGGATGTAAGAGGTATGAGGCGCTGTATTACCCTGGATGTAAGAGGTATAAGGCGCTGTATTCTCCTGTATGTTTTGTAGTGATGTATGTAATGTTTTCCAACTATGTTTATGACACCAGGGCTGGAGGGAAGGGTTAGGTTGAGAATTTGGCATGGTGGGGCGCCGTTTCAATTTTTGCCTCAGGCAGCAGAAAGGCTCGGTGCACCCCTGCCCCTGGCCACAAAGCACTGAGGGAATGGGGGCCCAAGTTGAACTCTTGCACCGGGGCCCATGAGCCTTTAGCTATGCCCCTGGTGGTTACAATGTATCCAGTCTAAACAATCATCTGTGATCTAAATGCACGAGCGGCACCAGTCTCTCCCCTCTCATAAACCTTGTTACAATGTATCGGCAGGTTTGGTCTGGCCCATCAGAGTGCTAGAGGATCCACCTGAGGGCCCCGTCTATGAAGATATAATGGGCCCCAAAGGTCCAAGAGAAAAATTGTACTTGGAGCTGCCTTCCGAACTAATGATCCCTGTCTGGTTACTTTATCGATGACGTAGTGGTTGAGCCCCTAGAGCTCCAGTCCGACCCCGTGTATCGTGCAGGTAAATATATACTAATTAGCTCTGAAAACACCTCTAGCCCCTAATCTAGATTTTTGGCATTTTTCCCATCGTCATTACCTATAGGGTACGGTGCAGACCGCGCTGCAGGGAAGGTCGGGCAGGTTTACAGACAGGTCTGACACATTTTTCTGACATTATGTCCAGTTTAACCGGATGACAAACCCCTCCAGAGCCTGCGGGGCGGTCGTCTCTCCACATTTATTTTTTAGGGGTGACTCAGTCTCTTCTACAGTGAAACACAATAAACAACATCCAAAGAAACCAATAGGAAGTGTCTGTGGCCCCCCTGTCCTGAGCAGCTGCCCCCGAAAACCAGCAAAAATATATACAAACCCTCAGATCCCTGCAGTCAGATTATTACAAATTGTATCCAACAAAAGGGATTTTATTGTTATATTTAACCCCTTCTACCCCGGGCCTGGTTTCACTTTCCTGCCCAGACCTGTGGCACTTTATGTGGTGATCTCTTTGGAATCCAATCTGTACAACATTCTACTTCATGAAATGTAAATTTGAGTCGATAAATTTCAATTTGTCTGCTTTTAAAACAGATCGTGATCCCTCAAAGTTATTTTACTGTCCTCACATCTCTACTTTATGTTGTAGTCATTTTGTAAATATAATTTCATTTTTTTAAGACATTCGAAGGCTTAGAATTTTAGAAGCAATTCATTAACTTATTAAGAAAATTAACACTTTGTGGGGCTCACATAATCGAAACCAGCCGTAAACGATCCCATTTTAGAGCCTCCACCCCTCAAGTTATTCAAAACTGGTTTTACAAAGGAAATGGAGATGAAATTTCAAAATTTCATTTTTTTGGCAGATTTCCCATTTTAATCAATTTTCTTCTGTAACACAGTAAGGGTTAAAGGTGTTGTCCCACAAAAAATATTCTACAGTTTTCAAACCAGCACCTGGATCTGAATACTTTTATAATGTAATTACACGTTTAGCATAGCCACCGAGTTATTGAATACAATGTATCTGTATAGCTCCACCTACTGTTAGTTGTTTTTCTTATTTCTTTGTCCTCCTCCTTGAGATGGTCGCACATGCTCAGTTTCAAACTTCAACTGCCTTCTGAGATGTGATAAGGAAAGTAGGGACTTGCCCTCTGAGCTGCACAACAAAGGACACTCCCCTTGAGCTGTCAGCTTGACATCAATCTAGCAGAGCAACGAATGTGGAGATCTCTGGGTGCATGTGAGGTACAGGGCTGGTTCTACCTGTGTTAGAAATAGGTCATGTTCTATATGATGTCTGATTTTCGTTTTTTTACATTAATCACGAGAAAACCCCTTTAACAGCCAAACAAAACTCAAAATCTATTACCCCAAAGATGCAGTTTACACAAACACCTCATATGTGGTCGGAAACTGCTGTATGGGCACACTGCAGGGTTCAGAAGGGAAGGAGTGCTGCATCGTTTCTGGAGGGCAGATTTTGCTGGACTGATTTTTAGACCCCATGTCACATTTGAAGCCCTCCTGATGCAATAGTGAGTGCAGCTCTGGAGTATAATACAGGATGTAACTCAGGATCAGTACAGGATAAGTAATGTATGTACACAGTGACTGCACCAGCAGAATAGTGAGTGCAGCTCTGGAGTATAATACAGGATATAACTCAGGATCAGTACAGGATAAGTAATGTATGTACACAGTGACTGCAGCAGCAGAATAGTGAGTGCAGCTCTGGAGTATAATACAGGATGTAACTGAGGATCAGTACAGGATAAGTAATGTATGTACACAGTGACTGCACCAGCAGAATAGTGAGTGCAGCTCTGGAGTATAATACAGGATGTAACTCAGGATCAGTGCAGGATAAGTAATGTATGTACACAGTGACTGCACCAGCAGAATAGTGAGTGCAGCTCTGGAGTATAATACAGGATGTAACTCAGGATCAGTACAGGATAAGTAATGTATGTACACAGTGACTGCACCAGCAGAATAGTGAGTGCAGCTCTGGAGTATAATACAGGATGTAACTCAGGATCAGTACAGGATGAGTAATGTATGTACACAGTGACTGCACCAGCAGAATAGTGAGTGCAGCTCTGGAGTATAATACAGGATGTAACTCAGGATCAGTACAGGATAAGTAATGTATGTACATAGTGACTGCACCAGCAGAATAGTGAGTGCAGCTCTGGAGTATAATACAGGATGTAACTCAGGATCAGTACAGGATAAGTAATGTATGTACACAGTGACTGCACCAGCAGAATAGTGAGTGCAGCTCTGGAGAAAAGGTCACAGAATGTTCCTAGACTTATGTTTCTTATGTTTATTTATGTAGGAAAAAGATGTAACTGGAATTACAATTTTCTGTACAGTGGTGGATAAATCTACAGTTAGAGGGTATATGCCATTAAATTTAAAGAGGTTGTCGGCTGTCTACTAATGATCACCTAACCTCAGGATAGATCATCAATATCAGATCAGCGGGGGTCCGACTCCGAGCACCCCCACCGATCAGCTGTTTGAAGAGAAGGCAGCGCTCGTGAGCGATGCCTTCTCTTCAAACCGCTGATCGGTGGGGGTGCTGGGAGTCGGACCCCCGCTGATCTGATATTGATGATCTATCCTGAGGTTAGGTGATCATTAGTAAAAGTGGTTTTTGGGCTTTTTTGGAAACGCTTTATGATATTGAAGCTCCTTTAAGAATCATCGGAGGCTGAATATCCGATCCACCTGATCAGTAAATGGCTCTCGGGGAGTGTTCACAGACAGCAGATTTCTTGCCTCCATTTCATTCATCAGATGGGAGTCGTTTCGATAACAAAAACAAATCCCCAGAGTTCTACATCCGGTCTGCCGCGTGCGACTCCATAGGCAGTAAGTGTATGGGCCCATGAAGTCCAGATGCCGTTATCTGCCATGCTGAGACTTGTAGTTCTGACCACTACTCCTATCAGTCTCCTCTGTGCCAATATTCAGGTCTGTTTCCCCCAAAAAACAAGAAATGTCAAGGAGAATATCATCAAACTCAGCTGAAAATAATCTACTGATGAGAGCGGAGAATCCTGCAGATCTGTCCGATGTCCGACTGCCTGGACACAACCTGCCCGAGAATTAAAGGGCCACTAACCCTAGAAGAGCAGCGTACGAGCTTCTATCACACGCTGCGGCTTCGCATACAGGAGTCACACATTCCCCTCCATCCAGTACGCATTTTCTTCATTATGTCTGTATTAAAGCACTACAAGTCCCAGGACGTCCACGGACTCAGACTAAAAACAACATTATATAATAGAATATGGCCGGGTCATTGGGCGGGAGACTCCTCTCTATAAAAAACTGCAGCAGATTTTCAGAGAATCTTCTGAAGCCTCAGGTAATGAGTTTTCCCTGACTGAGGCCCTTCTGCCCCTCACCCCCCAATCCCATCAATGCCACCAGAAGCCACGTTAGTAGTAAATGCAGGAAAGGCCGGTGCAATTCTACGGAGACCGCGCCATTAGTAAGGATCCCTCCATAGTACAAACCTCAAAAGAGGTAATAAAATACCGTACAGCAATGGAAATCTCCAAAGCAATTAAAAAAGTCGCCAGGAACGGCTTAATAAATGATTACTGAACATCTGCACATATTCTCCACCCGTTTCTCAAGAGGATTTTCCAGGAAGCAGCGAGTAACTTCCTTGGAGAAACGCTGCAGGCGCTGATCGTCGTTATACCGAACAGAATAAACCGATTCCACTGCTAAACGGAGACGTGACACTGTACGCTAAGACACTGGCCACTAGATGGAATTACTTTCTAGCTTCCCTCATTCACCCCGAACCCAAGTTGGATTTATAGAAAGAAGACAAAGTCCCAACAACACATGAAGAACGAGCCCAACATTAGACGCCGGGGTGAACTGGCAGGACGCGTTTTCAGCCCTGGGTAAATCTGGGTTCAATGGGATTTACTCTCCGCTCCTAAGCTCTATAGTCACCCCTCTCTGCTAGAGCCTTAACTAACAGCAGCAATTCCAGCTGTGGATCCGAACAGGCCAGGATGTCCTCGCTCTCCCGTACCATTTATCGGAGCTTCTTAACCCCTTGCTGCCATGATAAGGCAGTCCCCAGATATTCGAGGAGTCATGATAGGACATGGTGAACCAAAACTAGCCCCATTTGCAGACGACATCACATTAACGCTAACAAACCCCAGGAGATCTCTGACGATTGCTTCTCAGATTGTGCGAGAGTTCAGTATAATAAGACTGACAACAGGAGAACTCAGCCCCCCCCCCATCCTTACAGGGCTCCGGCGAGGGAAATTCGTTATCTCCAAAGTCTCGCGGGACTTCAGTGAATAACTTCGGACTTTAATTTTTTTTAAACTTGAAAACCATTTTAAAACCTGGATCCAAAGTCAGCTTCAGCACCAAGATACCAGCCAGCACCGACTTCGGATCCAAGTTTTAAAATGGTTTTCAAGTTTCAAAAATTGATTTCTGAAGTTGTTCACTGAAGTCAACATTGTGATTTCTGGATCAAGGGTTTTATCGCCATCTTTGTCCTTGGCCCTGATTTTCATGCACAAATAGGGCTCTTGTGACTTTTTGCACTTGCTAAAAAATGTAAGCGATTGTGCAAACTTTTGTGAATTTTTGCATTTTTACACCACTCACTCCAGTTTTGTTATGTGGGTGGAAAAGTGGGTGTGGTCAGATATGGTAATGAGCTTCACTCCAGGTTTTTCATCTCACTCCAGGAGGAGGAACACTGGAGGAACACTGGAGGAGCACTGGAGGAACACTGGAGGAACACTGGAGGAGCACTGGAGGAACACTGGAGGAACACTGGAGGAGCACTGGAGGAGCACTGGAGGAGCACTGGAGGAGCACTGGAGGAGCACTGGAGGAGCTTCTCTAGACACAAAGGTTTCAGGATAAGACACATTAACTCCAGGAGGAAAACTGGAGGAAAACTGGAGGAACACCGGAGGAGCACCAGAGGAAAACTGGAGGAGAACTGGAGGAAAACTGGAGGAAAACTGGAGGAGAACTGGAGGAGAACTGGAGGAAAACTGGAGGAACACCGGAGGAGCACCAGAGGAAAACTGGAGGAACACCGGAGGAGCACCAGAGGAAAACTGGAGGAAAACTGGAGGAGAACTGGAGGAGCACTGGAGGAGCACTGGAGGAGCACCAGAGGAAAACTGGAGGAGAACTGGAGGAGAACTGGAGGAGCACTGGAGGAAAACTGGAGGAGAACTGGAGGAGAACTGGAGGAGAACTGGAGGAACACCGGAGGAGCACCAGAGGAAAACTGGAGGAAAACTGGAGGAGCACTGGAGGAGCACTGGAGGAGCACTGGAGGAGCACTGGAGGAGCACTGGAGGAGCACTGGAGGAGCACCAGAGGAAAACTGGAGGAGAACTGGAGGAGCACTGGAGGAAAACTGGAGGAGCTTCTCTAGACACAAAGGTTTCAGGATAAGACACATTTATCAAGTAAAATAAGACGTCTGATAAATGTGGCATAAAGTACATCAGTAGAACCGTCTTCAGATGTTCCCTCACGATTAATCCTCCTTAGACTCCTTCCCGATACATCACAGACCAGCAGTAGAACATATTCTAATGGCGCGATCATCACTCGCCTCTGGAAAGAGAAGCCGCTCCCAGATATAAATGAAGTAGACGGCCTGGTCAACAAAATCTGCAGCTATAAGAAAGTACTGGCGGATCAGAACTTTATTCTGTGGATCAACAGGCAGGAGTGTGATCCCCAAAACACATCCTCCATGTTCAGATCTAACACATTTACATTTTTTCTGTTCTTGACATTTGCTCTTTTCCTTCTTTTTTATCTATTTTCTCTATTTATTCCCTACCTTTTTACTTTTATTATGATTTAATGACAAACTATCGGCAGCACTGTCTCAGTACCACTTGGAGCTGTCTCAGTACCACTTGGAGTTCGGGAAAAGGTTTGATACAGTAGAAATTATTTTTGAAGTTATTACCCGAGGTCTTGCGAGACTTCAGGAAGTAATAACTTTGGCTCATCACAGCCGATACATTCTAATACTGTACGGAGCTCCGGCTCTGTACAGTATTCAAAGTTTTAACAAGCTCAATCTTTTTTCATCTCGAAGAAACTGCTGACCTCTAGTGGTAGAGGTTGGGTAATACAGCTTATCACCAACAGTCCCAACGCAGTGGAAATTTCCATAGCAACTGTTGACATCTAGTGGTAGAAATTGAGTATTACAGTGACTACCAGCAGGGTAGAGATTTTCGTACATGCTGCTGACATCTAGTGGTAGACATTGGATATTAAAGCAATTGAAGCATATTTGTGATAGTCCATCTATGCAGCGGCTTTAGACGGGCGAGGTAAGATATCGGGTTGGATTTCTCAATAACATCATAAAACTAATGAACCCACAAGTAGTCCAAAGGGATCCAAATTGCACCAATTTTATTATACTGTTTTTATAAAGGTGGTTTGCAGGAATCTCAGAGATTTCCATACAGAATGTGAACCAAGAATGAAAATAGGTTTTATTTATTTATTTTTAATTGAAGCAGAATTAATCCGGGACTGGAAAAAATACTCCATCAGAACAGCGCAGATTTGCCATTGAAAACAATAGAGATGGATAGAGAGCGGTTCTGTACAGAGCACTGTGGCTCAGTGGTTAGTCGTGGATCAGTGGTTAGCTTTGGCTAAGTGGTCAGTGCTGGCTCAGTAGTCAGTGCTGGCTCAGTAGTCAGTGCTGGCTCAGTGGTTAGCCTTGGCTCAGTGGTCAGTGCTGGCTCAGTGGTTAGCCTTGGATCAGTGGTTAGCCTTGGCTCAGTGGTCAGTGCTGACTCAGTGGTTAGCCTTGGCTCAGTGGTCAGTGCTGACTCAGTGGTTAGCCTTGGCTCAGTGGTCAGTCTTGGATCAGTGGTTAGCCTTGGCTCAGTGGTCAGTGCTGGCTCAGTGGTTAGCCTTGGCTCAGTGGTTAGCCTTGGCTCAGTGGTCCGTCTTGGCTCAGTGGTCAGTGCTGGCTCAGAGGTCAGTGCTGGCTCAGTGGTCAGTGCTGGCTCAGTGGTCAGTGCTGGCTCAGTGGTCAGAACTTTATAAGAGAGTAAAATAAATAATCCCCAAAATCACCATGGAGTTAAAAGGATTTTCAGTTTTTTTCCAGGCCTGTGTGCGGCACAACTTACATCTCACTAGACTATTGAGGTAAAAAAACACAAAACCCGCCGTGTGTGAGCACGGAGGAAGGTCCCAGGATGTCTGCCGCTGTGCCCGGAGACTGTGTCACTACAGTGATGATGATGAATCAGGGGCAAAGCTGATTAAAGGGGCAGTCCACTCTTTGATGAGATTTTCAAGACCTCAGCTTGCGGTCAGTGAACTGGGCAATGCTGTGTGAGGTAAAGTACAAAGCTCTCACCTGTCCTGGACGCCATCTTTCAGCTGCTCTGGCACATTGTTACAAACTGCAGCTGTGACAGTATAGCTACTGACAGCAAACAGAGATATATAGAAGTGGACAATCTGTTACTATTTCCTGTGTCTGCACTTCCTGACACACACATCCGCAGCGACATACGACAACCACCGCACCAGGAAAAAGGCAACCTACCTCCCGAACAGCAATGTAAACCTCAGGCTGAGGGTCCCGGGCTCCACCACAGGGGGGCGCCACATCACCATGTACTAGATTAGGATTAGATACACAACTCAGCAGACTGTATCACACAGGAGAGGATTAGATACACAGCTCAGCAGACAGTATCACACAGGATAGGATTAGATACACAGCTCAGCAGACAGTATCACACAGGATAGGATTAGATACACAGCTCAGCAGACAGTATCACACAGGATAGGATTAGATACACAGCTCAGCAGACAGTATCACACAGGATAGGATTAGATACACAGCTCAGCAGACAGTATCACACAGGATAGAATTAGATACACAGCTCAGTAGACAGTATCACACAGGATAGGATTAGATACACAGCTCAGCTGACAGTATCACACAGGAGAGGATTAGATACACAGCTCAGCAGACAGTATCACACAGGATAGGATTAGATACACAGCTCAGCAGACAGTATCACACAGGAGAGGATTAGATACACAGCTCAGCAGACAGTATCACACAGGATAGGATTAGATACACAGCTCAGCAGACAGTATCACACAGGATAGGATTTAGATACACAGCTCAGCCAGAACAGTATTACACAGGGATAGGATTAGATACACCGACAGTATTACACAGGCAGGATTAGACACCTCAGCAGCTTCACACAGGGTAGGATTAGATACACAGCTCAGCAGACAAGTATCACACAGGATAGGATTAGATACACAGCTCAGCAGACAGTATCACACAGGATTAGATACACAGCTCAGCAGACAGTATCACACAGGATAGGATTAGATACACAGCTCAGCAGACAGTATCACACAGGATAGGATTGGATACACAGCTCAGCAGACAGTATCACACAGGATAAGATTAGATACACAGCTCAGCAGACAGTATTGCACAGGATAGGATTGGATACACAGCTCAGCAGACAGTATCACACAGGAGAGGATTAGATACACAGCTCAGCAGACAGTATTGCACAGGATAGGATTAGATACACAGCTCAGCAGACTGTATCAACACAGGATAGGATTAGATACACAGCTCAGCAGACAGTATCACACAGGATAGGATTAGATACACAGCTCAGCAGACCAGTATTGCACAGGATAGGATTGGATACGCAGCTCAGCAGATAGTATCACACAGGATAGGATTAGATACACAGCTCAGCAGACAGTATCACACAGGATAGGATTAGATACACAGCTCAGCAGACAGTATTGCACAGGATAGGATTGGATACGCAGCTCAGCAGACAGTATCACACAGGATAGGATTAGATACACAGCTCAGCAGACAGTATCACACAGGATAGGATTAGATACACAGCTCAGCAGACAGTATCACACAGGATAGGATTAGATACACAGCTCAGTAGACAGTATCACACAGGATAGGATTTAGATACATGGCTCAGCAGACAGTATCACACAGGATAGGATTAGATACACAGGCTCAGTAGACAGTATCAACACAGGATAGGATTAGATACACAGCTCAGCAGACAGTATCACACAGGATAGGATTAGATACAACAGCTCAGCAGGCAGTATCACACAGGATAGGATTAGATACACAGCTCACAGGCAGTACACACAGGATAGGATTAGATACACGGCTCAGCAGACAGTATCACACAGGTTAAGGATTAGATACACAGCTCAGCAGACAGTATCACACAGGAATAGGATTAGATACGCAGTCAGCAGGCAGTATCACAACAGGATAGGATTAGATACACAGCTCAGCAGACAGTATCACACAGAAGAGGATTAGATACACAGCATCAGCAGACAGTACATCACACAGGGTAGGATTAGATACACAGCTCAGCAGACAGTATCACAGGATAGGATTAGATACATGGCTCGTCAGACTATCACACAGGACAGGATTAGATACACAGCTTCATTGGGCAGTATCACACAGGATAGGATTAGATACACAGCTCATTGGGCAGTATCACACAGGACAGGATTAGATACACAGCTCAGCAGGCAGTATCACACAGAAGGATTAATACACAGCTCAGCAGACAGTATCACACAGGGTAGGATTAGATACACAGCTCAGCAGACAGTATCACACAGGACAGGATTAGATACACAGCTCAGCAGACAGTATCACAGGATAGGATTAGATACATGGCTCATCAGACTATCACACAGGACAGGATTAGATACACAGCTCATTGGGCAGTATCACACAGGGTAGGATTAGATACACAGCTCAGCAGACAGTATCACACAGGGTAGGATTAGATACACAGCTCAGCAGACTGTATCACACAGGATAGGATTAGATACACAGCTCAGCAGACAGTATCACAGGATAGGATTAGATACATGGCTTATCAGACTATCACACAGGACAGGATTAGATACACAGCTCATTGGGCAGTATCACACAGGGTAGGATTAGATACACAGCTCATTGGGCAGTATCACACAGGGTAGGATTAGATACACAGCTCAGCAGACAGTATCACACAGGACAGGATTAGATACAGTGACTCTACCTGGGGATTAGGTGGTGATGATGGTCTCGCTGGCACACGCGGGTGACGTCTCTTTGTGGCTCTCACTGTGATCAAGTGTCTAATTATAATTCAGAGAATCCTAAATTGAGGACATACTTCTCAACATCACACGGGTGCAGTGCGGCCCCCTGACCTTTAGGGGCCCGGAGCCCATCTGCTAACAGCACGCGGGCTGTGGAGGGCCATCCACTCAGCAGCAATCACTCCCTGAGGTCTCGGATATCCTCCTGGAGCAGGTCGGTAAGAGCCAGACGCCGTGTGTGGAGGTGGTGAGGACAGACGGAAGGATAGATAGATAGATAGATAGATAGATAGATAGATAGATAGATAGATATTGTGTGAACTGGATAGAATTGTAACAAGCTGTCCCCTCTGATGAGTAATTGTTTTACACGTTACAATTCACTGACAGCAAGCAGATCGAGAAATCGACACAGAAAGGTTGATATCTCTGGACTCTGACGTTCTGACCTCGGGACGCTCTCCCTTTTCTCGTCACGCGGCTTCTGGGGCAGATTTAGGATTTGTCACTTTTGATTCATAAATTGATGCGCCATTTCATAAATTTAGTGTAAAGTAGGCGGGTGCAGACTGAAAAAACGGATAAATCCCCACCGCCATCCCTCACACAGTGATTGCTGTACGACCGCGGTGCTGGGCACACAGTTATACTCCTCCTCTTCTGGTCGTATTCACACACGGGTCTAATGCAGTCTGACGTCCGTGGATCTCGCGCTGATGTATATAGAGGGGGCGGGTTTCTGAGATTTGGGAGAGCTGGGTGACCATCAATAGAGGAGCGCCTATAGAAATAATATGCTTATATTTCAATATCTTAATTTTCTGTTCCTCATTTTCAAGATCTCTGCTTGCTGTTAATGAAAAGGAACACGGTGAGGCTTAAACTGTCCTAACCCACAGCTGAGCACTTGTTACAGTTGTATCCAGGCTAGACAATGCTCTGAGACTCCAGGCTGATACATTGTAACAGGATAGGTTTTCAGGCTCTGGATGTAAGTAAACATGTTGCTATTCACTGCCAGCAAGCAGATAGCATGAGGGAATGTATAAGATCCTGCTCTATAGGTGGGTGCTCCCACAGGGCATACATATAATTAACTCCCCATCACCGGGCCGGGCACACTTGTATCCTCGTGTCCACTTCATCTGTCTTGCCGCGTTGCACCTGCCGCACATTACTACTGACTGGCGGTGCCAGGAGGGAGAGGCGCCAGTAACAGGATCCTCCGGCCTCAGCACATTAATGAGGAGTGAAGGGAAAGGTTTAGGTCGAGGAGAGTGCGGCCCGTACACCAGTGCCCTGAACTGTGCCACCTGGGGATTTATACAGATATATGCCATCTGCAGCTTCTTCTGGCATCGCACTACAAGTCCCAGCAGGCTCTGATGGTGAGGCACTCTACAAGAGATAAAGCTATTTGAAGGATGGAGCCCGGCACCAGCTCTCTACTCAACACAGGAGCTCAGGGATAAGAGTTCAGGGATAGAGATCAGGGACCGGGAGCTCAGGGATAGAGATCAGGGACGGGAGCTCAGGGATAGAGATCAGGGACGGGAGCTCAGGGATAGGGATCAGGGACCGGGAGCTCAGGGACGGGAGCTCAGGGATAAGAGCTCAGGAATGGGGGTTGGTGCAACTTTTTTTTACAGTTTGAGTTTCTATCTATACTATCTCCTGTTTATCAGATTATGCTGAAACTTGTAGTCCTACAACTGCAGCCAGGGTCCTGTCAAAGGAGGTTGCAATGGAACACACGAGAGAAAAAAAGACCCCAAAAAAACTTCTGCCATTCAGTATCCACATAATACTGCCATACTGTGTCTATATAACATTAGAATAGGATAAATATATAATCATACCATTCAGTGCCATTGAGTACCTACATAGTACTGCTATATAGTTTCCACATAACAGTGCCATACAGTGCCTATGTAGTATTTCCATAAGAAGCCTCCATAATAATGCCATAAAGAGCCACAATAATACTACCGTACAATATCTGCATAACAGTGAGCACAAAGCCACAGCCATGAAATAATACCGCCTTGTGCTGCCTGCAAATATATAATAGTCCCATATAGTGCCTACACGATGTTTCCGTACAGGGGCTGAATTCACATTCTGCATATTATCCTTGCAGATTCTGTTCACCATCACGAGTCCTCACCAGTGCAGGAGGCTTTTACTGGTTTTCCTCGCTGACTGGCCGCAGGACTCAACCTTTTGGGGGCCACTATACCTTGCATTCCCTGTAGGGGGAGCTGAAGAGCAACCAAGATTTAAAGGGGTTTACTGAGCTTCTGCAAATAAATCTTAAAGGGGTTGTATAAGATTTAAAAAAAACAACATGGCTGCATTTTTCCAGAACCAGTGCCTCTCCTGTCGGCTCCACTGAAGTGGGTGATACAGCCTGTGGACAGGCGTGGCGCAGTTTTAGGAAAAGAGCAGCCATATTTCTCTTTATTCACCGGCCCCACTCCATTAATTGTTACATAATAAAAGATATATTCTGAATTTTAATTCCTTACTTTCTTCAATATCTCTGCTTGCTGTCAGTGAATGCAAATATCCAGTGTCTGAAGACCCTCCCTGGCCGTGTCCAGCTGATGGTGGGTACCGCTCTGATACATGAGCAGCGCACTCCTGCGGCGTCCATACTGGTTGTCACCCCGAGGTCTATCGGCTGAAATGTAGGTCTTTGGGCCCCTCAGGCACCAGGGCCCAGGTGTGACCGCCATCTCCGCACCCCTGTAGTGTGGCTCCCATCTTATGGGGCAGCGCAGGTTCTTGCCCGGATGAGATCAGTATGGGGAGCGTTCACCTATTATGGACGGTTCAGGTGAGGTACGAGCCTTAGAAGGTAATGATATCGCCGCCCTGCGCAGTAACCTTTGTCGTCTCCGTTTACAGCCCATGTACGGCGAGGACACGACTTACCTGCAGATATCACTTACAGTTATTGATTAATGAGCAATGCTTACTCAGAGGAGACCTACAAGTATATAGACGCGGCTGCTGACAGCACAGCATATACATCGCTCCCACCACAGGAACCGACAACTGACAACTTCATATCTGTCAACAAAGATAGAAGAGGTAAGTCTCCGCACTATTAACACATCTTAAAAGTTTTCTTATTCTTTTTATGTATTTTCAATCAATTTTTAAGATTTTTAACATGGAAACCATCAGTAAGCAGCTTACCTACTGCTAATGCATCTTATTACGGCTTTATTTCTATGTGACTATTCTGGACAGTGTTATCCATGACCATAGAAAAGTCTGATAAGTTATAGAGGGGAGCTGCAGGGGCATTACGGGGTTAACAGCCAATCCTATCAATACTCCATTTATAGCTGAGCAACATTAACTGAAGGGATTAAACAGAGGTAATAGATGGCAATATACAAGAGTAGCAGAGCCACCAACTGCAGCTTGCTGATGGTTTCCATGTCGAAACAATGTTTCACAGCCTGCAGAAAAATTATATACAATTTGCTTTTGCTAAAAAAATGGTTTCTATAGTTTTGTGCCTATCCGGGATCTAGTGGAATGTACGTGTTACGTATTTCAAATATTCTCATAGTACAGCAGCCTCCCAGTGATCTGTGAGCGGCTGTCGCACCAGGAACTTGCTGCAGTTTTGTAGCTTTTTTTTTTTTGTTATTCCAAATGGCAGCAAAAACTGTGACAAAACTACTTGCACAGACAAGGTCACCTGACCATATATGTAAAGGTCCTGTTAATTCTGGAGGACCTGCACAGACAAGGTCACCTGACCATATATGTAAAGGTCCTGTTAATTCTGGAGGACCTGCACAGACAAGGTCACCTGACCATATATGTAAAGGTCCTGTTAATTCTGGAGGACCTGCACAGACAAGGTCACCTGACCATATATGTAAGGGTCCTGTTAATTCTGGAGGACCTGCACAGACAAGGTC
This sequence comes from Rhinella marina, assembly GCA_900303285.1. Classification (NCBI taxonomy): domain Eukaryota; kingdom Metazoa; phylum Chordata; class Amphibia; order Anura; family Bufonidae; genus Rhinella; species Rhinella marina. The sequence continues at coordinate 731,522 of ONZH01007267.1, read as the reverse complement.
ACATGACCATATGTGGGTAGTTCCTTTTCATGTGACCTTGTCTGTGCAAGTTCTTAAACATTAACAGGACCTTTACATATATGGTCATGTGACCTTGTCTGTGCAGGTCCTCCAGAATTAACAGGACCTTTACATATATGGTCAGGTGACCTTGTCTGTGCAGGTCCTCCAGAATTAACAGGACCTTTACATATATGGTCAGGTGACCTTGTCTGTGCAAGTAGTTTTGTCACAGTTTTTGCTGCCATTTGGAATAACAAAAAAAAAAAGCTACAAAACTGCAGCAAGTTCCTGGTGCGACAGCCGCTCACAGATCACTGGGAGGCTGCTGTACTATGAGAATATTTGAAATATATGTCTGTGCAGGTTCTTCAGCATTACAATATGTGTGTAGGTCTTATTAATATTGGAGGACCTGCGCAGAACAGGTCACATGACCATATCCCTGCAGGACCTGAAGGCTTGTGTAAGTGTATGGGGTATTTAAAGGAGGAGTCCGGTGTCAGCGCAGGTCGATACAGAGCCCAACGCTGAAGAGCGGGCACTCAATGCTCGTAGGAGGAGGAAGAAAAGACCCCATAAGGGGGAGTCTGGCTCCAAACTGGTGCGTACGGCAGTGACCATGTGTAGTGCTGGTGGTGTGTGCTGGATTCAAGGGGGACTGAAAGACATGGAGGCCACTGACCAAGCAGAGTGGCGTAAGACAGAACCTGGTGGACAAGGACTGGGCAGAATACAGACGAGGGGCCTAGAGAGTGGACTGGTGGGCGAAAAGGGACATAGAATATGTACTACTACTCCTCCCGTGCACAATCCAGAACTCATGTACCTGTAAGACCATCTACAGCAGCTTCCACAGGCTTCCTCTAGATGGCGCCATTGTCATTACAGATGCCATCGGTACCACGGCTGGTGCGGACACGCCGTATTCTAGGAACACGTCAATGAATTATCCATAGAATTCCCTGTCCACGGCACTGTCCATGTGTCGCTGCCTGTGAATCCAGATCCTTGCTCTCTGTGCAGAACACGCAGTCGTCACCCTTTGCTCTGTACACTGGAGCGGTGCCCGGGCCCCTGTGCCACAACACGGCTATAAATGGCTTGTAACGGGGAGGGGGGCTGGTACTGATTTTGCTCCAGGGCCTGTTATTCTATTCACTGGGGGAAGGGAAATGACAACTGCTCCGGCCGCCAATACTTTTCATCCTCACAAACAACATTCCCATTGCACTGTATGAACCAGTAACGCGCGGCGCTGCAGAACAGGTCGGCGCTACACAATCACTGGTGCAGATGATGCCAATTCCTGCTGCGCTCCCTGCGTGGGCGATTCTTGAGTGTGTGAAGACGTTGTTGGAGCCACACCTGTGGCACGGTGCCCCCAGGGCGTTTACCCGGCTCCAGCAGTCAGGTCTCAGGGCCGTGCGGCTTACTGAGTCATGTGGTCAGTCTGGCCGCGTCTCCTTCCCGTCAAAACATCTTGAAGGACTTGGCGCTCGTCCTGATTTATTTATTCATTCCAGGGGTTTAAGCGGAGAAAAAAGTTAATTTTATCTGTTCCTCTAAGTATCGGGCGCCGCTTATTACTGGGTTCCTCAGAAAGACACCATTAAAAGGCCAAATGTGGGCAGAATATTCCCGGGAACTTAAAGACATCTTATAGCGAGATCCACGGAAAAAAGTTCTGTAATTTTAAGCTGTAATTCTCTGAGACTTTTCCTTCTCTGTTCACATCCGAAGCAAACGTTTTCTGGGGTTATGTTAACAGATGGCAATGCATTGTGGGTGTTTAGAGGACAGTTACAGCTCACCTGTTCGGTCTCGTGTCTGGTGGGAGGAGATGCAGCGAGGGTAACCTGCAGAATTTGGAGCCCACCCCTCAAAGAAATAACATCAGGAGCCCCCTCCCCATTATATGGAGATCTGATGGAAAGCCACGGCACAGGGCGTCCATCTGTGCTATACCTGATAGAGTTCAGAGGGGGAACCTTGGACAATTGCTTAAATAAATCCCTCCCCACCCATTTATATAGGACACGCCCCCAACTTATAGCATTTAAAGCGCATGTAGTGCATACACCCCATTCATCACACCCCAAAATTAATACAAACCCCAGTCAGATGCTAAGTACAAACCCCTAAATACAGACCCCAGATCAGACCCCCTTAAATACAGACCCCAGATCAGACCCCATTAAATACAGACCCCAGATCAGACCCCCTTAAATACAGACCCCAGATCAGACCCCCTAAATACACACCCCTGATCAGACCCCCTTAAATACACACCCCAGACCCCTAAATACAGACCCCAGATCAGACCCCCTTAAATACAGACCCCAGACCAGACCCCTAAATACAGACCCCAGATCAGACCCCTTAAATACACACCCCAGACCCCTAAATACAGACCCCAGACCCTCAAAACACAAATCTCAGACCAGACCCTCAAAAAAACAGATCCCAGACTAGACCCCCTAAATACATACCCCAGACCAGATCCCTAAATACAGATCACAGACCCCCTAAATACAGACCACAGACCCTCAAAACACAAACCTCAGACCGGACCCTTTTAAAACAGATCCCAGACTAGACCCCCTAAATACACATCCCAAACCAGACCCTCTAAATATAAAGCCCAGACCCACTAAATACAGACCAAAGACCCTACATACACACCCTCTAGACCATACCCTCTAAATACAGACCCCAGATCAGACCCTCTAAATACAAACCCCAGGGGGGGCTGACTAATCCGGTGCTACCTCTACCTGTCGCTCCGTGACACACCTAACCTTTAGCCGTCATTAATGCTGGCCGGCCTCCAGAAGCCGACGTTACCGCGTTTATCACCCGCTGGCGATGCCCCAACCTCGTAATGAATTAGATAAGTGATTTATGGGCTTCTAGGGATTGATCAGTTGATGTCAATCCATAAATGTCTACCAGGACGTTATGAATAAAGTTAATTGAAAAGAGCAGAGTGCATGCTCCAATACACTACTAGGCCTCAGAGATAAGACAATGCAAAGCGATCAGGGGTTGCCCATAGCAACCAATCAGCTCACTGCTTTCATTTTCCAACCTATACTAGAATAACGAAAGCTGGAATCTGATTCGTTGATAGGGACAACTGCTCCACCTTCTTTTTCATTAGCTTTTATCTATTGGTGCAGATGTACAATTGATCTTTTCAACAAACTTTATTTATGCAGGTGCAAAGGACATCTTATATTTTATCACGGTTATCATCATTCAGTCCTGCAAAAAACCCACAGAATCGTTTTTTTTCTGTTTACAAACTTATCCGCTTGACATAAAGAAAAAAAAGCCCCTTAGACAACAGTTCTACACGGGACAGCTTAGATACAGCAGCACAGCAGACTGTATCACACATGATAAGCTCAGATACACCAGGTCAGCGAACAGTATCACACTTCATAGGCTTAGATACTTGCGATCAGTAGTGAGTTTACCGAAAGGACAGTATTACACAGGATAAGATTAGATACAGTAGCTCAGCAGACAGTACCACACATAACAGGCCGAGGTACTTTGGCTCAGCAGACAGTATCACACATGATCAGCTTAGATACCCCAGATCAGCAGACCATATCACGCATAACAGGTCTGGATACTTCGGATCAGCATCAAAGTCCCTCAAGATAAGATTGTTGCCACAGGACCGCAAACTATGCCGGGGGCCCCCAACTAAAGAACCTCATTTACAGGAGCAGGGGCCCTAATCTACCCTCTCCTGGGCCTACTTCTGCGCCCCCCATGAATCCAGTACATTACATGATGGGGGGTGTAGTGCTGTGTAATCCTCCGAGACTGTACCACACCTGACAGGCTTAGATACCCCACCACAGGAGGTTAATCTACCTTGTGATCTGAGATGACACAGGCGTGTCCTTCATCGTGTCCCGCCCAGATCAGACACGTTCCGGCCTGCATACGGGAAACCTGCGTGTAAACACTGTACCTTTAAGTAATTGTGCGGACAATTATACGTGTAATTACTGCCGGGCGGAGATAAACTCCTGACACAGGACGGCCACCTGCAGCTCCCCCGGCTCTCAGGGGTTAATCAGGCCCTGATTTTACATGCAAATCACTCCTTTTATAGACTTTTAACAAAATCCAAAAAGAAAATACCTGTGAATACAAGGCCTTGATTTTGCAGACGCGTCGTTTTACAGCTGTGTGTCAGTCTTCACTATCACTAGGATTTTATTCATCGACCACAGTGCTGCAATGACAAGAATTGTGGGTGAATGCAGGAAAAGGGAACATCATATGAATCCATTATTATCAGTGAGTGACCCGTCCACCTCCCGGAATAGTTTCTGACAATTCCTGACAACTTACTTTTTTATTTTGTCAGGAGACGTAGGAAGTTACTCAGAATTAGTCAGAAGGGAAATGGAGGGACGTCAGGATTTGTGGTTATTAAAGATCTAAAACAAGAGAATCGGATCCGCCGTCTCCGGGGAGCGCCTGTCCTGACAACCTGCAGGGTAAGGGGAGATCTTAGGTGTTGTCAGGTAAATGGGGGTCATTTACAACAACCGCCTCGAGGCTTCCATGTCTTGCAGCTACAAGTGGTGGTCATACAGCTGGGGCTGATCGCCTGTGTCCACCGTCCGCACAAAGCACTATTTCCATTGAAGCCGATGGGAGACATCCGGGAGCGCGCTCCGTGGGTATCTGTTCTGTCTTAGTGGGGGCCATTTACAAAGAGCGTTTTTTTCCACCAATCTGCTGAGCTGTGTATCAAAGCCGCCTGTATCCTATGGTGTGATATATGGCCCGCCAGGTCAGGTGTGGCGGTCTGTATCTAAGCCCACCAGGTTAGTTGTGACTGTCTGTATCTAAGTCCACCAGGTCAGGTGTGGCGGTCTGTATCTAAGCCCACCAGGTTAGTTGTGACTGTCTGTATCTAAGCCCATCATGTCAGGTGTGGTAGTCTGTATCTAAGCCCGCCAGGTCAGGTGTGGCAGTCTGTATCTAAGCCCGCCAGGTCAGGTGTGGCAGTCTGTATCTAAGCCCATCATGTCAGGTGTGGCAGTCTGTATCTAAGCCCGCCAGGTCAGGTGTGGCAGTCTGTATCTAAGCCCGCCAGGTCAGGTGTGGCAGTCTGTATCTAAGCCCGCCAGGTCAGGTGTGGCAGTCTGTATCTAAGCCCGCCAGGTCAGGTGTGGCAGTCTGTATCTAAGCCCACCAGGTTAGTTGTGACTGTCTGTATCTAAGTCCACCAGGTCAGGTGTGGCGGTCTGTATCTAAGCCCACCAGGTTAGTTGTGACTGTCTGTATCTAAGTTGACCAGGTCAGTTGTGACTGTCTGTATCTAAGTTCACCAGGTCAGGTGTGGCAGTCTGTATCTAAGCCCGCCATGTCAGGTGTGGCAGTCTGTATCTAAGCCCACTAGGTCAGGTGTGGCAGTCTGTATCTAAGCCCACCAGGTAAGGTGTGGCAATCTGTATCTAAACCCGCCAGGTCAGGTGTGGCGGTCTGTATCTAGGTGGGTGTGATACAGTCTTGGTGGGCACGCCCCCTCAGGTCCAGCTCCCACACTATCGCCCCGTACACACCGCACTGACCCCGCGGCTCCGCACAGCCACGCCCTCTCACCCCTCGGCTCCGCACAGCCACGCCCTCTGACCAAGGGTCATTACTTTTGGTCAGGAGCCTCCCGGGAGTCATTACAGCCGCTCGCTGAGGGGCGGGTCCTGCGGCCTGTCAGTCACCCGGCGGGACACGCCCCTCCACGCCTCAGTGCTGGTCCCGGAGCTGTCACCCGCACTGCCTGCAGTGTCCTCCGCCTGACTGCCGGGATCTGGCTCCGCTCCTCCATGCTGACTGACACCATGGCCCCCCGCTGAGCCGGCGCCCTCGCTGTGGGGCTCCGCACTCTTCTCATGGTAAGGACCTGTTGGTTTCTGCTCTGTTCTGTCCCTGTGCAAGTCCTGGAGGAGACAGCACACGAGTGACAGCCGACAGCAGGCGGTGACCTCCCAGAGGGCTCCTACAGCAGCCGGCCATAGCGCCTGACCCTATGTTATATATAGCAGGCACAGTATACCCCTATGTTATAGCAGCCGGGTAATAGCGGGCATTGTGTGGAGTCTTATCCTAACCGTGTGTTATATTACCCCATGTTATAGAAGCCAGGTTATAATGTAGAATATTATGTCTTTACCTATTAAGCCTATGTTATAGCGGCCGGGTTATAGTGTACAATGTCTAAAGTCTTATCCTAAACTTATATATGGTAGCCTCTACCTATGAAGCCTATGTTGGAGCAGCCAGGTTATGATGTACAGGTACGCTGTGTACAGTCTTATTCTAACCCTATGATATAGCACCTTTACACATTAAACCCATGTTATAGCAGCTGTTATTCTATGTTCCTTATACCCTAGCCCCATGTTATGTTACTCACTATAGATTTGTCATATCACACTGTAGACCCATGTTATAGCAGCTGTGTAATAGTACTGATTGTTTCTAGGTTCCTCTAACCTAACCCTGTCATATAGCATGTTACATGTAATAATATGTACACATCAATCCCATGTTATAGCAGCCAGGTAATAGTGTACATTGTGAGTCTTATCCATGAATCCCATGTTATAGCGGCACTATGCTGTAATACGGACGGTTTCTATGAAGCCTGACGCTGTGTCCTAGTCGCCTATTTGTGCCTTATTGTGTCTGGGGCCATACAGACTAAGCCTATGTTATAGATGACAAAGAACTAGAAGAAAAAACCCATAATAATTCTATGTTATAATGATACTGTGTTATAATAATACTAGAGTCTATTGATACAACTCAAAACCTATCAAAGAGCATCTGTCAGCAGTTCTGTCCCTCTGACCCCGGCTGACCTGTTACATGTGCTCCTGGCAGCTGAAGACATCCGTGTTGCTCCCATGTTCATATGTGTCCGCATTGCTGAGAAAAATGATGTTTTACTATATGCAAATGAGTCTCTAGGAGCAACAGGGGCGTTTCCATTACACCTAGAGGCTCTACTCTCTCTGCAGCTGCCACACTCTCCGCACTTTGATTGACAGGCAGTGTAAATGTTATCACACCTGGTCCTGTCAGAGTGCAGAGAGAGCAGAGCCTCTAGGTGTAATGGTAACGCCCCTGTTGCTCCTAGAGGTTTCATTTGCATATAGTAAAACATCATATTTCTCAGCAATGTGGACACATATGAACATGGGAGCAACACGGATGTCTTCAGCTGCCAGGAGCACATGTAACAGGTCAGACGGTAGGGACAGAACTGCTGACAGATGCCCTTTATGATATAGGGGTTGGGCCTCTGAAGGGCCCCTAGAACCTCAGTGTGACACTGCCCGGGGGATATCACATACAATGGACCTGTCTGCTGGTGACATCCTGCTGCTCCTCAGACAGTACAGGCTGCTGACCGCTGTGCACAGTGAGGCGGTGGGTTTACATTCCTTTACGGTATAGTGTACATAAGGGAACTGCTATTTATGCAATTCTCTAGGTGACCCTGGATCTCACTCCGCAGGAGGAGCTGTGCATCCCCGGCCCCTGTAACTGATCTGTGGAGCCCGCTGCTGTGACAGCCAGAAAGACTATCCTGCACGTGTCCTGTTTGTAGGATCTTGTTCCCGGCATCAGTCAGATCCTGATAAATCATTCAGCAGTAGTATTTGTGGCTATAACGCTGCAGGGTCCACAGCTCTGCCTGCTGTGATGTCATAGAGCCGCTGCTGTGATGTCATAGGGCCGCTGCTGTGATGTCATAGAGCCGCTGCTGTGATGTCATAGAGCCGCTGCTGTGATGTCATAGAGCCGCTGCTATGATGTCATAGGGCCACTGCTGTGATGTCATACAGCCGCTGCTGTGATGTCATACAGCCGCTGCTGTGATGTCATACAGCCGCTGCTGTGATGTCATACGGCCACTGCTGTGATGTCATAGGGCCACTGCTGTGATGTCATAGAGCCGCTGCTGTGATGTCATAGAGCCGCTGCTGTGATGTAATTTACTGCTGTGATGTCATAGGGCCACTGCTGTGATGTCATACAGCCGCTGCTGTGATGTCATAGGGCCACTGCTGTGATGTCATACAGCCGCTGCTGTGATGTCATAGAGCCGCTGCTGTGATGTCATAGAGCCGCTGCTATGATGTCATAGGGCCACTGCTGTGATGTCATAGGGCCACTGCTGTGATGTCATAGAGCCGCTGCTGTGATGTCATAGAGCCGCTGCTATGATGTCATAGGGCTGCTGCCGTGATGTAATTTACTGCTGTGATGTCATGGAGCTGCTGCAGTCATTGAGTGCCTACTGTGATGTCATAGAGCTGCTCCTGTGTTATAATTTACTGCTGTGATGTCATTGCCCACTGAGATGTAATTGAGTGACGGCTGTGATGTCAAGACATGTACAGGAGGAGGGGCTGACTGATGCCATTAGCTGGATGCACAGTACGACCTCCCTGGCGTGTACTGTGCGGTATAATTCTTCGTGTCTCTCACTTTGTGGGGTTTTTGCCCTGCTCAGTGCGACCTCTTCTTCCTCCTCTGGACGGAGCGGTTCTGCTACTGAGGTTCCCATTACTAATGTATTAAACATCCACAGACTCGCCCGCACGGATTTCGGCGGACACACGGCTCGCTTCTGCTAACTGCGATATTAATGTGATTTTATTACCTGACTGCCCCTTGTGTCTGGGGCTCATTACCTCGCGTCAGCGTCTCCGCAACATTATGATAGACGACGTATCGAAACATTGTATCCTATGAAGTAGTAACATCTCCTACACAAAGCTGGAGGCAGGGAGTGAAAACTGGGGGCCCCCTGTTCGCAGCCCGAGGGGTCATTGGTGCGTATAGTGATCCCCACTGCACGACACCATTACTACATTTATTCCAGGTCTGAAGGTTTGGATGGAGTTCCCCTTTAAGCTCTTCTATCGCTCCAGTCACAAATGTGACCAGCATTCATTTGGGAACATTTTTGGGCTTTTCCCACCCTGACCCCTGTGTCCGGCTATGGTACAGTATTTTTATAGTAGCTGCCCTGACATGTAATAGCTGAGGACCGTACCCTCCAGCCGCCACTGACCTCACAGGATGAGACACGTCCACCACAAAGCACTGACGCCCTGTAATTCTCAGCTCAGACCAGTTTCTGCTGTCGTTGCTACATCTGCAATGTAACCACAAAATCCGTTACATGGTACAAAGACGAAAAACATGCAAGTGCAGGAAATGTAATGATATGTGATTCAGAGAGAATCCTGTCATATGTTACATCTCTGTATATAAAGTACTTATACTAATACTGAGCAGTATTATAGTAGTTATATTCTTGTACATAGGAGCAGTATTATAGTAGTTATATTCTTGTACATAGGAACAATATTATAGTAGTTATATTCTTGTACATAGGAACAATATTATAGTAGTTATATTCTTGTACATAGGAGCAGTATTATAGTAGTTATATTCTTGTACATAGAAGGCAGTATTATAGTAGGAGCAGTATTATAGCAGTTATATTCTTGTACATAGGAGGCAGTATTATAGTAGTTATATTCTTGTACATAGGAGCAGTATTATAGTAGTTATATTCTTGTACATAGGAGCAGTATTATAGTAGTTATATTGTTGTACATAGGAGGCAGTATTATAGTAGTTATATTGTTGTACATAGGAGGCAGTATTATAGTAGTTATATTCTTGTACATAGGAGGCAGTATTATAGTAGTTATATTCTTGTACATAGGAGGCAGTATTATAGTAGTTATATTCTTGTACATAGGAGGCAGTATTATAGTAGTTATATTCTTGTACATAGAAGGCAGTATTATAGTAGTTATATTCTTGTACATAGGAGCAGTATTATAGCAGTTATATTCTTGTACATAGGAGGCAGTATTATAGTAGTTATATTCTTGTACATAGGAGCAGTATTATAGTAGTTATATTCTTGTACATAGGAGCAGTATTATAGTAGTTATATTCTTGTACATAGGAGACAGTATTATAGTAGTTATATTCTTGTACATAGGAGCAGTATTATAGTAGATATATTCTTGTACATAGGAGCAGTATTATAGTAGTTATATTCTTGTACATAGGAGCAGTATTATAGTAGTTATATTCTTGTACATAGGAGCAGTATTATAGTAGTTATATTCTTGTACATAGGAGCAGTATTATAGTAGTTATATTCTTGTACATAGGAGCAGTATTATAGTAGTTATATTCTTGTACATAGGAGCAGTATTATAGTAGTTATATTCTTGTACATAGGAGACAGTATTATAGTAGTTTATATTCTTGTACATAGGAACAGTATTATAGTAGTTATATTCTTGTACATAGGAGCAGTATTATAGTAGTTATATTCTTGTACATAGGAGCAGTATTATAGTAGTTGTATTCTTGTACATAGGAGCAGTATTATAGTAGTTATATTCTTGTACATAGGAGGCAGTATTATAGTAGTTATATTCTTGTACATAGGAGCAGTATTATAGTAGTTATATTCTTGTACATAGGAGGCAGTATTATAGTAGTTATATTCTTGTACATAGGAGCAGTATTATAGTAGTTATATTCTTGTACATAGGAGCAGTATTATAGTAGTTATATTCTTGTACATTGGAGCAGTATTATAGTAGTTATATTCTTGTACATAGGAGGCAGTATTATAGTAGTTATATTCTTGTACATAGGAGCAGTATTATAGTAGTTATATTCTTGTACAACTTTTAGGTTTTTGTTGTGGTGAGTTGTCAGGAGTTGCTGAATTAACATATTGACCTCAGGTTGTCATATTTGGCGCATTCACCCAGGAGAACACGCTTTGCACATGTTGTAAGCTCGGTGACATCTCATGTCTCTCCCACTAATACTAATCATGAACTGAATGTTAGAACTTTAGACCTGAGCAGGTAAACAGGAAGAGCGGGGTAATGTCGGTGCCTGCCTGTGTGTAATTAGAAGGCGCACGGAGCTGATTAGATGGAGGCGTCATTACTGGAGCCTGTGCGTTACCACTTACTGTCCTGGTTTATGGCAGACTCGTCGTCTTATAGACTGTAATTGGCTCTTGTGGAGATGAAAGTCGTTCTGGTCATTTACTGAACGTCTCCTTTAATCTTTAGAAGACCTGCTCTCCTATGTAGCTGATGTGGAGGGTTGTGGTTGCAGCATAGTTCATAAATTATAGGTTCACTCTGGGACTTCTCTGCTGAGTATTTGGAAAAGTTCAGCAACTTTCTAATCTATTTAAGGCTACTTTCACACTAGCGTTAGTACGGATCCGGCGGGTGAAGGGACCCGCCGGATCCATACTGAGTAACACAACCTTGTGGATCCGTAATTCCGGATCCGGTTGTATTAGCTTTTAAACGGATCCGGAATAACCTCTATTGAGTCAATGGAGGACGGATCCGTTTACAAGTGTGTCGACACCAAACGGATCCGTCCCCATTGACTTGCATTGGGGGTCATTCCGGATCCGTTTAGGTGCGGATGCCTGGACCGGAGAGCAAACCGCAGCATGTTGCGGTTTGCTCTCCGGTCTGAAGACTGAACGGAATGCTTTCAGGAGCCTCCGTTGTCTTCAGTTCAGTTTTGTCCCCATTGACAATGAATGGGGACAAAACTGAAGCGTTTTATTCCGGTATTGAGCCCCTATGACGGAGCTCAATACCGGAATATATAAACGCTAGTGTGAAACTAGCCTTATACTTCAGGTCCTCACCATCTGGAAGACCTAACACCGCTCATAGCTGAGGGTTTGTTACAATTGTATCCATTCCTCTGTGACTTACTGTAAACAGGCTAATACATTGTAGCAAGGAGTGGAGAGTGTTGCTTCAGGTGTATTTGTACACAATGTATCGGGGAGTAGAGGCTGATGGATCTGGTCACAGCTTCCACATGCTCCTCCCAAGCAGTTCATTACCCGTAATCGCCAATGCTTTGGAACTAGGGGGGTCCTTTGGCTGCGGCCTTCATGATACAGATGGAGCCGTCTTCCTTTGACCGTACTGTCCGACAGTCCTTTGTGTGCATGAGCCCTAAGTTTGGTAATGCAATTGAACGTATTTTCTTTCCGTGTCCGTTCCTTTTTTTTTTTTTGCGGACCCTATGCGGAACCATTCATTTCAATGGGTCCGCAAAAAAAAAACGGAAGGTACTCTGTGTGCATTCCGTTTCCGTATGTCCGTATTTCCATTCCGCAAAAAAATAGAACATGTCCTATTATTGTCCACATTACAGACAAAGATAGTGCTGTTCTATTAGGGGCCAGCTGTTCTGTTCCGCAAACTATGGAATGCACACGGACGTCATCCGTATTTTTTGCGGATCCGTTTTTTCATACAGTTGTGTGCATGAGGCCTTACTGCCTCCCGGTTCAATGGGCCATGATGTCCGACTGTTTACAGTGCTTCTCCAAAATGACAACTCACTTTGCCCATCCCGACCGCCTCGGTGACGCTGCTTCCCAGTTCTCCCACATGACTATCAGTCCTGGCCTCCAGCGATAACACTTCGTCATGGTCATGTTCCCAGTGTAGCCAATTACTGACTGCGTTAGTCACACATCATTGCTGGGGCCCTGAGACCGGTGGGGGCTTGAGAAGAGGTGACGCAGCAGCAGCGGCGGAGGGGATGTTGGTAATGATTGGATTCGCAGGAATTTTACTTTCGCTGTTTGTTGGGCCATTCTCCTGGTTTCTTCTGGACTTTATAAGATCTCAGTCCGTGGAGCGCATTTCTCAGCATTTTGTGATAGTTTTGTTGCTGTGAGGTGGGGGTTGATGTAGAATATCTCCTCCAGCAGCAGGGGGCGCTCTACACTGAGGCAGGATGATGGCCTGATACCGCACTGTATTGATGATATGAAGGGTAATAGTCTGAGGTATCAGGTGCCCATTGTCCTCTGTCACTCCTGATTCCTGCATCTCCTGTAGACTATGATCCACATGAATCCAGTGGCTGATCCAGTTCTGCTGGTGATGACGTCGCTCTTCCCGGCTCTGTAATATGGGAGGATCCCAGTGCCTACAGATAGGAGTATGCTGTCCGTGGGATTATCCCAGTTCACATGATCAGGATTGATGTGGAATCCATTGATGACAGGTCTAATGTCTCTATTCACTGACAGCAAGCGGAAATCTTGTGCGGGTGAGGGGTTGAAATGACTACTTTCAGAACTTGTTTCTAACACTTTTGCAGGTTGTCAGTAGGCTCAGACCTTTCAAGGTAGTCAGATAAATTCCTTGAGGACTCGGTGGCCCTGAAGCTAAAAGATAGAATATGCTAATGAGCGGGAAGGCAGAGGATCTCCGTAATTAGTCACCGTCTACGCTCAGAGGATTAGTCACAAAATATTCGCCTTCTCCATGTGTCGGATCCGTGGAATGTTAAGTGATCCTCTGCCTGCATTGTGTTCTTCTACAATAAATCTATGGTGTAATATATACCGTACATATTATAGTCCAGTCCTATATACCGTATATATTATAGTCCAGTCCTATATACCGTACATATTATAGTCCAGTCCTATATACCGTATATATTATAGTCCAGTCCTATATACCGTACATATTATAGTCCAGTCCTATATACCGTATATATTATATATTATAGTCCAGTCCTATATACGGTATATATTATATATTATAGTCCAGTCCTATATACCGTATATATTATATATTATAGTCCAGTCCTATATACGGTATATATTATATATTATAGTCCAGTCCTATATACCGTACATATTATAGTCCAGTCCTATATACCGTATATATTATAGTCCAGTCCTATATACGGTATATATTATATATTATAGTCCAGTCCTATATACCGTATATATTATATATTATAGTCCAGTCCTATATACCGTATATATTATAGTCCAGTCCTATATACCGTACATATTATAGTCCAGTCCTATATACCGTACATATTATAGTCCAGTCCTATATACGGTATATATTATATATTATAGTCCAGTCCTATATACGGTATATATTATATATTATAGTCCAGTCCTATATACCGTATATATTATATATTATAGTCCAGTCCTATATACGGTACATATTATAGTCCAGTCCTATATACCGTATATATTATAGTCCAGTCCTATATACGGTATATATTATAGTCCAGTCCTATATACCGTATATATTATAGTCCAGTCCTATATACGGTATATATTATATATTATAGTCCAGTCCTATATACGGTATATATTATATATTATAGTCCAGTCCTATATACCGTATATATTATATATTATAGTCCAGTCCTATATACCGTATATATTATATATTATAGTCCAGTCCTATATACAGTATATATTATAGTCCAGTCCTATATACGGTATATATTATATATTATAGTCCAGTCCTATATACGGTATATATTATAGTCCAGTCCTATATACCGTACATATTATAGTCCAGTCCTATATACGGTATATATTATATATTATAGTCCAGTCCTATATACGGTGTATATTATATATTATAGTCCAGTCCTATATACGGTGTATATTATATATTATAGTCCAGTCCTATATACGGTATATATTATATATTATAGTCCAGTCCTATATACGGTGTATATTATATATTATAGTCCAGTCCTATATACGGTGTATATTATATATTATAGTCCAGTCCTATATACGGTATATATTATATATTATAGTCCAGTCCTATATACGGTATATATTATATATTATAGTCCAGTCCTATATACGGTATATATTATAGTCCAGTCCTATATACCGTACATATTATAGTCCAGTCCTATATACGGTATATATTATATATTATAGTCCAGTCCTATATACGGTATATATTATATATTATAGTCCAGTCCTATATACGGTATATATTATATATTATAGTCCAGTCCTATATACGGTATATATTATATATTATAGTCCAGTCCTATATACCGTATATATTATAGTCCAGTCCTATATACCGTATATATTATATATTATAGTCCAGTCCTATATACCGTATATATTATAGTCCAGTCCTATATACCGTATATATTATATATTATAGTCCAGTCCTATATACGGTACATATTATAGTCCAGTCCTATATACGGTATATATTATAGTCCAGTCCTATATACGGTATATATTATATATTATAGTCCAGTCCTATATACCGTACATATTATAGTCCAGTCCTATATACCGTATATATTATAGTCCAGTCCTATATACGGTATATATTATATATTATAGTCCAGTCCTATATACGGTATATATTATATATTATAGTCCAGTCCTATATACGGTATATATTATATATTATAGTCCAGTCCTATATACGGTACAGATATATAGGGGGCATTTATTATCTGGAAGTACGTCTATATTAGGCATATTTCTGGGGTGTATTGCGGCACAAAGGTTAGTTGCGCCACAGTATGCAACTTTTCCCGCTCACGCCTGGTCTAAAAAAGTGGGCAGGAAGGGGATGGGCATCATGGCTTACATTTAGACTGGCACTGGATGCGCCAAAGTTATGTAGAGGGCGGCACTTCTTCATAACTTCAGCGGATCCACCGACAGATATAGGGGTTGTTAAGACTGGCGTCTAAAAAGTCGGTCTTAGTAAATGACCCCATAGTGTAGTATAGTCTAGTCACATATATATATATACTGGTCTAGTCACATACAGCATAGGATGGTCGTGTCAGTCAGAGGCGCAGCCACGTGGGGAGGATTTCCTGCAGCAGAATTTCTGCAGTGGATTTTGCAGTAGATTTGCCACAGAAACTGGAAAGAAGGAAATCCGTGGTGGAAATCTGGAGCATAAATTACCGTCCTGCAGGTTTTCGATCCACATTCACTTGACAGGTTCTGTAAAATGCTGCAGATTTGTCATACAGAAATCCACATAGGACAAACCACAGCGTATCCATCCTGTGTGTAGTAACGGGCACCTCCATATACTGTGTAATGGCAGAACCCGGATTGAATCCCCCCCCCTTCACTCTTGGGGTACATTCACATTCAGCAGATTTCTGGCAGGGATTTCTTCGAGTATCTCATTTACATATAGAAGGCACCTCCAGCCCCAGATTCACCTTTATTGGCCGTGTATTAGTAATATCAGAACTGCGTCTCCAGTTTTGGACACGTCTGCAGAAATGATAGGGTCCAGATGGCTTTCAGATTTGTCTAAATGGCTCTGGAAAATGACACCCCTCCAGCCACAGCTGTGCCCTTCAGTATCTGCACCCTGAGCCCTGGAGGTGTCACAACTGCACAGACATTTACAACCCGGAACATCCGAGAGATACGTCACAGCGAAAGGGTCGGTGCACCCCCTTATAATAACTATAGAATATATAATATTATACCGAGACGACACTGCAGGTGAAAACACAATATATATCAAAGACATGCCACATTCTCTTAAAAAATTCTGTTCTTCCCAACCTGTTCCTTATCAGCAGAAACCTGACACATCAATGGCAGAAAGGTCTATATTATGTCCATACATTTGGATGGGATTTTTTAAAAGTTCATGCAAAAGCTGCAAAATGAGTGCAGCTCTGGAGTATAATACAGGATGTAACTCAGGATTAGTACAGGATAAGTAATGTATGTACACAGTGACTGCACCAGCAGAATAGTGAGTGCAGCGCTGCAGTATAATACAGGATGTAACTCAGGATCAGTACAGGATAAGTAATGTATGTACACAGTGACTGCACCAGCAGAATAGTGAGTGCAGCTCTGGAGTATAATACAGGATGTAACTCAGGATCAGTACAGGATAAGTAATGTATGTACACTGTGACTGCACCAGCAGAATAGTGAGTGCAGCTCTGGAGTATAATACAGGATGTAACTCAGGATCAGTACAGGATAAGTAATGTATGTACAACAGTGACTGCACCAGCAGAATAGTGAGTGCAGCTCTGGAGTATAATACAGGATGTAACTCAGGATCAGTACAGGATAAAGTAATGTATGTACACAGTGACTGCACCAGCAGAATAGTGAGTGCAGCTCTGGAGTATAATACAGGATATAACTCAGGATCAGTACAGGATAAGTAATGTATGTACACAGTGACTACACCAGCAGAATAGTGAGTGCAGCTCTGGGGTATAATACAGGATGTAACTCGGGATCAGTACAGGATAAGTAATGTATGTACACAGTGACTGCACCAGCAGAATAGTTAGTGCAGCTCTGGAGTATAATACAGGATGTAACTCAGGATCAGTACAGGATAAGTAATGTATGTACACAGTGACTGCACCAGCAGAATAGTGAGTGCAGCTCTGGAGTATAATACAGGATGTAACTCAGGATCAGTAAGGATAAGTAATGTATGTACCACAGTGACTGCACCAGCAGAATAGTGAGTGCAGCGCTGCAGTATAATACAGGATGTAACTCAGGATCAGTACAGGATAAGTAATGTATGTACACAGTGACTGCACCAGCAGAATAGTGAGTGCAGCTCTGGAGTATAATACAGGATGTAACTCAGGATCCGTACAGGATAAGTAATGTATGTACACAGTGACTGCACCAGCAGAATAGTGAGTGCAGCTCTGGAGTATAATACAGGATGTAACTCAGGATCAGTACAGGATAAGTAATGTATGTACACAGTGACTGTACCAGCAGAATAGTGAGTGCAGCTCTGGAGTATAATACAGGATGTAACTCAGGATCAGTACAGGATAAGTAATGTATGTACACAGTGACTGCACCAGCAGAATAGTGAGTGCAGCTCTGGAGTATAATACAGGATGTAACTCAGGATCAGTACAGGATAAGTAATGTATGTACACAGTGACTGCACCAGCAGAATAGTGATTGCAGCTCTGGAGTATCATACAGGATGTAACTCAGGATCAGTACAGGATAAGTAATGTATGTACACAGTGACTGCACCAGCAGAATAGTGAGTGCAGCTCTGGAAGATAATACAGGATGTAACTCAGGATCAGTACAGGATAAGTAATGTATGTACACAGTGACTGCACCAGCAGAATAGTGAGTTCAGCTCTGTATGAATTACAGTTTTGTATTTTTCTGTTGTTTGGCTTCAGTGTCTGTGCCAAGCAGAACAAGGCCTGGCATTTTTATTACGTTATATAAATTACTGTTGCAACCTTGGGCATGTTCGTTCAGAATGCTATAACCTACAAGCAGATTCATATCATGTAGATAAATCAGCAAAACTGCTCATTACGTGAAGAAGTTTCTGGAATTTACATCACTAGACAATGCCATCCTCTGCTGTGCCCGAGGTGTGCCAGATCATTTCATAACACCCTGAAGATGCGGAGTCTTGTGACGTCAACCCCTCACATGGCATGGGGCATTATGTGAATGTTACCTCTGTAAAGGGTGCGTGTCATTTTCACACACCTCTGACTTATATTGGTGGTGGGGTCCTCATCAATGTGAAGGGGAGAGGCGCTCATCTGTACCTCCCTCCTGGATTATTGCAGCTCATTAAACTGAACAGTAGATGAATACATTGTATCAGATTAACCCTGTGGTGATCATGTGGCGCCTCCTGCATCTGACAACTTAGTGGCTGCAGCATCTGGAATGGTTTCCATGAAAGTGTCGGGAGAGCAGCTGTGACCTCAGTATCACATGAAGGGATTTATTTCAGTTTCACTGGATCCACACACCCAGCGGGATCCTCCTATATTCCTCCATCCCTCCCTGGTGTAATTAGGAGGATGATGAAAGCTGCAGACAGGACGGTTCACACAGTAAAAGCTGATGGAGAAGCCTCGTTACTGATTACTCAACCGCTGCCGCATCCCAGACGCGTTATAATGCACACAATTAACCTTCCTGCCTTATAAAAGGAAGAATATAAAGTTACATGTGCAAGAAATACCTGGGAGGACTCCACAATGACTGAGGATATAACAGCCTGATAAACAGAAGGCAAATGAAACGCACGTGAACGAGAAGACAATGATGGTTCCCCTACAGGCAGCCCTCTAAGATTGATTCTCTTAAAGGTGTTGTCTGGTTTAGAAAAGTTTTTTTTAACTACTCTGTTAGGAATCTAAGAAATCGGAGCGATGAGCAACTGCAAAGAGCGGAGGACCCCGCACCTCCATCCATTACCCATTGATTATAATGAGTAATCTGTAATGCTTTATTTATCCTGAGGTGGCGCTGCAGGCAAAACGAACCCTTGCTGCCAGTTTCTCATGCACAGTACAACTGGCAGGCGCAAGTTCATTACTACTGCAGGTATGAAGATTATTACTACTGCAGGTATGAAGATTATTACTACTGCAGGTATGAAGATTATTACTACTGCAGGTATGAAGATTATTACTTCTCCTGGTATCAAAATTATTACTACTGCATGTATGAAGATTATTACTACTCAGTGTATCAAGATTATTACTTCTCCTGGTATCAAAATTATTACCACTGCAGGTATGAAGATTATTACTTCTGGTATCAAAATTATTACCACTGCAGGTATGAAGATTATTACTGCTGCAGGTATGAAGATTATTACTACTGCAGGTATGAAGATTATTACTGCTGCAGGTATGAAGATTATTACTTCTCCTGGTATCAAAATTATTACTACTGCAGGTATGAAGTTCATTACTACTGCAGGTATGAAGATTATTACTTCTCCTGGTATCAAAATTATTACTACTGCAGGTATGAAGATTATTACTACTGCAGGTATGAAGATTATTACTTCTCCTGGTATCAAAATTATTACTACTGCAGGTATGAAGTTCATTACTACTGCAGGTATGAAGATTATTACTTCTCCTGGTATCAAAATTATTACTACTGCAGGTATGAAGATTATTACTACTGCAGGTATGAAGATTATTACTACTCAGGGTATCAAGATTATTACTTCTCCTGGTATCAAAATTATTACCACTGCAGGTATGAAGATTATTACTTCTGGTATCAATATTATTACCACTGCAGGTATGAAGATTATTACTTCTCCTGGTATCAAAATTATTACTACTGCAGGTATGAAGATTATTACTACTGCAGGTATGAAGATTATTACTTCTCCTGGTATCAAAATTATTACTACTGCAGGTATGAAGATTATTACTACTGCAGGTATGAAGATTATTACTTCTCCTGGTATCAAAATTATTACTACTGCAGGTATGAAGATTATTACTTCTCCTGGTATCAAAATTATTACTACTGCAGGTATGAAGATTATTACTACTGCAGGTATGAAGATTATTACTTCTCCTGGTATCAAAATTATTACTACTGCAGGTATGAAGATTATTACTTCTCCTGGTATCAAAATTATTACTACTGCAGGTATGAAGATTATTACTACTGCAGGTATGAAGATTATTACTACTGCAGGTATGAAGATTATTACTACTGCAGGTATGAAGATTATTACTTCTCCTGGTATCAAAATTATTACTACTGCAGGTATGAAGATTATTACTACTGCAGGTATGAAGATTATTACTACTCAGAGTATCAAGATTATTACTTCTCCTGGTATCAAAATTATTACCACTGCAGGTATGAAGATTATTACTTCTGGTATCAAAATTATTACCACTGCAGGTATGAAGATTATTACTGCTGCAGGTATGAAGATTATTACTACTGCAGGTATGAAGATTATTACTGCTGCAGGTATGAAGATTATTACTTCACCTGGTATCAAAATTATTACTACTGCAGGTATGAAGATTATTACTACTGCAGGTATGAAGATTATTACTTCTCCTGGTATCAAAATTATTACTACTGCAGGTATGAAGATTATTACTACTGCATGTATGAAGATTATTACTACTCAGGGTATCAAGATTTTTACTTCTCCTGGTATCAAAATTATTACCACTGCAGGTATGAAGATTATTACTTCTGGTATCAAAATTATTACCACTGCAGGTATGAAGATTATTACTACTGCAGGTATGAAGATTATTACTGCTGCAGGTATGAAGATTATTACTACTGCAGGTATTAAGATTATTACTACTGCAGGTATGAAGATTATTACTACTGCAGGTATGAAGATTATTACTACTGCAGGTATGAAGAGTATTACTACTGCCTGCCCTTTTGTTCGATGGCATACCTTTAGTGGGGTCACAGGAAGCCTTCACATCGGACATGGTGCCCGGGGGATCTGGAGTACCTTCTATGACATAAGGAGAGTATTATAAGTTCTGTATGGTAGGTGGAGGCCTCATTACAGATTTTGCTTTGGGGCCCAGGAGCTGAAGTTATGAAATGATTCCTACTGAGCCAGAAATACTTGACACCAATCAGTTTCCCATATAGATGCAAGTAATACGAAGACGGGAGCATCTATGAAATGTATCAATAAATGGCGGCTTTTGTTACATTCTCTCTATTATAGGAAGTGCTGACTCCATATACATCATATACTGGATGCAGCACTTCCTTTGCCTGTCCACATTGCTGGCTATAGGTGGTGGCAGCCGTAGTCATTGTCTCTAATGTTTCTGTAAATTTCATATGGAATTCCGTGCGTGCCTTGCATCCTGACGGACGAATTCCACAGCGCAAGTATTAATCATTATTTATTGGTGTCATCACGGTAGGAACAGGAAGCTCGATGATCCAGCCGCGTCTAATTATATACGAGAAAACAAGAAGTGATTCTAGACTTTCTGTTCCCTGAGGTCGAAAAAGAAATGATGTCCCAGTATGGAGATGGGTAAGAGAGATGGTGCAGGAGGATGCCGCCTGCCCCATAGTAGTGCCCACTGTCTATAGTGCCTGAGCCATGGTAGTGCCTGTAGTACCTATAGTGTCTGACCCATGGTAGCGCCTATAGTGTCTGACCCATGGTGTGTCCACTGCCTATAGTGCCTGACCCATAGTAGTGTCCACTGCCTATAGTGCCTGAGCCATGGTAGTGCCTATAGTGCCTGACCCATAGTAGTGCCCACTGTCTATAGTGCCTGAGCCATGGTAGTGCCTGTAGTACCTATAGTGTCTGACCCATGGTGTGTCCACTGCCTATAGTGCCTGACCCATAGTAGTGTCCACTGCCTATAGTGCCTGACCCATAGTAGTGTCCACTGCCTATAGTGCCTGACCCATAGTAGTGCCTATAATGACTCTCCTTAGCACCCAGTATTTGATCCGGGAATGCTGAGCTGCTTATTTTGGGTGCACCCAGTCTTCCTATCAGCATGATACTAATCTGATTCTGCCTGTCCTTCACATCACCTCCAGGCTGCCATAAACAGCAGCGGCTGTCCACTGTGACCACCTACCTGCAGCTGCCCCAGTAGATCTATATCCCGCTGCAGGAGGGATTCTGATCACATATCAGGGAATATATCTAACAATTTCCTGATATATTCCACCGCCGAGCGTCAGAGATACAATGTCGGATATTGTCACTTTTCTCTGTCATCTAACCCGCGTTGTATCAGTGTCATGCCAGCTGTTAATCATGTTCACTGATATGCTGGGAGTTGTAGTCCACAGCGGCCTCGGCGTATCTGTTTTCTATCACAATATTTTTCCGGGAGGATTACAAATTGTGCAGACTCATTAAATGAAAAAAAAAAGTTTGTAGAGACCTCGGCACAATGGGATTTCTGTCGGCAAACAATGGACTCATTCTCCGCCGATGAATGCTGAGATATTGTCAGAGAGGATAAATCCTGCGCTGTCGTGTGATCGCCGCCTTATTAGTGTCCCCTGTATAATCCGCGATTGTGTCTGATGAGTGTATACATAGAGATGGCAGCGATCTGCAACATTGACGCAAACTAAGCAATAAACTGAACCTTAACAGAACCAAGGGCAGATATAGCATTTCAGGGGCTCCAAACAAAGTTATGGCCGGGGGCCCCCTTCTCGCCAATCATCTCCACCCTGGCACATCGCTAACCTCCGCACCCATCAGCCCCGCTGAGCCCCATTCTCATTTGACTCCTACTACTGCTCTACAGCAGGGAAGGGCCCTTCTCCTACAATGGGCCCCTGTGCAGCTGAACCGGCTGCAGTATGTCCACCCTGATCTCCACGGGGCCCGAAGCATCTGTTTGGTTTGTAGGGTGGTAAGGTTTGCTCCCCACGAGACTCGACTGCTGCAGTAACCAGCGTCCTACATGTATACATTGTATATGTTCATACTCGGGTCTTATACACACATCAGTGATTCACAGACGTGTACGATACGTGTTCTCCACGACCCAGTCATTGTAATGTGTGTATTCACACCTCCCAGTCAGCGGGTCTGTGGTTTTAGCACTGAAGCATGCCCTATATTTGTCTGTTTATGCATCCTTTATGCCCGTTATAGTCTATCAGACCCAACACTGACGCCATCCGCGTTTCTTCATATTTCACGGACCGTGAAAACTAACTTTCAGCTGCGCTGTGTCTGTGGAACACCGATGACAAACAGACCAAACATGGATTCTTCTCGGAAATCTTAACAGATAAATCCGTGACCATCTTATCATGGATTTCATCATTGACACAGACGTGGGAATAACGCCTTACGCCGGATTCATGTCCGGAGAGGACAGTCGTCTGAGTCAGACCTTACCCATACTGAGGAAATCAAGACCAAGAAAGGAGCAGGGTTTGTGCATGCCCTGCCCCAATGGGTGCTTTGTGGGCATTCCTGAGAATTTGGGGGCACTTCCAGGTTGTCAAAGGGGTGGGGCTTCAAGGTACGATTTTTACTTTCTAATTGTCGCTTGTCAGTACGGCTTGTCAGAGTCTGAATCCCCATTGACAATGAAAACATCCAAAAACTTTCATCTTTTTTCTTCGCTTTCTCAGAATAATTCACTTAAAGGAGCGCTCTAATTACAGTTTATACCGTGTTATGCCCAGGGCATGGGCTAAGTGGGTGGAGCCTGACACAGGGATCAGTATATACTGTATTATACCAGAAGCTTTCAGCAGACGCTCCTCGGAATTACCTACAGCAGATTGACCTTTGGACCGGCCCATGTCTCCACTAATAGCTCAATAAATCACAGAGAAGAGGAACGATAATTATACGAAGCAGATTACAGACAAATGTGTCTTTAATTATTTTCTGCCACATAGAAGAGTGGAAATGGAAGCCGCGTGCGATGTGTTTGCCAATTCATACAAATAAGCAGTTTCCGCAGCCAAATCCCACGAAGAGTCTCCTCGTCCCCGGTGTTGGGTCAAAGTACTGAAAGTAAAGTGCACAATTCATAGAAAATGAGGGCGAAAGAAGGTGTGGATCGATCCAAGGAGATAAGACTGCATTTCTCTGATACTTCCCCTATAAATCACTGTAAATCATTACTAATCTCTATGGAAACCGGTAATTATTATGGGAAATGTCTACATAGATCCAACCCCTACATCTATAAGGAAAGTATTCTACCTGCGCTATACTACAACAGTCATTGTGTTATTGTCATTGGAGCTCATGACATGAAAGAGGCTCAAAGCATCAGATACATTTCAGATACAACCGCAGTACTGCCCTTATGTACAAGAATATAACTACTTTAATACTGCCTCCTATATACAAGAATATAACTACTATAATACTGCTCCTATATACAAGAATATAACTACTATAATACTGCTCCTATGTACAAGAATATAACTACTATAATACTGCTCCTATGTACAAGAATATAACTACTATAATACTGCTCCTATGTACAAGAATATAACTACTATAATACTGCTCCTATGTTCAAGAATATAACTACTATAATACTGCTCCTATGTTCAAGAATATAACTACTATAATACTGCTCCTATGTACAAGAATATAACTACTATAATACTGCCTCCTATGTACAAGAATATAATTACTATAATACTGCTCCTATGTACAAGAATATAACTACTATAATACTGCTCATATGTACAAGAATATAACTACTTTAATACTGCCTCCTATATACAAGAATATAACTACTATAATACTGCTCCTATGTACAAGAATATAACTACTATAATACTGCTCCTATGTACAAGAATATAACTACTATAATACTGCTCCTGTGTACAAGAATATAACTACTATAATACTGCTCCTGTGTACAAGAATATAACTACTATAATACTGCTCCTATGTACAAGAATATAACTACTATAATACTGCCTCCTATGTACAAGAATATAATTACTATAATACTGCTCCTATGTACAAGAATATAACTACTATAATACTGCTCCTATGTACAAGAATATAACTACTATAATACTGCTCCTATGTACAAGAATATAACTACTATAATACTGCTCCTATGTACAAGAATATAACTACTATAATACTGCCTCCTATGTACAAGAATATAACTACTATAATACTGCTCCTATGTACAAGAATATAACTACTATAATACTGCTCCTATGTACAAGAATATAACTACTATAATACTGCTCCTATGTACAAGAATATAACTACTATAATACTGCTCCTATGTTACAAGTGCAATTGTAATACTGCCCCCTATGGACAGGTCACGCACCATGTTTGACTGGACATTTGGTTCAGTGTATTCCTTCTTTTGGAATGCAGCCAAATGTTCTAACAAGAAGAAAAATCATCTTGACCATTATACACTGCAGCACTCCAGTGACAAGTGCTCATCCTGAGCTTCCTACTTCATAAATAGAATGCCAGAATTCAGTAATGACTGACATTTATTTGGACAGAGGGTTTATTGGGACTTTTCATAACAATGCCGGTATAAAACCCACTTAGGACCTTTGGAAAGCTGGGTGACGCCCCTGTGAGCACTGGACTCCCAGGTATAAGATGTCTGGGGACGATCCTCCCAGTAAAGCTGTTTATATGTTGTGCTGTTCTACTTTTAGGAGTGGCTGGTAGTGGAGGGTCAGTCCGGCCGGGCAGAGCTGCACTTGTCAGAGACGTTTCATGCCTGAAATGTCTCACATTCCTCCAGCAAAACTGCCTGATAAGTGGAGGCTTCCAAGTGTGGAGCAGGCACTTCCCAGGGTGCCAGGGCGGCTCAGGGCCATACTTGGCCATCCTCGGCCTCCTTCCCAAGAGCCATCATCTCCTGACATTGAACTAAAGATAGTTACATCATCCGAGTTACATTGTAACTTTTTCACCAATCTTAATACATTGTGTATCTGTTCGCCACAAGACACAGAACTTGATACATTGTATCAATTAGCTGGGAGCAGGCTACAACCCTAGATATGGAGGGACTCTGAATCTCAGCCTGGAGCGGATACAATGGTGCAATGATTCTCTGATTCACTTGGGAACCTGCACTGTGGCCCCTTGTGTGAGGGCCCCGGGCACATGCAGTAAGGTGAGTACTTGATCATAGATTTTTATGATGATTATTTCTGCAGTTTTAGACTTTATCGCAGTGAATACTTCAGTTTCTTCTTCATACTCCATACTTCTATTCTCCATGGTCCCCTGTGGAGGACGGAAAGTGGATCTGATCGGTATAATGCTTGACTTACAGGATTTACTAGCACAGGGGGGGCCATAGTGAGCCTCATCATTGGGCTCAGTTCACGTACTCCATGCTGAGGAGCACCAGTCCTTGAGGGGGACGGGGTGAAGTAAGGTCACAAGGGTAACCCTCACTACTGGGTCTTGGGGTTCTTCAGGTGGGTCTTAGGATTTGCACATCGGATGTTTTGTATCAAAAACAAAAATGAAATTCAAATTTATTTCCCAGGATTATTTTTGGGGGGTTGGAATCGTAAGCATTTTCACTCTATTGTACTTTCTACCAAGAATCATTCTTTGGAGGGAGAACCCCTCTACCCCACTCTGAGAGTACCCAGATTTACATAGGACTCAGCTATGGAAAGGAGTGACCTCTACTAATCTCCACCATTCCTGCTCTAAATGTACATTATGACACGGCTGCAGTATTATCTGTGCACTGAATAGCTCTGGTATTTGATCCTTGTATGGTACCGGTATCTGAGCTCATTAGGGTACCTTTATTTAAGCACTCTAAGGCATTATTATGTGTTCAAGATTATATATTTGCTACTGTTATATAGGCACTGTATGGTACTGTTATATAGGCACTGTATGGTACTGTTTATATAGGCACTGTATGGTACTGTTATATAGGCACTGTATAGTACTGTTTATATAGGCACTGTATGGTACTGTTATATAGGCACTGTATGGTACTGTTATATAGGCACTGTATAGTACTATTTATATAGGCACTGTATGGTACTGTTATATAGGCACTGTATGGTACTGTTATATAGGCACTGTATAGTACTGTTATATAGGCACTGTATAGTACTGTTATATAGGCACTGTATAGTACTGTTATATAGGCACTGTATGGTACTGTTATATAGGCACTGTATAGTACTGTTATATAGGCACTGTATGGTACTGTTATATAGGCACTGTGTGGTACTGTTATATAGGCACTGTATAGTACTGTTATATAGACACTGTATAGTACTGTTATATAGACACTGTATAGTACTGTTATATAGGCACTGTATAGTACTGTTATATAGACACTGTATAGTACTGTTATATAGACACTGTATAGTACTGTTATATAGGCACTGTGTGGTACTGTTATATAGGCACTGTATAGTACTGTTATATAGGCACTGTATGGTACTGTTATATAGGCACTGTATGGTACTGTTATATAGGCACTGTATGGTACTGTTATATAGACACTGTATAGTACTGTTATATAGACACTGTATAGTACTGTTATATAGACACTGTATAGTACTGTTATATAGGCACTGTGTGGTACTGTTATATAGGCACTGTATAGTACTGTTATATAGGCACTGTATGGTACTGTTATATAGGCACTGTATAGTACTGTTATATAGGCACTGTATAGTACTGTTATATAGGCACTGTATAGTACTGTTATGTAGGCACTGTATAGTACTGTTATATAGGCACTGTATGGACTGTTATATAGGCACTGTATGGTACTGTTATATAGGCACTGTATGGTACTGTTATATAGGCACTGTATAGTACTGTTATGTAGGCACTGTATGGTACTGTTATGTAGGCACTGTATGGTACTGTTATATAGGCACTGTATGGTACTGTTATATAGGCACTGTATGGTACTGTTATATAGGCACTGTATGGTACTGTTATATAGGCACTGTATGGTACTGTTATGTAGGCACTGTATGGTACTGTTATGTAGGCACTGTATAGTACTGTTATGTAGGCACTGTATAGTACTGTTATGTAGGCACTGTATAGTACTGTTATGTAGGCACTGTATAGTACTGTTATATAGGCACTGTATAGTACTGTTATATAGGCACTGTATAGTACTGTTATGTAGGCACTGTATAGTACTGTTATGTAGGCACTGTATAGTACTGTTATGTAGGCACTGTATGGTACTGTTATGTAGGCACTGTATGGTACTGTTATATAGGCACTGTATGGTACTCTTATATAGGCACTGTATGGTACTCTTATATAGGCACTGTATGGTACTCTTATATAGGCACTGTATGGTACTCTTATATAGGCACTGTATGGTACTCTTATATAGGCACTGTATGGTACTCTTATATAGGCACTGTATGGTACTCTTATATAGGCACTGTATGGTACTCTTATATAGGCACTGTATGGTACTGTTATATAGGCACTGTATGGTACTGTTATATAGGCACGGTATGGTACTGTTATATAGGCACGGTATGGTACTGTTATGTAGGCACGGTATGGTACTGTTATGTAGGCACTGTATGGTACTGTTATGTAGGCACTGTATGGTACTGTTATGTAGGCACTGTATAGTACTGTTAGTAGCCGTATGTACTGTTATGTAGGCACGGTATGGTACTGTTATGTAGGCACTGTGTGGTACTGTTATGTAGGCACTGTGTGGTACTGTTATATAGGCACTGTATGGTACTGTTATATAGGCACCGTGTGGTACTGTTATATAGGCACTGTATGGTAGTACTCTTTTACATGTATTGCATAGCACTATAACATGGGCATTGTATGGCCACTCTGTGGCAGTATTATATACCGTATACACTATTATGTGTTCACTCTATGGTACTGTTATATAGGCACTGTGTGGTACTGTTATATAGGCACTGTGTGGTACTGTTATATAGGCACTGTATGGTAGTACTCTTTTACATGTATTGCATAGCACTATTACATGGGCATTGTATGGCTACTCTGTGGCAGTATTATGTACCGTATACACTATTATGTGTTCACTCTATGGCACTGTTATCTAGGCAATGTATATACTATTACATGGGCACTGCATGACATAATTATATGTTAAACATCATATTACTGTTTTGTGTTCACTCTGTGGCACTATTATATAGGCTCTGTAGTACTGTTATTTAGGCACTGTTTAGCAGTATTATATGTGTACTGTATGCCATTATTATGTGGGCACTTTTACATGGGCACTATATTACTATATGAGTTAAAGATCATGATACTGTTATTTGTACATTCTATGACAATATTATATGGGCACTGTTATATCGACCCTGCACTATTACATGGGTACTGGCTGTGAGACCGACCGCAATCAGCTCTTAACTGGGAGAAGTAGCTGGAGGACAGGGGCCAACTAAGTAGAGACCCTTATTAAACCTGGTGATGGTTCGCAGTGAGCGTGTGTTTATCTGTGATACATTGTATTCTCTTAGCTTTTCTCTGTGATACATTGTATTCTCTTAGCTTTGTCTGTGATACATTGTATTCTCTTAGCTTTTCTCTGTGATACATTGTATTCTCTTAGCTTTGTCTGATACATTGTATTCTCTTAGCTTTGTCTGATACATTGTATTCTCTTAGATTTGTCTGATACATTGTATTCTCTTAGATTTGTCTGATACATTGTATTCTCTTAGATTTGTCTGATACATTGTATTCTCTTAGCATTAAGCCAATAACCCAGGAATTTATCTGATCAGACAAATCCCCTGTAATCAGAATGTAAGAAATCCTGAGGCACAGTCTGAAAATACGATTATTCTCCCGACCTGCACGATTCCCCCAGATTATAATGTAATAATGCTTCCTGCCAAATCTTAGCAGACAGATCAAGGATCCGGGGTCAGCGCGAGTGAAGTCTCAACTGTGTTCACCTTGTTTTGCCGATGGAACTCGTGGCGCGTTTCCCTGATTCTTAAAGAACATTTTACCCTAAGTTGAAAATATGACCCCAGTTGTCACTCCTGAGCCCCCTATGTGGCAACAGACCCTGAGAGACGACCAGTAAAGGCAATCAGTACTGTGTCCATAGGGTCCAAACACCTCTGTCCTACCTGGTGTCAGTCTTCACTGTAGCTCTGCTCTGTAAGCTAACCAGCACAAACCTCTCTGGTGTTTTGCTACACTGTATCAGTCTGCAGTCCAGGCTCCCAGAGCAGAATAATTGTATCCACTTCTCAGGTGAGAGCATGCTCTTTGTGTGCAGGAACCGAGGGTGTTGTCGTTTAGTGACAGCAAGCAGAGATCTTGGAAATGATTAGAAATCGAAACACAAAATCCATTAGAAAGTTGTAGAACTTTGTGCTATAATTAAGATGAATTTCTATAAAACTGGAGAACCCCTTTGGACTATGTGATGATCATGGATGAGCCATGCTACATCTGTGGTTGCAGTCTATGGGCACATTGTACAGATCTTTAACCCATTAATCATGCGATTGATTACAGACAATGGGTGTTATATCTAAGCCTTGTATGTGGTAATGAATCCACGTCTTGTATGTAATACAGAATCTGCTGGAGCGGATAATAAACTCATATTTTCGGACACGTACAGAGAAACAGACCTCGCCAGGTCTTATCCAGAGAAGGTCTGGAGAGCATCAGCTCTAAACACACACATTCAGCACAATCCGACACCTTCCATGTCTCCCAGGCTCCTGGAAGTTGTCATGACATGATACCAGAGTGTCTGATGGATGATCTCAACGTTCCCTTCATCTGCCTCATATGTATCAGACGTTACAATGTATCATTCTTCAGCTTTTTTGTACGATAGGTGTCATTTCTGACAACCTCAGAATATCACAGAAGTTGTCATGTATGGAGGGCACACATACAATATAGGCAGCATATACCTCGACTATCGGGCCCTTGGAGGGAGAGGACCGCAAGGAGTGAAGAATTGGGCCAGGGGTCATGGAAATGTGTTGCCATTCAGGAGCCTGGGAAAGCTGGGTGGCAGGATTTTAGGTAGAAATACTCTATAAATGGTAAAGAGTACCATATAGATGTATCTCCGCTGCCTGATACGACCTTGTATCTGTATATCGCTGCAGAACTGATATAATGCAGTTATATAAGGACACGACCTCTGCTGGGTCCGCCCGCCTGAGGCCACCGAGGTGGATAACAAGTGTCCCCCCTCCTGCGTCTGCACATCCCACAACATCAGGGAGCGCGGAGGCTCTGGACGTTCTCTGTACCTTGAGGACACAATGTTCTCTGCAGGTTGTGAGCTTATTTATAAAGCCCTGGAATAACAGCGCGGATATGACAAGAACGCTCGGCGTGTAGCCTCCGCCGCCGATCAGCCAGGGCTGTACTTGTGTGCACAGGGTGGAGGAGACGCCTTCATGTATGGGGTGTGCTTAGTGGTGGACGTGTTACTAAGAGGGCCACAGGCAAATCACAGAGAGATAGAGAGATATTAGATAGAGAGATATTAGATAGAGAGATATTAGATAGATAATAGATATGAGACAGATAGATATTAGAAAGATAGATAGATAGATATTAGATAGATAGATATTAGATAGATATTAGATAGATATTAGACAGATAGATAGATATTAGATAATAGATATATGATAGATATGAGAGATAAATAGAATACTAGATTAGCAGCAGTTTTCTGTCAGATCTACAGAAGTTTATGAAGTTACATAAAAGGGAAGTTGTTGTCGGGAGTAAATCTCATGTTTTTGTCGGGGGAGCGGAGAGAACAGAAGTCCTCCGCCGCGGCTGCCATGTTCTGTTTTTGCAAGGAGTGTCTGATTGCGGTTTGGATGCCTGCTTGGGGAGGCGTTCTGTGGAGGTTCTCTCTGTTTTATAGTTTTCTTATTTTTGGTCTTTTTCAACTTTACCAGATGTTCTTCTAAAACCAGTGACCTCTCCCACATCCCAGCGGCTGCTGTAACGGACCCTAGAAGAAAGCAGGTGCTGGCGGCGCTCTGTATACTGGTGTGGAGTGCTGGTGGCGCTCTGTATACTGGTGTGGAGTGCTGGACGCGCTCTGTATACTGGTGTGGAGTGCTGGCGGTGCTCTATATACTGGTGTGGAGTGCTGGCGGCGCTCTGTATACTGGTGTGGAGTGCTGGCGGCGCTCTGTATACTGGTGTGGAGTGCTGGCGGCGTTCTGTATACTGGTGTGGAGTGCTGGCGGCGCTCTGTATACTGGTGTGGAGTGCTGGCGGCGTTCTGTATACTGGTGTGGAGTGCTGGCGGCGCTCTGTATACTGGTGTGGAGTGCTGGCGGCGCTCTGTATACTGGTGTGGAGTGCTGGCGGCGCTCTGTATACTGGTGTGGAGTGCTGGCCGTGCTCTGTATACTGGTGTGGAGTGCTGGCGGCGCTCTGTATACCGGTGTGGAGTGCTGGCGGCGCTCTGTATACTGGTGTGGAGTGCTGGTCGTGCTCTGTATACTGGTGTGGAGTGCTGGCGGCGCTCTGTATACTGGTGTGGAGTGCTGGCGGCGCTCTGTATACTGGTGTGGAGTGCTGGTCGTGCTCTGTATACTGGTGTGGAGTGCTGGCGGCGCTCTGTATACTGGTGTGGAGTGCTGGTCGTGCTCCTGTATACTGGTGTGGAGTGCTGGCGGTGCTCTGTATACTGGTGTGGAGTGCTGGCGGTGCTCTGTATACTGGTGTGGAGTGCTGGCGGTGCTCTGTATACTGGTGTGGAGTGCTGGCGGTGCTCTGTATACTGGTGTGGAGTGCTGGCGGTGCTCTGTATACTGGTGTGGAGTGCTGGCGGTGCTCTGTATACTGGTGTGGAGTGCTGGCGGTGCTCTGTATACTGGTGTGGAGTGCTGGCGGCGCTCTGTATACTGGTGTGGAGTGCTGGTCGTGCCTCTGTATACTGGTGTGGAGTGCTGGCGGTGCTCTGTATACTGGTGTGGAGTGCTGGCGGTGCTCTGTATACTGGTGTGGAGTGCTGGCGGTGCTCTGTATACTGGTGTGGAGTGCTGGCGGTGCTCTGTATACTGGTGTGGAGTGCTGGCGGTGCTCTGTATACTGGTGTGGAGTGCTGGCGGTGCTCTGTATACTGGTGTGGAGTGCTGGCGGCGCTCTGTATACTGGTGTGGAGTGCCTGGGGCGGCGCCTCTGTATACTGGTGTGGAGTGCTGGCGGCGCTCTGTATACTGGTGTGGAGTGCTGGTCGTGCTCTGTATACTGGTGCTGGCGGCGCTCTGTATACTGGTGTGGAGTGCTGGTCGTGCTCTGTATACTGGTGTGGAGTGCTGGCGGCGCTCTGTATACTGGTGTGGAGTGCTGGTCGTGCTCTGTATACTGGTGTGGAGTGCTGGCGGCGCTCTGTATACTGGTGTGGAGTGCTGGCGGCGCTCTGTATACTGGTGTGGAGTGCTGGTCGTGCTCTGTATACTGGTGTGGAGTGCTGGCGGCGCTCTGTATACTGGTGTGTACATACAGCACAGCCATAGCTGGCATGGAGGGATCCCACCCAGCTTTCCTGGACTCCTGACATCCCCTCTCTATGTCCCTGCATACATAGTCAGATCTGCCTTTCAGGAGTCTGGGGAAGATGTGTGAAGCCTTCCAGTGGCCGTATTGGTCATCCAGCTTTCCCAGAATGAGACGTGAAATGTCTGAATGTCTGCATTTACTGGGAGTTTCTTCTCTTGTCTCATCGTATGAAGAAGTGTTCTTCTTGTTTTCTTGAAAGTTGCAAGGAGACTGAGCTGGAAGTGTCTGAGCGCTGGTGGAGCAGCCTTTGTTGTCCGTCCAGCAGTTAAGCCCCCGGTAGTGCGGCTAGCTTTGGCTGTTAGTATTTGGGAGGATGTAATAATCCGCAGTCAGACCAAATAACTTCTCTCCTTCCTGGGAAGTCTAATACTTTTTCTCTGTGGGGTAACCAAGATTTTATCCTAATTTGGTTTCCTCCCTGTGTTTTCTGACTCAGCGACTTTACTGTGCACTTGTAGATGTGAGCTGGACATGATGGTGGGGAAATCTTCTCTGTCTGTCTATATCTATC
This sequence comes from Rhinella marina, assembly GCA_900303285.1. Taxonomy (NCBI): domain Eukaryota; kingdom Metazoa; phylum Chordata; class Amphibia; order Anura; family Bufonidae; genus Rhinella; species Rhinella marina. Next base: position 697,223 of record ONZH01007267.1, on the reverse strand, counting down.
TATCTATCTATCTATCTATCTATCTATCTATCTATATATCTATCCATCTCATATATGTTTATTATATCTGTTTATCACTATAATGTATCTGTTTGTACATTGAACGTAAAAATAAATCTTTATCCCCGGAGCTCCCCCTAGTGGTGGCTGAAGGGCAGTCAAATGTTACATTTCACTTTTCTAGTTCTTTGCAGGGGATTTATCAGAAATATTATCAGACGAGGTACCGGCTTCTCCTTAAAGAGACTGGCTACATATGGAGACTTATTGGCAATGCTCCATTGGAAAAAAATATGCCAAAAGTGAAAAAGAATTATCTCTCTAGAAGTTAGACTTTGGGAGCCACTTCGAGGAGGTGGTGCTAGCGAGATGGTTCTCTTACCTGAGAGATACGTCTTTGCATAAAAGATTAATTTAAAAAGTTTAAAAATTCTGTGCTGAATTATGTCCAACTTACGCCCCTTCACTGCAGGCTTCTTACACGTGTGTGATCTTCTTCATTGCAGGTGTTGAGACCAGTCCAAGACATTTCCCACCCTATGTAGAGTCCTGTAGCCTCTGGTAACCTGAATTATGGGGGAGACTGATGACGACAAGCAGGGCCAAGCCGGACAGCTCTTTGAAAACTTCATCCAGGCCACGACGTGTAAAGGAACCCTGCAGGCCTTTAACATCCTGACCCGGCAGCTGGACCTGGACCCCAAAGACCATCGTCACTTCTACAGCAAGCTCAAGTCCAAGGTCACCAGCTGGAAAGCCAAAGCCTTATGGAACAAACTGGATAAACGGTACAGCCAGAAGGAATACAAGAAAGGGAGGGTGTGCGTGGGGACAAAGGTAAGCGAAACGCGTGAGGCATGACGTGACCATGCGGGCATAAGATGAGTCCACGTAGCTGATGTGGAGGGAGAGAGGGGCTCGGCATGGGTCCAGTGCACCTTCCATTAGTGGTGTGAGCACCTACAGGGCACCCAGTGTTACTAAGCAAGGAACGGGGGTGACCTTTTCTCCTACAATGGAGGGTGTTCAATAGTCCTTGGGCTCTTCTGTGTTATGATGAGAGTAGTGGTGGCAGGATGGGGGTTTTGTTTAACACTATGTGGCCTGTGGTGGGAGCCTCCACTGGATTTGTCCTCTAAATAGGCACCCCAACTTTAAAAAGCGTGTGGCCCCTGGATTTGTCCTCTATAGACAGCCTCATTTTATGAAACGTGGCCCTTTTAACTGTGTTCTCTTTAGGCACTCTAACTTTATGAAGCACATGCCCTTGATGTAAACCTCTGCTGGACTTATTCTCTTTATAAGTGCCCCAGATTTATGAAGCTTGTGGCCCCTTTACTTGCCACCTCAACTTTATGAAGTATGGAGACCATGGATGTGTTCGCTCTATAGGCGCCTATGTGGCCCCTGAACTTGTCTTCTCTGTAGACATCCAAACTTTATGAAGTCTGTGGCCCCTGGTGTGAGCCTTTAATGCACGTCCTCTTTATAGGCACCCCAACATTATGACGCTTGTATCCCCTGGACTTTCCTTCTCAACCTTATTAAATATAGGGATTCTGGGCTTAGCCTGTCTGTAGGCACCCCAGCTTTATAACTTCTTGAAATGTGTGGACCCTGGACTGGTCCTCCTTATAGGCACCCACCTTTATGGTCTACACCCTCAGTGTGTGCTTCCCTTGAACCTGTCCTATCCATAACTTCTCCAAAACAATTGAGCAGGGAAGAGGGACATTTTTTCGTATAATTTACCTGTTCAGCAATCATTGGGCTCTCCTAATCTATGATGGGAGTTGTGGTGGCAGGATGGGGGTTTTGGTAACTTTAGGAAACATTTGGCCCCTATTTTAAGGAGTTGGAATCCCCATTTATTAGCCTGGCTCCTCGAAGAGCGGTGAGCGGTAACATTGTATCATTGGGATGTTGCAGTTTTTATTTTGAGTGCACAGTGAGTGTGTATCACAGAAGCAGACTCGAGTGTCAGCTCTGAGGGCACTGCCAGCTACAACTGAGGATCCCTTCATATTGGCCTCTTCGGCTTGTGGATTAAACACTTCGTAGCTGCTGGTCCCAGAGCCCTGGTCACTCAGTACATGACAGGTGGACACTTGTATCCGTACGTGGGGTGAAGAGGAGGTTACAGTATAATAGGATTGCAGTCATCGCTTTACTTGTTGTCGTGAATTAAAAGCGCGCTAGGCTGAACTGAAGTGAAAATTGACTGTTAAAGGGACACAAGCAACAGTGCTTTTTTGTTTGTTTTTTTTTTTTTGGTGAAATCTCTGCTTGCTGTCAGTGAATGGAGACATTCTTGCTAACATCCAGAGGCTGAAAACCGGGCCGGACGTAAGGCTTCATTCACATCACCGTTAAGCCTTTCCGTTCTCATGCTCCGTTTAGGAGCAGGAGAACGGAAAGGACGGATTCGGCACATAACTGAGCCGAACGGAGCCTAAGGACCCCATAGACTATAATGGGGTCCGTTATGTTACCGCTCAGAAGATGATTTTGGAGCGGAGACAAAAGTTGTGCATGCAGGACTTTTGTCTCCGCTTCAAAAATCATCTTCTGAGCGGAAACCTAACGGACCCCATTATAGTCTATGGGGTCCTTAGGCTCCGTTCGGCTCAGTTATGTGCCGAATCCGTCCTTTCCGTTCTCCTGCTCCTAAACGGAGCATGAGAACGGAAAGGCTTAACGGTGATGTGAATGAAGCCTAATACTTCTCACAGCAGGAGTTGTGTTACAGTTGGATCCAGTGTAGACAATCCTCTGTGAGCTATCCTGTGCTTGGCACTAAACTCTCTTCTATCCTGAGAATTTGATACAATGTATCAGTCTGGAGCAGGTTGTTTACAAAACAGTCTGGATACAATGGTAGCATCCTCTGAATATAAATGAAAATATTCTCCAAAAGCAAGTGAAGATATTGAAGGTCAGGAAGTGAAAAGCTTCAATTTATAAGAGAAGGGATTAGTTTCATTCATATAAAAGTGGGAGATTATATAAAACTGCTGCCCCCCCCCCATCCCCTCCCCCAATTGATTTGCTTCCTGCTGTAAGGTTCATATCCTTTCTATAATGTCCTGACAAGGAAGTTCATTGTCCAGTGACCGTCCGCGCCATCCCCTGTATACACGGAGACGCCTATGGATAGACTAGGAGTCAGCAACCTCCAACACTAACTCCAAGAGCAGAGAGCAAGTGTGCATGCTGGGAGTTGTAGTTTCACAACAGCTGGAGTGCTGGAGTAGACAGTGCCCTCTATGGGGCTCAGTCACCGAGGACCCCTCTCTAGGGGTGCGATCATGTGGATATTTGGAACATACAGTGTTACTGGATTGTAGCTCAGCCTTCCCACGGCCGAGGCAAATATTCTGCTGGATGCCAAGCCCCGAGTGGTACGATGGCACCCCGAACCTGGGGCACACTGTCCTGCATAGCGTTCAGAGCTACATGTCTCCCCTTCTGAAAGAATTTACTGTTCTCCTCTAGAGCGGGCCCAGTCGTCACGTTATGGCCTTCGCTTCGCACGAGACGTCAGTCAGTGAATCTCCACATCCCGGACTGAGGAGTTTCTAGGAATGTCTGGAAATTTCACAATATTTTCTCCTTGCCAACGTTAAACATGCATTTCTTGCCCGTGAGTCACCACCCGGAGCTTCATTCTCCATTACAGCATCTTGTGAGGAGCTGTCATTTACAAGAAGGTTGGGGGGGCCACATGTTTATTCGGGGGGATCGGCCCGTACTCGTCACTTCTTTCCAAACCTCATCCCCTCGTAGTCACTTATCAGGTGGAGGGAAGAGTTTACTCTTTGTCTTCTCTGCAGAACATTCTTCAGCCTCAACGTAATCCCCATAAGATGAGCCTCCTCTTACTCAGGATGAGTGGCTGTCAGATGATGGATGTAGAATAGATAGGAACACGTACCCAGCACAGGGGTGCACCTAGCCTGGGGCAAAAGGTGAAATGATGCCCCCTCCCCCCCAAAGAAAAAAAACCTTTCAGATCTGGTCTTAGATATTAGAGAGGTAAATCTGTGGTTAAACGTGGGGAAAGTCCATGGCAAAACCCACTCTAGAACATTCTTTTTATGCTCGAAATTTGGGGTGGGGTCGGGCTTGTCCTCAACCAAAAACTTCCACTGTGTGTGCATTATTATCCTTTGTGCTTGGGACCAACACGGATGTCTTCAGCTGCCGAGCCGACATATCACAGGTCAGCCGGGGTCAGAGGGACAGAACTGCTGACAGATGCTCTTTAAGGATACATGTAAGGAAATGAGTCCGGTCCCTGGTGTCCGGTGGTTACTCACCTCCTCAGGCGCCAGCGCTGTTTGCTGCTCCATTGGTCCACAATTAGGAGCTGAACCCAGCCCCCATATATTTTGGCTAATGTTGCCCTCACAGATTCCCCATAACTGCCCTAATAAAGGAGCCCCTTAAAGGGATTGTCTTATATCAGCCTTTCATGGATGAAATGTTAATAACCACAGTAAGTGACGAGTAACTGAAGTAGCGGAGCGGCGTCCACCTCCGGGAGGGGCCAGGATGGGACAATTCTTTTGAGAGGGACTTCATTTTATTGACATGTTAGGAAGTTTCTGAGGAGGATTTTGCAGAGATTTCAGTCGGGGATATCGGCAGCGTTATATGACAGCCTATGGATTTACTAGTCGTAACGCAGGTTAAATTCTACAAAGTCTGGGGCAATAACTGCAGATTTTCATCACCTCCGCAATGGAAAATCCTCAGCATAGCCACCCTGTGTGAACATACCCGTATACTCTATGTATGGAGAAGCTCGACCTGCAGCTCTACCTCTACCCAACCGGTTTCACCTGTTTGACCGAGCACCTTAGCCCTGGGCATTCCTAGAAGATGGGGGCCCCGCAGCAAAAATCTGAGCCGACCCCTGTTGTGGCGCTGGGTGCAGGTTTCATCAACAATGCAGTCCCAGTCCAGACTCCCTCCACCCAGCTAGAAGTGGCCGTCTGTCTGCCAGGGCCCCATACCACTCTGCTTGTGCCCTTGTCCAGGCCCATTTTCCCACCATCGCTCTTCGTGCCTCCATTTGTCCCCAGAACTTCATCGCCCCAAATATTCCAGGAATGCCTGTAGAGCGGGACCTTACTATTCCCATGTATTTGCATGTATAACGGGGCGCGTGGGGTGACGGTCACCGCCTGATGACTGCGGCTTTTGTGTTTCTTGGAGACAGAACAAACTTCTGGAATTAATATTTCATGGGAGAAAGAAATGTTTCTGTGAAATCTCCTGTCAGATCTAAGAACGCCTTGAGCTAATTCCCTCAGATGTCGAGCAGGACACGAGCCGCCGGTCCAGGCCCAGAAAAACTCGCCGCACCCCCGCTCCCATTGACATTCACGTAGCCGGAGCAGAACAATACAAATATTGTCGACTTCTCCTGCTCCTCAAAGGGTCGGATTGATTGGATTGAAAATATTATCATGCGTCTCATTCAGTACGAGCTCTGATTGAACAATGAGGCTCCTGTCCCATAATCCCCAATGTCAGCGCGAAATAATCCCGCCTAATACATGGAATTATTACATGTGGAATACTGATATACCGTATAGTGTATGTATCATAGGGGTCTGTGATGGTGGGCTGTGTGGGGACCCCGTATGGTGCCTACACTATATACAAAGACTGCCTTAGTATAAGCGCTATATGGTGTGGTTCCCAAATAACAGTGCCATATGTGGTCTGTATAACCATGCCATGCACTGCTACTACCACCATATACTGTGCCACAATACAACACCACCATGTAATTATATGAGGACATACCGACATACATTGATCATATACCAATATACAGTGCCCAAATAACAGCTCCAAGTCATCTGATAACAGTGCCACGTAATAATGAGTAAATACCGCAATACAGTGTTCATACACCAACACACAGAGACCATATGACCGCTCATCTGTAAAGCTAATAACAGCGCTATATAATAATATAACAAAAATACAAATATTACCATACAGTGTACAAATAACTGATCCATGTATAAAGTTATCTAACACCAGTGCCATATGATAATATAAGTGAAAGTACCCCCATACAGTGCTCATATAGTAACAGTGACCATATGGCAGCACCATACTGAAAGGAAGCTAATAACAGTGCCACTCAATAATAGAACTAAACACTGCCATATACTGCACACATTCTACCTATAGTAACTGCTCCATGTATGCAGTCATCTAATAACCGTGCCATACAATGATAAAGGTAAATACCGCCATACAGTGCTCATATACTAACACAGAGTGGCCATACATTAAGTAAGCTAATAATCATGCCATACAATAATATAAGTAAATACTACTGTATAATGCTCATATGCTAACATGTAGTGACAAAATGAAAGTGCCGTAATAGCAGTGCCATATAATAATGTAACTAAATACTACCACGCTGTGTTTATATACCAACATACAGTGCCCAAATATCAGCTCCTTGTATAAAGACATCTAAGAACAGGGCCATGTAATAATATCCGTAAACGCCGCTGCACAGTGCTCAGATACTAACATACAGTGACCAAATAATAGCGCCATAATGTAAAGTAATACCAGTACTATAACATGTCTGAATAATACCGCTATATAGTTAACAGTAGAATTTGAAGTGGCCATAAGCTGTAGGTGCGAGGCTATCTTGGGCACCCTCCGCATTAGGGGGAGATAGTATTCCAGCTCTGCCTACAGACAGTGCTGTCCTTTAGGACTCGTCAGTGCACAGCATACACTTTTAAAGGGCCAGTCCACCTAATGTGAAATCTGTACAGCACAATCTGAATACTGGGTAACCTCATCCTATGGGGGATATGACCTGCACTCTGGGGTTAGCCCATATAGACCGGTCTGCTCTGGGGTCAGCAGTACAGAGCAGAGGTTACTATTCCACAAGAGGAGCCTGACAGAATATAGTGCTGGAAGTTATTAAAGGGCCAGTCCATATTCTGCAGCAAGGAAGGCAGGGGCAGCAGTATTGGCAGTGTGTCGCTGCGTCAGTACCAGATTTGCCATTCCGGAGTCTGGGAAAGCAAGGTGACGGTGTCCATATTGAACAGCACAACCTAGGACTCCACAACATGGAATTGTTCTGTTAGCGGGATACAGGGAGAGCTGGGCGCCATTTCTCAGCGAGGACGGAGGTCCCCGAGCTCCTCCACATATAATCTAATTAAGACGTATTTTTTTTCCATGCAATCGTTTCCTAGGTTTAATTATATTAAATAACTTCTTCTATATTTCTGGAATGAAGATTGATGTTTGGCCCTCGGTGGCGAGATGTCAGGAGACCACACAGAAAACCTCCAGACGGTGGAGGAGCAGAGCGGGAGCGGCGCTGGTTACTGGGGATTTAGATAGCTGACGGTCATTTGTTGTTCAATTATTCAGAAGCTTTAGATTTAATTCCTGGAGAATGTGAGCCAAGATCTCTGCTGCCTGAGACACCCGAGACCGAGCGTCCGAGACGTCAGAGAGAAGAAACCGACCAGATCTGAGTACAACACTGAGTAGTGTGATGGCGGTTATATTCTTATACATAGGAGCAGTATTATAGTAGTTATATTCTTGTACATAGGAGCAGTATTATAGTAGTTATATTCTTGTACATAGGGGCAGTATTATAGTAGTTATATTCTTGTACATAGGAGCAGTATTATAGTAGTTATATTCTTGTACATAGGAGCAGTATTATAGTAGTTATATTCTTGTACATAGGAGCAGTATTATAGTAGTTATATTCTTGTACATAGGGGCAGTATTATAGTAGTTATATTCTTGTACATAGGAGCAGTATTATAGTAGTTATATTCTTGTATATAGAGCAGTATTATAAGTAGTTATATTCTTGTACATAGGAGGCAGTATTATAGTAGTTATATTCATGTACATAGGAGGCAGTGTTAGTAGTTAATTTGTACATAGGAGGCAGTATTATAGTAGTTATATTCTTGTACATAGGAGGCAGTATTATAGTAGTTATATTCTTGTACATAGGAGCAGTATTATAGTAGTTATATTCTTGTACATAGGAGGCAGTATTATAGTTGAGTTTATTAATTTCTTGTACACAGGAAGCAGTATATAGTAGTTATATTCTTTACATAGGAGCAGTATTATAGTAGTTATATTCTTGTACATAGGAGGCAGTATTATAGTAGTTATATTCTTGTACATAGGAGCAGTATTATAGCAGTTATATTCCTGCTACATAGGAGCAGTATTATAGTAGTTATATTCATGTACATAGGAGGCAGTATTATAGTAGTTATATTCTTGTACATAGGAGCAGTATTTATAGTAGTTATATTCTTATACATAGGAGGTAGTATTATAGTAGTTATATTCTTGTACATAGGAGGCAGTATTATAGTAGTTATATTCTTGTACATAGGAGCAGTATTATAGTAGTTATGTTCTGTACATAGGAGCAGTATTATAGTAGTTATATTCATGTACATAGGAGGCAGTATTATAGTAGTTATATTCTTGTACATAGGAGCAGTATTATAGTAGTTATGTTCTTGTACATAGGAGCAGTATATGTATATTTAGTAGTATTAAATATTCATGTACATAGGAGGCAGTATTATAGTAGTTATATTCTTGTACATAGAGGCAGTATTATAGTAGTTATATTCTTGTACATAGAATCAGTATTATAGTAGTTATATTCTTGTACATAGGAGCAGTATTATAGCAGTTATATTCCTGTACATAGGAGCAGTATTATAGTAGTTATATTAATGTACATAGGAGGCCAGTATTATAGTAGTTATATTCTTGTACATAGGAGAAGTATTATAGCAGTTATATTCCTGTACATAGGAGCAGTTATTATAGTAGTTATATTCTGTTACATAGGAGCAGTATTATAGTAGTTATATTCTTGTACATAGGAGCAGTATTACAGTAGTTATATTCTTGTATATAGGAGCAGTATTATAGTAGTTATATTCTTGTACATAGGAGGCAGTATTATAGTAGTTATATTCTTGTACATAGGAGCAGTATTATAGTAGTTATATTCTTGTACATAGGAGCAGTATTATAGTAGTTATATTCTTGTACATAGGAGCAGTATTATAGTAGTTTATTCTTGTACATATATATAGCAGTATTATTATAGTGTTATATTCTTGTACATAGGAGGCAGTATTTATAGTAGTTATATTCTTGTACATAGAGGCAGTATTATAGTAGTTATATTCTTGTACATAGGAGCAGTATTATAGCAGTTATATTCTTGTACATAGGAGCAGTATTATAGTTAGCAGTTATATTCTTGTACATAGGAGCAGTATTATAGTAGTTATATTCTTGTACATAGGAGCAGTATTATAGTAGTTATATTCTTGTACATAGGAGCAGTATTATAGTAGTTATATTCTTGTACATAGGAGCAGTATATTATAGTAGTTATATTCTTGTACATAGGAGCAGTATTATAGTAGTTATATTTCTTGTACATAGGAGCAGTATTATAGTAGTTATATTCTTGTACATAGGAGCAGTATTATAGTAGTTATATTCTTGTACATAGGAGCAGTATTATAGTAGTTATATTCTTGTACATAGGAGCAGTATTATAGTAGTTATATTCTTGTACATAGGAGCAGTATTATAGTAGTTATATTCTTTTACATAGGAGCAGTATTATAGTAGTTATATTCTTGTACATAGGAGCAGTATTATAGTAGTTATATTCTTGTACATAGGAGCAGTATTATAGTAGTTATATTCTGTACATAGGAGCAGTAATAGTAGTACATAGGAGGCAGTTATTATAGTAGTTATAATATCCAGACATAGGAGCAGTATATAGTAGTTATATAGTTATAGTAAGTATAGAGTTATATTCTTGTACATAGGAGCAGTATTATAGTAGTTAATATTCTTGTTAGGAGCTTAGTTATATTCTATACATAGGAGGCAGTATTATAGTAGTTATATTCTTGTACATAGGAGCATATAGTATAGTTATATTCTTGTACATAGGAGCAGTATTATAGTAGTATAGTACATAGGAGTATTATCAGTATTATAGTAGTATATTCTTTACATAGCAGTAGTTATATTCAGTTGAATACATATAGCATAGTACTTAGTAGCTATAGTTATATTCAGTATATAATAGCAGTTATAGTCAGTTAGTATTATAGCATATTACATAGTTATATATAGTATTCAGATTAGTATATAGTAGTTATACATAGTACATAGGAGCAGTATTATAGTAGTTATATAGTTATATTCTTGTACATAGGAGCAGTATTATAGTAGTTATATCTTGTACATAGGAGCAGTATTATATAGTATAGTCTTGTACATTAGGAGCAGTATATAGTATAGTAGTTATAGTCTTGTACATACATAGGAGGAGCAGTATTAGTAGTATACATAGGAGCAGTATATATACACAGGAGCAGTATTATAGTAGTTATATTCTTGTACATAGGAGCAGTATTATAGTAGTTATATTCTTGTACATAGGAGCAGTATTATAGTAGTTATATTCTTGTACATAGGAGCAGTATTATAGTAGTTATATTCTTGTACATAGGAGCAGTATTATAGTAGTTATATTCTTGTACATAGGAGCAGTATTATAGTATACACATCCTTCTCTGTGGGTCTGCAGAGTCCTCTCCATCTGGGGTTAATGGGGTCACTGCTGACAACTCACACATATCCTGCATCAGGAATATCTTTTTTCAGGATGATCCTTTATATAGAAACTGGCAGGTTGGTCTTAAAAAAGAATATACTGAGTCTCTGTACTGTTTGCTGAGATGGTCGCTGGGTGATACAGTTACAGAGTCTCTGGCTGGACGGACAGATGCACTATATGTGATCCTGAGCTCTCATCTTACATCCTATGGAGCTGATCCATCACAAGTATACAGCTTCATGGCTTTATTACCTGCGGTGTATAAGAGGTCACAGCTGCAATCAGTATGGGCCTAAGAGTGGTCAGGGTGTCCACACCTCGTGGTCACATAACCTTTTTCTGTGCTGTGATTTTTCAGAAATCGTAGCAAAACCGCAGTTTGACCACAACATGTGAACCCCATCTTGGAATGCTAATTGGTGCATCTATGTATTAGATTATGTATGATACTTACGGTATACGATATGGGTCTTTTTTATACAGGTATAGTACTTTATTTTCCTAGTATGATATGGTCCTTGAATCATATTGTACCGCCTTTGTATTATAAGGTCCTTGTATTGTATAGTGCTTCTTATATTGTAGTGGAATTATATGGTCTTTGTATTATATTGTCCTTGTCTTATGTTGTACTGGTATTATATCGCCATTGTATTCTATGGTCCTTGCGTTATTTGTATTGTATTATATGGTCTTTGTATTATATTGTACTGGTGTTATATGGCCCTTATATTGTACAGTGCTTGTCTTATATTGTAGTGGAATGATATGGTCTTTTGTTTTATGTGGTCCTTGTATTGTATTGTACTAGTATTATATTGCCTTTGTATTCTATGGTCCTTGAATTATTTTATTGATATTATATGGTCCTTGTATTGTACTGGTGTTATACTGGTTTTGTAGTTTATGGTCCTTATCTTATATTGTACTGGTATTATACCACCTTTGTTTTTCTATGGTCCTTGCATTATTTGTATTGTAGTATATGATCTTTGTATTATGTGGTCCTGATATAGTCCTTGCATTATATGTCCCCGCCGGTTCTGTTAGTCGCTGACCACGCCGACCTGTGTATAACTTCCTGTCATTCCTTTAGCATGCACTGACATTGACCCTCCTTACATCACTGACATTTTTGGCTCTCGTCTTAACAAAGAAATTATTTTATTCATTGCCAAATGTTTCAACTCTAACGAGCAGCAGAGATGTGAATGTTCAGCCAAGGGATGTGCGTCTGGGGCTGATCCACCGTCCCCGTGTGCGTCCAGCTCTCATACACATATTTCACTCATCACCTCACTCGCCCGTTGTGTGTGTCCGTCCTGAACCCTGGGATGATCTCCCCCATCTGAATGTATCTCAGGGGATTGGCTGCTAATGATGCAATAGGCAGAGCTCCCAGATTTATAGGTTACAGCCAGAGATGTACTACTGCTTATGTTCATCCTGATCTTCCTGGTGTGTTAATAGAATACCAGAAATCCAGTAGATACTGACACTGCAGACCAGTATAAAAGAGAGCGCGACCAGGAAATGCATCACTGTTTATATGCCTTGCAGGTATTATGGCTATTAGTGGTTGTCATCCTGCATTTAGTACCATGATACCACAGAGGCGGCTGAGGATGACTCCCGGACATTCTTTAATTTTGGTTTTGTTCCAGAGGTTTCCTTTTTTAATCCTGCTATAATTCTGTCTGCCTGCAGCCACCACTAGGGGGAGCTCACTGTATTCTGACTTTTACAGCTCCTATTGAACTAGAAAATGAGTGTATACAGGAGCTCCCCCTGGTGGTGACTTAAAGCCACCAGAAGCTTAGTGTTTGGAGCTTTATATCAGAAATACAGAGCTGCCAGCCATATATTTGCTTCCATGACAATTCCCCAACATAATGGTCCATTTACAAACATTTTTATGCCAGGTTTTGCAACTTTTTAATGCTCCTTGCAACACCTTTTTGTCGCACAGGCATTTTTGTTTCATGCTCACCACTTGGGAGGGCCAGGACATCGGACCAACATTTAGGTCCGGAAACAGGGTTGAATGTTGGCATAAAACCACTCCAGTCAGGGAAATGGAGTAGACTTTATTCCTGGTGCACAGACTGCCAGAGGTGCACCTAATTTAAGACACTGTGTGTGGAGAGGGGAAACAAAAAGCAGCGTAAACATCCATTCTTTGTAATTGCCCCCTCTGTTACCTCTAGTATCACTGAGAGCTGGTAGCAGCTCGGCCATACATTTATATGGAGGCCGGTGATACAGTGTTGCACATTGTCAGTTGCCTTTCACTAACATTGACACTTCTATGTGGAATTCCACAGAAAGAGCTCCGTCCAATGCACTCATTCCCAGAAGGTGCACTGGGCTGATGGGGGGTCGCTGGGTATGATCTATGGTTATTATACTCCTCAACATTGAAATTTCAACACCAAGAAGGACAAACCATAAGGTTGTGCAAATTGGAGAAGTAGCGGTTGCTGCTACGATCTGCGGATGATGACATTTTCCACCACCCGGCTCCAATCTGTGCAATGTGGGAGGGGCTTAAAAGCCAAGTTTGGTCTTTATCCATATGAAACCTCAAAAATTGTATCAAGTCACGTGATGCCTCCTGTTCTTTGACATGTCAGCTATTAAAAACTGAGAGGGATAATATCCTGAAACTGAGACCTCGATTTAAGACTTCGGTAGATTGTTGTGCACCTAGGCCGAGATGTCGGCGCTGTTCAACGCTGTGTGTCCTGGAGGATGGGAGAACGACAACGGACTGGAATGACACCGGGAGGTGCACAGAGGCAAATCGTCTGATTAGAAGAATGGCGCATAGTGATCCATTCTGTGCTGCAAGTGAAAGAGGACATCACATCCCAAGCCTAGGGCGGCAAACGGGATCTGCACAAACCATCAGAAGGCGTCTGAATCAGACATCCGCATACAGGTGTCCACTGACCTCACCACCGCTCTCCAAGGCTATCATGGCGCACAGCAAGACAGCAATGGAGGCTGGACTGGAGGTCTGTCCTCTTTAGCTATGAGTCCCATCAGATGCTATGATATCCAGAGATTAGTCTGGAGGCCACATGGAAAATTCTATGAAGAGGGAACATCACACCAGTGTGAGCTGGATAATCTATGGTAGGCGGACTCCTCTTGTCTCCATTTCAGGTACACTGACAGCTCGGCATTACATTGCTTTGGTCGTGGAACCAGTGGTCCGACCATTTCTCCAAAGTGTCCCAGGGGCCAGTGTCCAGCAGGATAAAGCCAGGCGGTATATTGTACGACTGTGAGCCGCCTGCATGGCCTAAACACGTCTCCATAGCCTGTAGTGTCCCCAGACTTGTCACCCATTGAGCACATCGTGGACATCCTTGGTTGGCAATTGTAAAGGGAGTTGCGAACAGGAGATCTTGATGATTTATGTGCCCATGTGCATTCAGTGTGGAAGAAGATTCCTCAGACAATCATTAAGGCGTGGAAGTGCGTGAATTCATACTCCGTGCTGAATAAATCCAGATGTTTGGAATATTTTGTTTCCATTTTTCCCATTTGCATATCATTAACATATCTTCCGATCCTAGGTTTTCCAAAACTCCACGACTTTTCCTTCTTGGTGTTACAGTTTCGATATCTATACATATTTAGGGTACATTCACACGACCGTGTGGAATAGTTTCCGTTTTGCGGTCTGCAAATAACTGAACTGTGTGTCCGCATTTTGTGGAAGAATGACTTCTGTATGTCCGTAAGGTAATAAAAAAAGAGCGAGAAAAAAAGAATAATTAATTCATAGTTGTCAAGGCCTTCAATTAAACCATTCCGTATGTCATCCGCAAATTGCGGATCCATAGACTTGAATGGGGCTGCGGACCGATCTGTGCAGACAATAGTAGGACAAGCTTCATATTCTTGCGGACCAGAAATGCGGAAACACTGATGCGGACAACATACTGAATGTTGTCCGCACATTTTATTCACCCATGGGAATGAATGGATCCGCATCTATTCCGCAAAATGCGGATCAGACGCTGATAAAATCATACGGTCGTGTGAATGTACCCATAATGTGTGACAAACTATCTGCATAGAGCCCTTACAGGAAGCCCCAATAGAGGTGAGATAATGGGAGTATTAGTACCCGTCTGACCCCATGGCCATTCAGTTGTCCAATCAGAAGCAGGGCCGTAGGAGCCTGTAACTGGCTGAGAAGGTCTATATGAGGTGGTGTGCTGCACATTCCCACTATGGGGAATGGTTACTTGTATAAATGCCCCCTGCTAGGGTTACTAATCGGGGTGGCAGGCATAGTCACCTTGTTGGCTCCCTCTGGTATTCCTGACCTCACCCGCTGCTGACAGTAGCCATTGATGCAGGAGCTCCGTATGGTTTAGTCTCCTGACACCGTGGTCCCTGTGGCCGGTGTATAGTCCCTGTGTGCTGGAATTATAGGGGACCGTCTACAAGTTGGAGATCAGCACATATGAGTCCCACTATTACCTTCACCTTCTCTCCACAAGTCCCAGCATGCCCTGCCTTCCTGTAGGCTTCTATTGTCTAATTGCAGGCCGTGCCCTTTAGTGGATATTTTGCGGCATGGTCCGTCCTTGTGTCTATACCTGCCTGCGCTCGGCACCGTGGTGTCAGCACAGGACGCGCCTGTTGTTCTAGGTCACGGCGCAGGGCTCCGTCCTGTTACCGGTAACCTGGATACGGTTTATATTTCCCTTCTGATAAGCGTTAGCAGATTTGAGTGTAGAAAGGAGCTGAGCGCCCAGAACACAGCACAGACATAATGCAATTTCCTGCAGCTTGTGCCCGGGTTGCCTCACCCTGTTGGCGCGCTGCCACCTTTGTGGGTGAACTGTTTGCTCCTTGGCCTGTATATACTAGAGTCTGTTTTGGGGGTCAGCAACCTCCGGCACTCCAGCTGCTGTGAAACTACAAGTCCCAGCATGCACGCTTGCTCAGCTCAAAACTCCTATAAAAGTGAATGGACCATGCTGGGCGTTGTAGTCTGACAGTGGCTGGGGTGCCAGGGGTTGCTGACCTCTGATCCATCTGGTAACATTGTATTCTTATAGCTACTATCAGGGATACATCTCTGCTCTATGGGTGAAGAAGTGGCATCTGCCAGCTAGATGGGCAGCAGCGGCCTGAGGGAGTGATTCTGAGAGCCCATCCCCCACCTGTACAGAGTATGACAGGTGTCAGTGGATCCATTCATGGTCCTCCATGCTGACTGTTTCCTCTGGTGTCTGGAACAAATGAGTGCCGCCCAGTCCAGTAGTGTGTTCCTGGGATTGTATCATGATAAGTTCTGTTTGCAGTCAGTGAATGGTTTCATCTCCTCCTGCTTGCAGTGTGTCAGTCAATGAAGCTCGCTATCTCTCGTTCTAGTCTCCAGACTGATGTCTCCGATCTACACTGATACATTGTAACAAACCCATGGGAGCAGAATATAAACTATAAATGTATCACAGCAAACGGAGGTCCTGAAAATGGTGTGGAATAGAAAAGGGTGTCATTGCCCTTTAAGAGGGCCGCCTCTGCCTGTGCCGGGGGTCACACTTCATTTGGGAGAGGGTTTTGCTCAATCTGCATCTAATTTCAGTTTGCTTTGCAGGACTCGGATGATTTGTCTTTGCTTTTGCAGACCTCCTAAGCTGATCCGCCGCGTGTAACACAAGATCTCCCCTCTCCTTATAGAGACAGGAGCGGCAGGGTTGTCAGGGGAGCGCAGGGAACATCCCGGATTAGACCTCTGTTTGCTTTCAGTGATCTGGATATGGAGGCAGCTGGGTCTTATCCAGGATATGGGACTGGCCGCCCTCCAGCCACCAATTCTCCCCGTTATAGAAAAGTGACAGCTATTGTCCTGTGCGAAATGTCATACAGCGTCATGTAACATGCAGAACTGCTGGGAGTTGTAGTAGTGCAGCAGCTGGAGACCAACAGGTTGGAGGCCACTGCATGGTACAGTGTAACAGCAGATACTGACCCAGCTTTCCGGGAGTCCTGAATAACTCCTAGAAAGTTATGTGACTACAATCAGTGGCTCCAGCTTAGCTTCATTGTCTATTGAAGTCTGAGGTTGTCTGAAATCCACCTCCTGTCCAATCAGAAGCTCAGGCATATACTCTGTAACTCCTCCATGCTTTACACTGCAGTTCTGTTCCATTAAAGAACATCCATGATCAGTAGCTCCAGCTTAGCTTCATTGTCTATTGAAGTGTGGGGTTGTCTGATCTCCACCTCGTGTATTATCAGAAGCTTAGGCTTTCTGTTTTGTCCCTCCTCCATGCTTTACACTGCAGCTCTTCTCCATTAGAGCACATAAGTGTCTTCATCCTGACTGCATTGTCTATTGAAGTTTGAGGTTGTCTGATTGCCACCTTCTGTCTCGTCAGAGTCTTGGGCTGTATTTTTGTCCCTCATGCTTTACCCTGCAGTTCTGCTTGTACAGATTGGCTTTGTATAACTGAGTGGATGAGTGAGAGGAGTGGTGCCGGAGACGTGCAGTGCACGGATCTGCGTTCTCGGACACATGGCTCATTCTTCTGCCATCTATGGAGTTTACTGCGCAGATTACGCCGCTCGGACCAGATTCCTGGAATGAGACTTTTCTGGGAATTTTCCCTTTTTTTGCACCTTCAGATCCCTAAACCCGTCCGGAGGGTCTGTAAAACATGTTCAGAACATCTTGTTCCGTGCGTTGTGTCATCAGCTTTTTCTGGAGCGTCCGGCGGGCGGCCGGGAAATATGACAACGTGCGATCAGAATTTCCACTGCAGAGAAGGGAATCGGCCAATTATTACAGGGAAGGTTTATTTTTAACATCTCGGATCTTCCATGGAACGCGGTGGACGCCGCACCAATCTATAACGGGGTACCTGTCACCCAGGGGTGGGCAGCAGGACGCTCTCCCGGGGCTCTGGAGAAAGTCCCTGTTTGACCCGGCCGGTGCCCACTTTACTTCCTTTACTTTCTCTGGGTGAAGCTGACATCGGATTTTGGCAGCCGCCTCATTTCCTGGGGAATAATACAGTTTCCTGAAAACTTTTCTGAATGAACATCTGGCCGCTGTGCATCCCTCGATCTATAGGAAATGATGGCGCAGCCTAAACACGCTGCTCCACCATCACTCATCGCCCTCTCAGTGCCCGCTGGCACCCCTCACCCTGCCCCTGGGAACATCTGGGCTAGATTTGCTGTCTGAGCCGGGATGTTGGCATGCAGTCCGAGTATTTGTAGCAGAGAGTAACCCTGTCAGCTGTGTAACCAGGAGGGCGAGAGGACTACATGGCCAGGGCACTCCCTGGAGACACTACAGGGTGCATGCTGAGGGTTGTAGTTCAGGGTTGGGAGAAATCCCTGATGGGCACCTCTGTGTGAGGTTCCTGATCTGCGTTATTTAATGTCAGCGTTAGATGTGCTGCGTCTGCGTAGCAAAGGGTAAACTGTTCTCCCATGGGTAGTACCAGGATGCCAGCATAAATAGTGCCAGTCAGAGTGCCAACATAAAGTGCCAGCATGAGTGCCAACATAAATAGTGCAAGCTAGTGTGCCAATATGAATAGTGCCAGCCAGAGGGCCAACATAAAGTGCCAGCATGATTAGTGCAAGCCAGAGTGCCCCTATGAGTAACACCAGCAAGAATACCACATGAATAGTGGTATTCATAGTGCCACCAAAAGTACTGTGAGCCATAGTGCCCCCATGATTGGTGCCAACCAGAGTGCCCTAGTTATAGTACAAACTAGCAAGTGTAAAAAGTCCATCAGCACCACTTTGTGCCAGTGTTGTGTGAGTAACTGCAGCGTCTCCTGGCACTGGTCTCTCTCAGCAGGGCGCTGTTTGTCCAGCAGGAGTGGTCAGCGGGGGGGACCCTTCCTATAGAATGGCGCACCAATCCCGGGGAGACTGCGACCAAAACTGCACCGTGTGAACCTGACCTGAGTAGATGAAGAGGTTGCATTACCGGTGACCTTGGATAAAATATGATGACAGATCTGTGATGTATCCAAGAGCAATGACGTCCGGAGGCTGGAGATGAGATTCCGCCATGGCCGTGTCCCATAGACCTTTATCTCACTGGGATTATTTCACCTTTACCGCAGGAAATGAGATAAACGGAGGGTTATTACCGCCCCGAGACGCCTTGCCGTGTGCTG
This sequence comes from Rhinella marina, assembly GCA_900303285.1. Lineage (NCBI taxonomy): Eukaryota > Metazoa > Chordata > Amphibia > Anura > Bufonidae > Rhinella > Rhinella marina. The sequence continues at coordinate 678,329 of ONZH01007267.1, read as the reverse complement.
ATGACAGACCCCGCGCCGTGTGCTGATGACGGACCCCGCGCCGTGTGCTGATGACGGACCCCGCGCCGTGTGCTGATGACGGACCCCGCGCCGTGTGCTGATGACGGACCCCGCGCCGTGTGCTGATGACAGACCCCGCGCCATGTCCTGATGACGGACCCCGCGCCGTGTGCTGATGACGGACCCCGCGCCGTGTGCTGATGACAGACCCCGCGCCATGTCCTGATGACAGACCCCGCGTCGTGTGCTGTGACCCCTCTGCTCACTCCGCACACATCACACCGTGTTATAAACGTTCTGGAATGTTTGGCCTGGTTCATACAGGCAATGGAAACTTCCCATAGAAATGTACCAGAGATCAGAGCCATGCAGCGGGACAACGTTGTGTCCCGTGTGTCCACAGAGCTTACAATCTAATCTGTTATTAGGAGTGGCCCCTCTGTGAACTCCATTATTATTAAGGGAACGCTCTCTTACTGCACCCAGTGCAGTCCCTTATGATGTACTGTAATAGTGTCATGCTCCGCCCCTCTGACCCTGAGAAATATGGGATATGTAGTTCAGGACTGAATTCAGGAGTTAAGACAAACCCCATGTGATAACAGGAGAGAAAAGAGGTCACAACTGGGGGGGGGGTCCTGGCTCCATGTGACGCCCCCCGACGTGATCAGAATATATAAATGCTTTGGCACTGACCACCGCCCCTGAATTTATATATGGGCCCTAACCCCGTGTTTTCTCATGTTTTTAGTGTTTGATAATTGGCGGGGGCCCCTGCGGACTGCGGACGGCTATTGAACTGGCCTGTTTAGGAGCCAAAGTGGTTGTGGTGGAGAAGAGAGACACGTTCTCCCGGAACAACGTGCTCCACCTCTGGCCGTACACCATCCACGACCTCCGCTGCCTCGGAGCCAAGAAGTTCTATGGAAAGTTCTGCGCAGGAGCCATCGATCATATAAGTAGGTACCACGAACGCCCCATCATTATTAGGATGGTGTATATCTCACATAGGTTACTTTCCTTTGGTGGTTCAATTCCCTGACATTTGCAAAATATCTGCTTGTTGTCAGTGAATGTGAATATTGTTGTTCACATGCAGATGCTTAAAGTGGACCTCTCACCTCCTGACTACATGCAGTCCTCATGTAATAACAATTCTTATGACTGTATGTTGTACCATTCCTCTATTATTCCTTCTAGAAGTTTATTGAATGAATTTCCCCCAGCTGGTAACACCCATCTGTACCCTTACAGCAGACTGCTGGAAATTCATTCATAAACTTCTAGAAGGAATAATAGAGGAATGGTACAACATACAGTAATAACAGTTCTGGAGCATGTATTCTTATTACAGGGAATGTAGTTAGGTGCTGTGACCGTCCCTCTATAAATCTGTACAGACCCACTAAGCGGAGGGTTTGCCCCCTTGTATCCAGTGTAGACAATCCTCTTGGTACCCAGAGTGATACATTTCCTCACATTGATACATTGTAACAAACACTGCAGTGATCAGTTCACAGAAGATACAAATGTGGTGAACCCTTCTGCCGCCCCGTCGTCTGTGTCCCCAGTATGGAGTGGCTGATAACAGCGCAGAGACGGGTGCTGCTCCTGTGGGTGCTCATGGGCTCGCTCGTGTCTTGCAGGTATCTGGCAGCTGCAGCTCATGTTGTTTAAGACTGCGCTTCTTCACGGCATTGAGATCCACGTGAACGTCGAATTTGTCAAACTCCTGGAACCGCCAGAGGATCAAGAGAATCGGAGTAATTTCTTCTTTTATTCTGTACTCCAGAGGAATAGTGACTATAATGTAAGACGGTGGCGCACCTAGGATATAACATAGCAGGATCTGGGCACAGGGACTGGCAGAGGTGCCCATGTAATCCTGAAGTGGAGGACGTCAGCATGCAGGGGCCACTTAACGAGAGTCTGTGACATTTTGGCATGGGTGGGCCGCTGATAATCTTGGACGCAGCATTGGGGGGAAACACGTCTCATGATGCCCGCTGGTGTGTGCCTGGATCAGCTTTGTGATTGTGGCATGTCTCCCTGACACCATTCACAGGAGATTATGTCGGAGGAGTCCATATTACGTTTCATAAAGTGATGACAAAAAGAATTTTAGAAGCCTGAAAGTGAGACCCAGCGGGCAGAGCGGGGCATTAAATCACGGCTGGTTAGTGGCAGATACGTGACGTTGGCACACTGCATGAGATATTGCTGGGAACGCTCCGGGACCTAAAGACGTCATCAGTGCCCTCTGCAGTAGTGCCACAGCCAACCAGCTATAGTGCCCATGTATTACTATGTATGGTGACCATTGAATACCAGTTGTCGTCACTATGTCTATCATGGCCACTTTATAGATACCTTTAGTGCCCAGATAACACCAGTTATAGTTACATCCATGGTGCCCACTTTATAGACATCCTATGTACCCATATAATGCCACTTCCTACCATAGTTCATAGTACCAGCCATGGTGCCCACTGTTATATTGCCCAAGAGTTGAGACTAGAACCTTAATATTGTATATTTTTTGTCTTTTTTCCCCAGAAATAGGCTGGAGGGCGGAATATCTTCCCCAGGACCATCCGTTATCGGACTATGAGTTTGACGTCATTATCGGGGCGGATGGGCGCAGGAACACCCTGGAAGGTGAGATGCCAGCCGCACTGGAGGGGGGTGAGATTTGGGATATTTAGCAGTATGTGTGGGTGAACTCTATATGTAAACTGCATACAGGTGGGCGCACTCGTGCCGCCGGCGTACAGATGAGTATTTTTAGGAAGCGGAATTGTCACATTGTTTCTTATGATTAAAATAGACATTGTTTCCATTGTTACAAATTTTAAATTTTTCTATAATTAGCCCCAAACTATGACAATCTGCAGCCGACACCCCAGAAATCCCAATTACACCGCATGGAGTCACAGCTTCCACCCCCTCCCTAATGACCCCGGTGTAAAGCTGTGGGCGACGTGTTTGGGATGACGGACTGGTTTCATGGCTGGTAACGCCGTCCCTTCTACCTGCCCCAGAAGGGTTTTACCAAGATGTGTCAGGACGAGATAAATCGCTGGGTGTAGAATAGATGTCAGGACTGGGAGGATCACAGGGGACGCTGCGCCACATCCCGTCTAATCTTATAAAAGGTCCATATGGTTCAGCCCCCCCCCCCCCCCTCCGTGTATCACAGGAACCCTATAAAATAAGACTTTTTTCAGCTCTTTTAATTTTTCACCTTTTTCAAGATCTCTGCTTGCTGTGACCATTCTGACAGCGGAGGGTTTGTTACAATTGTATCCAGCTTAGACAATGCTCTGTGAACTAAGCACATCACCTGCAGCACATCTCTCTCTCTGTCCTGATAGTTTGTTACAGTGTATCAGCGCAGGTAAAGTGTACCAGTCTGGAGTCCAAGCTGTTTGTCTCACAGAGGATTAAGATATATTGTAACAAACCCACAGCTGTAGGAAAGTATTCAGTCATGACAGGCGGTCGGCTTCTGGACGTAAACAAGAATGTTTCCAGCAAACAGTGAATATCTGCAAATATTGAGGAGTCGAAACTCAGAGTTGCAGAACTTTTCATTACCTACCACAGAACCCCTTAAATTAATGTTATGTCCTCTCCATTACTTGGGGGGCAGGGTTTCCAGCAGCACAGAGTATTTCAGTGTAGAACTGTATGTGACAGGGGCAGTGTCATGATGTTAGATGGCGGTCACAAACTAACAGTTACATAGTGGAAGGAACAGGGTCCCCAGCAGCACAGAGGATGTCAGGAGAGGAGTGTGCTGATCTTATAGGAGACAGTGATCAGACCACTCATGTAATGATGTTACAGTGTCACGGAGTATGAGTTAAGATGTCATGCAGCGCAGAGTGTTTCAGGAGAGAGGTATGCAGATGTCACCCCGTTCACACAGCTTCTGTTCTGCAGGGTTCAAGAGGAAGGAATTTCGAGGTAAACTGGCCATCGCCATCACTGCCAACTTCATCAACAGGAACACGACGGCGGAGGCCAAAGTGGAGGAGATCAGCGGAGTCGCATTCATCTTCAATCAGAAATTCTTTCAAGACTTGAAGGAGGAAACAGGTTTGTCCTCATTCTACAGCAGAGGATGAAAGGGGTGACCCGGAGATATTCTGGAGTCGTGGCCTTTCTCTCACAAAAGAACTTTCCCTCGGATACAGCGCGGCACAGAGAATATTCTGCGGTAGAACTATCTACAGCTAGCTTCTATTCTGCTGGAAGGTCGCATCGTGAGGGGCTAGACTATTACATGGCATCAGCTGGCGTAAGAATAGTGTAGTAGATCTGGGCAGAAGGAAGACGTCTGGACTGCACTGATAGTCCTGAGCTCACACCTCGCAGAAGTCCCTGCTGGTTCAGGGTCTACTTTTCATGAATACATGCAACCATCATTTTATAATTTCTACTTTTTAAATACATTACTTATCCTGTACTGATCCTGAGTTACATCCTGTATTATACTCCAGAGCTGCACTCACTATTCTGCTGGTGCAGTCACTGTGTACATACATTACTTATCCTGTACTGATCCTGAGTTACATCCTGTATTATACCCCAGAGCTGCACTCACTATTCTGCTGGTGGAATCACTACTTACATACATTACTTATCCTGTACTGATCCTGAGTTACATCCTGTATTATACTCCAGAGCTGCACTCACTATTCTGATGGTGCAGTCACTGTGTACATACATTACTTATCCTGTACTGATCCTCAGTTACATCCTGTATTATACTCCAGAGCTGCACTCACTATTCTGCTGGTGCAGTCACTGTGTACATACATTACTTATCCTGTACTGATCCTGAGTTACATCCTGTATTATACTCCAGAGCTGCACTCACTATTCTGCTGGTGCAGTCACTGTGTACATACATTACTTATCCTGTACTGATCCTGAGTTACATCTTGTATTATACTCCAGAGCTGCACTCACTATTCTGCTGGTGGAGTCACTGTGTACATACATTACTTATCCTGTACTGATCCTGAGTTACATCCTGTATTATACCCCAGAGCTGCACTCACTATTCTGCTGGTGGAATCACTACTTACATACATTACTTATCCTGTACTGATCCTGAGTTACATCCTGTATTATACTCCAGAGCTGCACTCACTATTCTGATGGTGCAGTCACTGTGTACATACATTACTTACCCTGTACTGATCCCCAGTTACATCCTGTATTATACTCCAGAGCTGCACTCACTATTCTGCTGGTGCAGTCACTGTGTACATACATTACTTATCCTGTACTGATCCTGAGTTACATCCTGTATTATACTCCAGAGCTGCACTCACTATTCTGCTGGTGCAGTCACTGTGTACATACATTACTTATCCTGTACTGATCCTGAGTTACATCCTGTATTATACTCCAGAGCTGCACTCACTATTCTGCTGGTGGAAAAAAAACCCTACCTGTCCCTTTGTATTATAGGAGCTCAGCCGTTAGGTGCCACCCCGCTTACTGACTGTTTCCCATCACTTTCTCTGAGCTCTTCAGTCATGTCTCCTCTCTCTAATGTTCTTGTCTTCTGGTTTCAGGGATCGATCTTGAGAACATTGTGTATTATAAGGACAGTACCCATTACTTTGTAATGACGGCAAAGAAGCAAAGTCTCCTGGATAAAGGCGTCATCCTGAATGTAAGTGGCTGTGGCCCCGACCGTTCCCTCTGACCTGAACGCAGGCGCTAACTTGAGGTGCGATGTTCTGTCTCTCCAGGATTACGCTGATGCAGAGATGCTGCTGTGTGCGGAGAACGTAGATCAGGAGAGCCTGCAGTCCTATGCAAGAGAAGCTGCCGACTTTGCCACCAATTACCAGTTGCCGTCTTTGGACTTTGCCATCAATCATTACGGGCAGCCGGACGTGGCCATGTTTGACTTTACCTCTATGTACGCCTCTGAAAATGCCGCGCTGGTCAGGGAACGCCACGGGCATCACCTGCTGGTGGCGCTCGTTGGGGACAGCCTGCTTGAGGTTGGTAGGAAGATCTCGCTCTCCGGTTTCTATATATATTACCGCTTAGAGTTGGCGTCACCATATGTCTCATTCTGTCTCCTTTTCAGCCCTTCTGGCCGATGGGGACGGGCTGCGCCCGCGGGTTTCTGGCGGCTTTTGATACGGCCTGGATGGTGAGGAGTTGGTCCCAGGGGACTCCACCTCTCGAGATCCTGGCTGAACGGTAAGATAGCGCTTTATGCTGTTGAATAGACTGAGCAGCAGAGGCCTCTTTTATCAAGGTTTTACTTGGTGATTTGGCCAGTAGGTGGCGCTGGTCAGATGCAGTGTCTGAAATCTCATCCCAACTATAATGTAACCTCATTGTTCCACATATAGACACCAATGAGGTCAGATGATACAATGTATCACAGGTCGCGACCCGGTTCACATAGCAGTTACTGATACATGCTGAGATTCTTAGTCAAATCATAGCGGTAACTGCCACAGTGATGTCACTGAGCCATGAGGCACAGGCTACCTCAATGACACCAGTAGCCAAAGGTCGCTTTTACTGCATTTTGGGCTATAACTAGATAATATATTCTTCAGTACAGAAACTTGATTCTTTGCGCTACTTTATTCATCACTCAGGGAAGTTGGTTGACGATTGAGGGTCTAATAAACTTCCCCTTTAATAACAGGATCTGCAGCAGCCAAACTGTTTCCGACCTCCCGGTCATTAACGTTCTGCGATTGTCTCTGTTATCAGCGTTGTACACGTGATGATCCCCGAGCTTTTATCTGACTGACGGCTTCCTGTACATTCCCTATAACGGAGCGCTGCCTTCTCTATCCCCACTATACATATACATATATATATACAGAGGGTGTATTCTTACATCATAATGGTCACTACTCCTGCAGAGCTTGCAATCTAATATACTTATATGGGAATTTAAAGTGCCAGAATGTGAGGAAGGGATTCAAACTTAGGAAGAACATGCAAAATTCATGCAGATGGCAATATCCTGGATTGGGTCCCATTGTCCCGGAGCTAAAAGGCAGTGGTGCCTCACAGGAATACATCAGAAAATAATCAATGCACCAAAATTTAAACGGGATTCTCCAATTTTGCAAATCCTTTTCGTCGACAGTTGAGCCCGCCAACGTTAAGCTGATCCCCAGCAATCTTTGGGGGAACCTAACAGCAAGTGTTTGATTTCCCTGCAGCGCCACCACAGGACGGAGGATGCATTACACTTATTGAAATCAAATGGGCCGTCCATGTAAGGCAAAGACATGGTGGGACGTCCGGAGCAAGAGACTCCCCTGATCTATGAGACTAGAATTCTCTAATAGATATTGCTGGGGTCCCATTCTAGGGTGACACGTTTTGAAGCCCCCTCCTCACTTTTTCGGGCCCTGTGAATGGACGTCGGGTAACAATAGGGCCCCTGTAATGTTTTCAGCATTGCCCATGTAACAATAGAGAAGTAGTGAAGGCGCCTGTAGCTGATGTAATGGGTGACATCATGGCATACGGTCTTCATCTCCTCTCCTTGTCCTTGTTTCGTTCCTGACTCACTTGTCTGTGGTCGGGAACTTTAAAATTAGATGTCAAGAATCAAAGCAGAAGAATGTGGATTTTAGGATCTTTCTGGTGAATGTTCTTCTTCCCGTCTCAGAAGATTATACCCCGGGGATGCAGCGATGAGCTCATGCAGTGTACGAGGGGCTGCATACTTAGCGTCTCATTCACAGCCTCAGCCTCCATTATCCTGACCACAGGCTGACATGGGGGGGGATGGGGGGTCTTCAGACTCCGTATAACTTGTGTTCTTTTCTTGTATCAGGGAGAGTATCTACCGCCTTCTACCTCAGACTACACCCGAAAACATCAGCAAGAACTTTGACCAGTATACGATCGACCCCGCAACTCGATATCCCAACCTCAACTCCAACTGCGTCCGCACTCAGCAGGTTCGTGGCAGAACGTGATAAAATAGCCTGAAGGCCGAGGCTGATGTATAGTCCTCCCATGTCCGTGGAAGGAGCGGCGGCTTCTTATATATATACTGTATTATAGTCCTAGAGGGGACTGTTCTCTATGCAGCAGATTATATCACAAACAATAGATAAAGTGTCTCAGGTAAAATACGGACAAAGTGTCTCATGTTACACGTTCACTTATGGAACTAATATCTCAGCCTAAATAAAACGTTAATAATGAAAACCGCTATTTTCTCAAAAAATATTTTTAGTTTTCATTTTTAACGTTCTTTTCTGGCTGAGATATTACAAGTCGGTTTAGTCTGAATTAAACATCTGAAAGCCGTTTTATAATATCTTACTTCTAGGCTGAGAAAGGATCGCTTGGATATATAGGCCCAAAGCCTGAGGCTGCACTACTGAGAGATGGGGATGGTGATTTAAATCCTACAAGGTCTCCAGAATCCAGCAGCATCTCTCAGTAGTGCAGCCTCAGGCATGTTTCTTCCAGTAGGTCTTCTTTTAGGGTTGAACCAGACCAAGTGTCCTGCCCATGGCAGTGTCTTCTCTGGAGTCACGAGGTGGAGAAAACCTCATTATGAAGAGACGCTGATGACTGAGCCCCTCATTCTCAGTCATTAGATGGGTATAGGCTTTGGCTGTAGCTCCTCTTCATCTGTTACTATGTATCGGCCTTGTATCCACGGTTACAGGAATATTGTGATTCTTTGTATCAGTTTTGTTTGCAGTTCATGTTGGGACCTTGTCCCGGTTCCAGTTGCTCCTCTTTACCCTCTCTTTGTAACACGACCGTGCTGAGCAGAATCTGCTGAGACTGTAACCAGGGACAGACATCCCTCCGGGCGGAGGATTGTATATACTGGGAGTGAGAGGAGTGTAATCCGGGATACATAGCACCAGTGACCCGCCGGCCGCCTGCTGCTCTGCGCTGTATAAATGGCGCCGATCTGTGGGAAACGGTCTCCCTTTAAATTACATCAAATATTAGAAAATTCTGCAATTTTCTAATGTTTTCAGGACACCTGCTTGCTGTGTGGGAACAGAAGCATTGTTATGATTCATTGGCTGAAAATTTGCTCTGACTTAGTCGCTCACACAGCCGGAGTGTGTCTGTGTAAGTAATAGCGCGGTTACATGCGACAATAACGCGAAGGATCTGATCATTTCAGTTTTGACCATCACCACCCGGGAGGGTCGCACTGGAGTGAAACTAGCGCTGCTATTGAGAAGCTTACAGAGAATTCACTGGCACTGACACATTGTAACAAACCCTCAGCAGTGTGAACAGTACTTGGTTGGAGTTGTCTTTCAGCATTCACTGACAGCAAGCAGATTTTATTCCACATCTCTATACCAGACTCTGGTGGCAGTAGATCTGTTTTGTCTCAGATCCCACAGGATCCCCTTGACTTATAATAGCCCATCAGGTCGTGTGGTGTAATACCGCAGCAGGTACACAGTGTGAACAGACCCTTGCAGAAGGAGTGATTTTTTTATTTCATTTTTTTGAAGTCATTCAATTCCATCTATAAAGGGGTCCTCCGCTTTTTGTCCTTACTCGTTTTAAGCAAATCACAAAGTGTCTCCTCCTGGGGCCCCCAGAAATGACTGTAATATGTGGGACCTCCTGTGGCCTCCTTGCAGCAGCGCCTCCACAGGAGAAATGAAGGATTGCACAGTGTCCAGTTATATGAATGGGTTGTCCTGTAATGCAGGACAGGACGGGTCCTCCAAAGCGAGAGGCCATCTTTGCATCTACTCCGGGTTTTCTAAACTGGACCACCCCTTTAAAGAGCATCTGTCAGCAGTTCTGTCCCTCTGACCCCGGCTGACCTGTTCCATGTGCTTCTGGCAGCTGAAGGCATCCGTGTTGGTCCCATGTTCATATGTGTCCGCATTACTGAGAAACATGATGTTTTATTATATGCAAATGAGCCTCTAGGAGCAACAGGGGCGTTACCATTACACCTAGAGGCTCCGCGCTCTCTACAACTGCCAGACTCTCTGCACTTACACAGGGGCAAGCAGTGTAAATGTCATCACACCCGATCCTGTCAATCAAAGTGGAGAGAGTGCGGCAGTTGAAGAGAGAGCAGAGCCTCTAGGTGTAATGGTAACGCCCCCATTGCTCCTAGAGACTCATTTGCATATAGTAAGATATCATTTTTTTCTCAGCAATGCGGACACATATGAACATGGGAGCAACACAGATGCCTTCAGCTGCCAGGAGCTCATGTAACAGGTCAGCCGGGGTCAGAGGGACAGAACTACTGACGCACTTAAAGGCAAGGTGTCCATAAGATAATGATGATATGTACTGATACATTTTACCAAATCCATGTTTTCTTGCAGGTGAAGCACTTATTCTTCACTGGGGAGTTACATGGATGTCCTCTGGAGAGAGCCAGCTCCATCAGAAGATCTGTGGGGATAACCCGGCATGGTATGTACAGGGCAAGTCTTAAAGGGCAAGTCCTCATCCTTCTCCCAGGGTTGTCAGATAAAAGATTACTACTCTGGATACAGATTAGTGGAGCGTCACAACCTCATCATCATCTTCAGGGATCTCCACCTCGTCCCCACAGGGTTATACTAGGAGATACATTTGGGTGGATCTCCCCTTTAAATGTCTTGTTCCATTGTCTTATCAGAATCTGATATTCGACCCAACAAGCTCCTAACCTGGTGTCAGAAGCAGACTGCCGGCTACAGGAACGTGAACGTCACCGACCTCACCAGCTCCTGGAAGAGCGGCCTCGCGCTTTGTGCCATCATCCACCATTTCCGGCCAGATCTTATGTGAGTCGATCACTGACGATCTCTTGATCTGTCAGATTCCTTCACCTCACGCCAAGAGAAAGTCATTTACAATATATGTCTGAGCAGCATCATCCCTATTACACCAGGAATACTGCCTGAGGATTGATCTTGCTGAATAAAATGAATACCTGTTCTTTATGCAAATTTAGGCTTCAGTGCACTTAGGGGGGGGCCTCGCCCCTCGGTGCACCTTAGCTCCTCAGATTTCCAGTGCTGGCCCCACCCTCAGTGCACTGAAGCTTTCATTTCCATAAAGAATAAAAAACTTTTTACATTTTTTTTGGGAACATCACAAATGATTTCACAATATTTCAAAAACATTTTAATCAGGAGAATTAACCCTAATAGGAAGTGCCTGGTTTAGTAGGGTTGATCCTGCTGATGGGTGCTCTGTCATACAAGTCAAGTCTTTAAAGACGATGCCTCCTCCAGAGCACAGGGGGCGCCATAGCCACCGGATTTCTGCTGTTTTAAAAGGCAGACACCCAGAGCTAATGCCTGTGATTAGCGCTAATGCCGATCTCAGACAATTAACCCCTCAGATGCTGTGGTCATTTGTGGCATCTCACAGGCTTTTTCCCGGGAGCGCTGCGCTCCCAGGGCCTGAACGGCTTCCACGCGCTGAGATGGGGGAAGCTGTTCATTTGCCCCTTGATCGTTGGACCACCAGTTGGTGGTAAAGTCTGAAATCTACTGAACGGTGCCAGTCGTGGGATTAAAGGGGAAGTGTGTCATGTGACTCAGCTCTTCTGATTGGCTGAGCGGGCTCACAGACGGACGGGGCTCAGGCGACCACGCATCTTCAGCCCCCTACGAGGACGCACACATATGTTGTTGTAGAATTTGTTAGGAGTCTTGCTCCCCCGTCCGTGACTCCCTCTCCATCTTTTCGTCAGCGAGCGGTGCCTTTCATCCCTCTAATGAGGCCGTTCTTCCTGTGATACTGTATCCTTTGTTCCTCAGTGACTTCCACTCTTTGAACGAGGACGACGCTGTCAGGAACAACCAGCTGGCGTTTGATATCGCAGAGAAGGAGTTTGGAATCTCGCCCATCACCACGGGGAAGGAGATGGTGTCCACCGAGGAGCCAGATAAGCTCAGCATGGTCCTGTACCTCTCCAAGTTCTATGAATTGTTCAGGGGCGCCCCCCTCAGGCCCATCGGTGAGTGGCTCTTTGTGGCTTACCATGAGGTGATGTAAGAGCAGAGCCCTCCTACAACTCCTACTGGTCACTAGATGACAGAACTCCGGCCAGGAGGCAGAAGTGGGGGCGTGACTGCAGAGCAGAGGGCAGGACGGGGGCCATGGATATGAAATGACTCCTATACTATTACCTCTGCACCCCCCATAATACACTGACCGCCAGCCAGGCTTCTTCAATTAGACTGATTACTTTAAGCCCCCTGCAGGGGGCAGTAACTTCATCTTAGCTTGACCCACACCCTCTTCTCTTTGCAGAATCCTCCCCCAAGGGCAATGGGAAGAATGGAGACGTGTACTCCCCCAAACTATCCAGTCTGCTCAGCAATAATTACCTCAATTTAACATTACCCAGAAAGAGAGTGCCGAAGGTGAGAACCGAAACGCTGCAATATCCCTGGTGTATGTGGAATGTATGTACACAGTGACTGCACCAGCAGAATAGTGAGTGCAGCTCTGGAGTATAATACAGGATATAACTCAGGATCAGTACAGGATAAGTAATGTATGTACACAGTGACTGCACCAGCAGAATAGTGAGTGCAGCTCTGGAGTATAATACAGGATGTAACTCAGGATCAGTACAGGATAAGTAATGTATGTACACAGTGACTGCACCAGCAGAATAGTGAGTGCAGCTCTGGAGTATAATACAGGATATAACTCAGGATCAGTACAGGATAAGTAATGTATGTACACAGTGACTGCACCAGCAGAATAGTGAGTGCAGCTCTGGAGTATAATACAGGATGGAACTCAGGATCAGTGCAGGATAAGTAATGTATGTACACAGTGACTGCACCAGCAGAATAGTGAGCGCAGCTCTGGAGTATAATACAGGATGGAACTCAGGATCAGTACAGGATAAGTAATGTATGTACACAGTGACTGCACCAGCAGAATAGTGAGTGCAGCTCTGGAGTATAATACAGGATGTAACTCAGGATCAGAACAGGGTAAGTAATGTATGTACACAGTGACTGCACCAGCAGAATAGTGAGTGCAGCTCTGGAGTATAATTACAGGATGTAACTCAGGATCAGTACAGGATAAGTAATGTATGTACACAGTGACTGCACCAGCAGAATAGTGAGTGCAGCTCTGGAGTATAATACAGGATGTAACTCAGGATCAGTACAGGATAAGTAATGTATGTACACAGTGACTGCCACAGCAGAATAGTGAGTGCAGCTCTGGAGTATAATACAGGATATAACTCAGGATCAGTACAGGATAAGTAATGTATGTACACAGTGACTGCACCAGCAGATAGTGGAGTGCAGCTCTGGAGTATAATACAGGATGTAACTCAGGATCAGTACATAAGTAATGTATGTACACAGTGACTGCACCAGCAGAATAGTGAGTGCAGCTCTGGAGTATAATACAGGATGTAACTCAGGATCAGTGCAGGATAAGTAATGTATGTACACAGTGACTGCACCAGCAGAATAGTGAGCGCAGCTCTGGAGTATAATACAGGATGGAACTCAGGATCAGTACAGGATAAGTAATGTATGTACACAGTGACTGCACCAGCAGAATAGTGAGTGCAGCTCTGGAGTATAATACAGGATGTAACTCAGGATCAGAACAGGGTAAGTAATGTATGTACACAGTGACTGCACCAGCAGAATAGTGAGTGCAGCTCTGGAGTATAATACAGGATGTAACTCAGGATCAGTACAGGATAAGTAATGTATGTACACAGTGACTGCACCAGCAGAATAGTGAGTGCAGCTCTGGAGTATAATACAGGATGTAACTCAGGATCAGTACATAAGTAATGTATGTACACAGTGACTGCACCAGCAGAATAGTGAGTGCAGCTCTGGAGTATAATACAGGATTATAACTCAGGATCAGTACAGGATAAGTAATGTATTGTACACAGTGACCGCACCAGCAGAATAGTGAGTGCAGCTCTGGAGTATAATACAGGATGTAACTTAGGATCAGTACAGGATAAGTAATGTAATGTACACAGTGACTGCACCAGCAGAATAGTGAGTGCAGCTCTGGAGTATAATACAGGATGTAACTCAGGATCAGTACAGGATAAGTAATGTATGTACAGTGACTGCACCAGCCAGGAATAGTGAGTGCAGCTCTGGAGTATAATACAGGAGAAAGGATCAGTACAGGATAAGTAATGTATGTACACAGTGACTGCACCAGCAGAATAGTGAGTGCAAGCTCTGGAGTATAATACAGGAGAAAGGATCAGTACAGGATAAGTAATGTATGTACACGTGACTGCACCAGCAGAATAGTGAGTGGCAGCTCTGGAGTATAATACAGGATGTAACTCAGGATCAGTACAGGATAAGTAATGTATGTACACAGTGACTGCACCAGCAGAATAGTGAGTGCAGCTCTGGAGTATAATACAGGATATAACTCAGGATCAGTACAGGATAAGTAATGTATGTACACAGTGACTGCACCAGCAGAATAGTGAGTGCAGCTCTGGAGTATAATACAGGATGTAACTCAGGATCAGTACAGGATAAGTAATGTATGTACACAGTGACTGCACCAGCAGAATAGTGAGTGCAGCTCTGGAGTATAATACAGGATAAGTAATGTACACAGTGAGTGGTCACATTCAGCATCGGGATACTGTAGTTTCATACGTGACTTTGCTCAGTTCTGTGGGGTTGTTACTGTGTTTCTGTGTCTGGTTAAGTCTTCTGCTGGGATCAGACATCAGATTCTCTTTCATGGAGAACTTGGACCATTTGTTAGTAATTTTCGGGACATGCAGTGATCACCCAGTAGCCTGGACCTGAGTGATGGAGGATGTGACCCCTTTACAAGGTGCAGCTGCTGCAGAATCCTCCCTGGAGCCGCTGATACTTTGTGATTTATGAGAATATAATGGAATCCTCCAGAAATAAACTGTGGGATTGGCGGAAATCTCTCGCTGAAAGACACATTAAACAAGTGTCTGCTCCACTTCTGACTGTCCGGGGATCAGACGCTGAGCGCTGCCCCTCCCCCTCCACCTCACACCTTACACTAACTCCATGAGATAAGTCTGCGGCCCCTGATTGTGATATTACCCCAAATCACCATGGAAACAAAACACAGGAAACGCCATAACCTCGGCTCGATGATGTCATCTAATTGCCCTGACAAATGTATTTGACTTTACCTCCTGAAGTTAATTATTTGGGCCTGAGACGTTTAAGCCTTTTATACTTCAATCCCAGAAAATAACCAGACCCCGGCTTTATCTCCCACCCCCGAATTATACAAAGTGAGGTCGATCACAAAACACTTATCTCATGTATGAACCGCTGTGCGACTGTCAAATCCTTCCCTCACCGCCCATGTGCCGCCATGTAAGCAGCACGCGTGCATGTCTTATCCTAATACGGGCCATATGGCAGAGGCTGGCGCCCCCACTGCCGCATTGGGCTAAAAGGAATTTTAACTTCAGAAAACATTAATTTCTCCCCAGTATGTGTTAATGTTAGGAGAGTGGGGGGCACAAAGGATCAGGAATAGCATGAGGGTGGGGGTCTGTCATACTGCGCCCCGCGCATCCACCCATAGGCTCTCATTCTTATACATGAAATACCGCAGCACACTGCACCCTCAGAGGC
Source organism: Rhinella marina (assembly GCA_900303285.1). Classification (NCBI taxonomy): domain Eukaryota; kingdom Metazoa; phylum Chordata; class Amphibia; order Anura; family Bufonidae; genus Rhinella; species Rhinella marina. Next base: position 662,694 of record ONZH01007267.1, on the reverse strand, counting down.
ATCCAGGAAAAACCATACACGTAGCATCCTGTCCATTTAATGTCCTGTATGCGCCAGGATTGGCTTGTCCTACCATATACATGCATGCTCGGCTCAGCAACAGCTGATAAGAACTAAATGATCGGGCATGTTGAAATCCTGCCGCCCAATGCTTCTTTAACCCAAGTTCTTTCTACCCCCGATGCACATTAGATAGATTGTATCACCCCAGACGATTTTCTAGATAGGATGCAATTCACACAAATACTTTCAAATATCTTTTGCATTTCAACTCCCCATAAAGATCTCTGTTTGCTGTCTCACAGTTCTAATCTCTTGTTACAATGTATCACTGTGGACTCCAAGCTGATTGTATGGATTGGGTGCGATTGTAATGACTGAGAGAAGTAGTAGTAGCCTATAGATGTCAGCAAGAATGTTTGCATTCACTGACAGCAAGCAGAGAGCTTCACAATAGCAATGAATAGATACAAGAAGTAGATACCTGTGGTGCTGAACTATTTGCAGTACTTATAGATCCTGTATCATGCTATCTGACCTCTATGATGTTGTACTTTGGCACTGGATCGGTCGATGGTCAGGCTATGAAGTTTGTGTCTGTACCTCTGCCGTCTGTGCACTAACGGTCTGCACTTCCCTCCACCCAGGGGGAAAATAAATCTGAGGAGAACGATGTGAACAAGAGGAGGAGGAGGACGATGCAGCTCTTTGATGAGGTTGGTTGCTGCTGACTGTACACAGATTCAGTGTTGGAGCAGTATTATAGTGTCACCCCGATACTTCACACTCGCCGTGGCCCATACGGTGACCCGAGAACAGTTATACAGGACACAGAGCGCAGCAGAGATCCAGCAGCTTCTCCAGGGGTTTATAATGTTAATTTCAGGACATTCCTGCCATGTAATATAATGATATTTCCATATGTTACCATATATAGAGAGTAGTCTCATTAATGCAGGTTAAAAATCCCGTATCCCACTGTCACTGACATTCAGGAGTCTAGAAAAAAAAGTCCCAAAAACAGATAAAAGAGAGATCTAGGATATAACTGCACATAATGTACTAAATGGGAATGTTTGATATTAAAGAGCATCTGTCAGCAGTTCTGTCCCTCTGACACTGCCTGACCTGTTACATGTGCTCCTGGCAGCTGAAGACATCCGTGTTGGTCCCATGTTCATATGTGTCCGCATTACTGAGAAAAATGAAGTTAATATATGCAAATGAGTCTCTAGGAGCAACGGGGGCGTTACCATTACACCTAGAGGCTCTGCTCTCTCTGCACTGTGATTGACAGGATCAGGTGTGATCACCTTTTCACTGCCTGGGTCCTGACAAAGTGGCACAGAGGTGCAGTGGCAGAGGGCGTTCCATTTGCAGAGAGAGTAGAGCCTCTAGGTGTAATGGTGACGCCTCCGTTGCTCCTAGAGTCTCATTTACATATATTAAAACATCATTTTTCTCAGTAATGTGGACACATATGAACATGGGACCAACACAGATGCCTTCAGCTGCCAGGAGCACATGTAACGGGTCAGCCAGTGTTAAAGGGCATCTGTCAGCAGTTCTGTCCCTCTAAGAGAAAGAAAGAATTCTTTAAGAACTGCACTGAACATTAATGGCCTTCCAGCATGCAATATATATATTTAGTATCCTGCTGAAATTAATTGTCCTCCCCCTTGTTAAACATTTCTATTCATTTCCATTGTCAGAACACAATCAGGACTCGGCATAGGACAGAGTCGAGGAATTTCAAGCCCTTATAGAAATGCCCTCATAATATAAACATATGACACATAACACAGCAACCCTGAGCCAGAGATATAGAGCGTGAAAACCAGGCCTGAGATAACGATGACTGATCGGTCTGAATTACCAGGGCGGTCATAACAGTCTGTGTAATTACCTATAACAACAGCTGCCAAACCCAGAGATGTACAGAACCAGAACTCACAGCACATCTGATAGACAACTTTTAGGCAGTACTTCAAATTGCCAGTTCAGGATCACATGTTCTCGAATACCGCTATTATACTAAACTACTAAAATACTGCTCCTATGTACAAGAATATAACTGCTATAATACTGCTCCTATGTACAAGAATATAACTACTATAATACTGCTTCCTATGTACAAGAATATAACTACTATAATACTGCTCCTATGTACAAGAATATAACTACTATAATACTGCCTCCTATGTACAAGAATATAACTACTATAATACTGCTCCTATGTACAAGAATATAACTACTATAATACTGCTCCTATGTACAGGAATATAACTACTATAATACTGCTCCTATGTACAAGAATATAACTACTATAATACTGCTCCTATGTACAAGAATATAACTACTATAATACTGCTCCTATGTACAAGAATATAACTACTATAATACTGCTCCTATGTACAAGAATATAACTACTATAATACTGCTCCTATGTACAAGAATATAACTACTATAATACTGCTCCATGTACAAGAATATAACTACTATAATACTGCTCCTATGTACAAGAATATAACTACTATAATACTGCTCCTATGTACAAGAATATAACTACTATAATACTGCTCCTATGTACAAGAATATAACTACTATAATACTGCTCCTATGTACAAGAATATAACTACTATAATACTGCCTCCTATGTACAAGAATATAACTACTATAATACTGCTCCTATGTACAAGAATATAACTACTATAATACTGCCTCCTATGTACAAGAATATAAACTACTATAATACTGCTCCTATGTACAAGAATATAACTACTATAATACTGCTCCTATGTACAAGAATATAACTACTATAATACTGCTCCTATGTACAAGAATATAACTACTATAATACTGCTCCTATGTACAAGAATATAACTACTATAATACTGCTCCTATGTACAAGAATATAACTACTATAAATACTGCTCCTATGTACAAGAATATAACTACTATAATACTGCTCCTATGTACAAGAATATAACTACTATAATACTGCCTCCTATGTACAAGAAATATAACTACTATAATACTGCTCCTATGTACAAGAATATAACTACTATAATACTGCTCCTATGTACAAGAATATAACTACTATAATACTGCTCCTATGTACAAGATATAACTACTATAATACTGCTCCTATGTACAAGAATATAACTACTATAATACTGCTCCTATGTACAAGAATATAACTACTATAATACTGCTCCTATGTACAAGAATATAACTACTATAATACTGCTCCTATGTACAGGAATATTAACTACTATATATACTGCCCTATGTACAAGAATATAACTACTATAATACTACTCCTATGTACAGGGATATAACTACTATAATACTGCTCCTATGTACAAGATATAAACTACTATATTACTGCTCCTATGTACAAGAATATAACTACTATAATACTGCTCCTATGTACAAGAATATAACTACTATAATACTGCTCCTATGTACAAGAATATAACTACTATTAATTACTGCTCCTATGTACAGGAATATAACTACTATAATACTGCTCCTATGTACAGGATATAACTACTATAATACTGCTCCTATGTACAAGAATATAACTACTATATTACTGCTCCTATGTACAAGAATATAACTACTATAATACTACTCCTATGTACAGGGATATAACTACTATAATACTGCTCCTATGTACAAGAATATAACTACTATATTACTGCTCCTATGTACAAGAATATAACTACTATAATACTACTCCTATGTACAGGGATATAACTACTATATACTGCTCCTATGCTACAAGAATATAACTACTATAATACTGCTCCTATGTACAAGAATATAACTACTATAATACTGCTCCTATGTACAAGAATATAACTACTATAATACTGCTCCTATGTACAAGAATATAACTACTATAATACTTGCCTCCTATTGTACAAGAATATAACTACTATAATACTGCCTCCTATGTACAAGAATATAACTACTATAATACTGCTCCTATGTACAAGAATATAACTACTATAATACTGCTCCTATGTACAAGAATATAACTACTATAATACTACTCCTATGTACAAGAATATAACTACTATAATACTACTCCTATGTACAGGGATATAACTACTATAATACTGCTCCTATGTACAAGAATATAACTACTATAATACTACTCCTATGTACAGGGATATAACTACTATATACTACTCCTATGTACAGGGATATAACTACTATAATACTGCTCCTATGTACAAGAATATAACTACTATAATACTACTCCTATGTACAGGGATATAACTACTATAATACTGCTCCTATGTACAAGAATATAACTACTATATTACTGCTCCTATGTACAAGAATATAACTACTATAATACTGCTCCTATGTACAGGAATATAACTACTATAATACTGCTCCTATGTACAAGAATATAACTACTATAATACTGCTCCTATGTACAGGAATATAACTACTATAATACTGCTCCTATGTACAAGAATATAACTACTATATAATACTGCTCCTATGTACAAGAATATAACTACTATAATACTGCTCCTATGTACAAGAATATAACTACTATAATACTGCTCCTATGTACAAGAATATAACTACTATAAATACTGCTCCTATGTACAAGAATATAACTACTATAATACTGCCTCCTATGTACAAGAATATAACTACTATAATACTGCTCCTATGTGTACAAGAATATAACTACTATAATACTGCTCCTATGTACAAGAATATAACTACTATAATACTGCTCCTATGTACAAGAATATAACTACTATAATACTGCTCCTATGTACAAGAATATAACTACTATAATACTGCTCCTATGTACAAGAATATAACTACTATAATACTGCTCCTATGTACAAGAAATATAACTACTATAATACTGCTCCTATGTACAAGAATATAACTACTATAATACTGCTCCTATGTACAAGAATATAACTACTATAATACTGCTCCTATGTAAGGATATAACTACTATATACTGCCTCCTATGTACAAGAATATAACTACTATAATACTGCTCCTATGTACAAGAATATAACTACTATAATACTGCTCCTATGTACAAGAATATAACTACTATAATACTGCCTCCTATGTACCAAGAATATAACTACTATAATACTGCTCCTATTGTACAAGAATATAACTACTATAATACTGCTCCTATGTACAAGAATATAAACTACTATAATACTGCCTCCTAATGTACAAGAATATAACTACTATAATACTGCCTCCTATGTACAAGAAATATAACTACTATAATACTGTCTCCTATGTTACAAGAATATAACTACTAAAATACTGCTCCTATGTACAAGAATATAACTACTATAATTACTGCCTCCTATGTACAAGAATATAACTACTATAATACTGCTCCTAGTACAAGAATATAACTACTAATAATACTGCCTCCTATGTACAAGAATATAACTACTATATACTGCCTCCTATGTACAAGAATATAACTCTATAATACTGCTCCTATGTACAAGAATATAACTACTATAATACTGCTCCTATGTACAAGAATATAACTACTATAATACTGCTCCTATGTACAAGAATATAACTACTATAATACTGCTCCTATGTACAAGAATATAACTACTATAATACTGCCTCCTATGTACAAGAATATAACTACTATAATACTGCTTCCTATGTACAAGAATATAACTACTATAATACTGCCTCCTATGTACAAGAATATAACTACTATAATACTGCCTCCTATGTACAAGAATATAACTACTATAATACTGCTCCTATGTACAAGAATATAACTACTATAATACTGCTCCTATGTACAAGAATATAACTACTATAATACTGCCTCCTATGTACAAGAATATAAACTACTATAATACTGCTCCTATGTACAAGAATATAACTACTATAATACTGCTCCTATGTACAAGAATATAACTACTATAATACTGCTCCTATGTACAAGAATATAACTACTATAATACTGCCCCCTATGTACAAGAATATAACTACTATAATACTGCTCCTATGTACAAGAATATAAACTACTATAATACTGCCTCCTATGTACAAGAATATAACTACTATAATACTGCTCCTATGTACAAGAATATAACTACTATAATACTGCTCCTATGTACAAGAATATAACTACTATAATACTGCTCCTATGTACAAGAATATAACTACTATAATACTGCTCCTATGTACAAGAATATAACTACTATAATACTGCTCCTATGTACAAGAATATAACTACTATAATACTGCTCCTATGTACAAGAATATAACTACTATAATACTGCTCCTATGTACAAGAATATAACTACTATAATACTGCTCCTATGTACAAGAATATAACTACTATAATACTGCTCCTATGTACAAGAATATAACTACTATAATACTGCTCCTATGTACAAGAATATAACTACTATAATACTGCTCCTATGTACAAGAATATAACTACTATAATACTGCCTCCTATGTACAAGAATATAACTACTATAATACTGCTCCTATGTACAAGAATATAACTACTATAATACTGCTCCTATGTACAAGAATATAACTACTATAATACTGCTCCTATGTACAAGAATATAACTACTATAATACTGCTCCTATGTACAAGAATATAACTACTATAATACTGCTCCTATGTACAAGAATATAACTACTATAATACTGCTCCTATGTACAAGAATATAACTACTATAATACTGCTCCTATGTACAAGAATATAACTACTATAATACTGCTCCTATGTACAAGAATATAACTACTATAATACTGCTCCTATGTACAAGAATATAACTACTATAATACTGCTCCCTATGTACAAGAATATAACTACTATAATACCGCCCTCTATGTAATCAGTGATGGGAGATTAGGACGTACAGGAGACCTGTCAGATACGAGTGGAGTTGCACTTTATATCTTGTAGAAGGTCTCAGCGGTTTCTGTCTGGAGATGTCTGAGATCTTCTCACGCTGCTCCAGTCTTTGGGATTTCCTCCAAGTTAGATATTAGTTGCTGGAATCTGTGGTATGTGCTGTGGGGCTGGCGAGGGCTCGTACGTCTCCCTCCATTTTCATTCTTTGACAGGAGAGATAATTTTCCGGGGTGATTGAACAGGTAAAAGGTTCCGCAGACGCCAATAAGTCGCCTTTCACACTTTATTGTCTTTCAGTCAGGGAACTTTTCAAGTGAAAGCATCGGTTCTGCCCCGGAGTGCAGCGACACCAAGGACGTGATCAATCAGAATAAAGTCAAGTCCATGGCTACTCAGCTACTGGCCAAGTTCGAGGAGAATGCGCCAAATTCATCATTACGGAGACAGGTAAATTGGAGAGTGTGTAATAAGCGGTTTACGTGCGTCGCCCTCCTGCGTCTGCGAGTTCAAAACTTCAAAACTTTATAGAATAATCCGGTGAACGTCTCGTTAATATCTCTGCTCTTCATAACCTAAAGGGGTCTCCAAAATAAAGCCTCATCACTGCCCAGAATGAATGTTCCGGAAATTTCTAATAGACTTTCTATTTCAATTCTTTCTTTTTCAATATCTGTGCTTGCTGTCAGTGAATGGGGACTTTACATATATCGGATCAGTTCTAATACTTCTCAAATCTGAGGGTTTGTTACAGTTGTATCCAGTCTGCCCAATCATCTTCAATGGACTCCAGACTGATACATCTTCCCTGCACTGATATATTGTAGCAAACTATTACAGATTTCTCAAAGCATCCTTTTTAGACTGTATGCGACTGCAGCCAATCCTCAGATGTGATTGGTACAATAGTTTGTTTCTTAATGTAAAAATAAAAGCTCCATTCACTGACAGCAAGAGCTTGAGGATTTGAGACGTAAAGTCTGTTATTGTCTACGTGACCTTTGCAGTGACGTTGGTGGCACCTGTCTGTTTTTGTCATGTTTGATCCTTATCTTAGGGCGGGGCCACTTCCCGTCCTGACATGTGATTGATGGGTGTCACGCCCCCTACCAGTGATGTCAGCACAAGGAAGAAATATTTAAAACCAAGAATTTCCCCAACCAAATATCTGCAGTGTATAGGTAACATATCTCCTGTAGAGTGACCACGCAGGGGCCCCGCTTCTCTATAGATAGTTGGGGCTATCGGTGGGGGCCCCTGCGACCAGTCCATCAGTGATCAGACCCCTATGTCACATCTTATGGTCAGCGTGTAATCATCCATTACAGGAACTCTACCGCAGCAAAACTGCGTATAAATAATCGACACTTTGTTGCAATTTTACGACGTGGTAATTATATTGTTTCTGGACGTTACATTGCTGCACTGCGTGGAGTATTTTCACCATAGTTTTCATGGTCTCAGGTGCTGCAGCTTTGGATGTAATTGGAGTATAAAGCCCGTGCCCTGTCCATGTGTGCAGCAATGTCCTTTACCTCGAGGTGTGAACAGTATTGTGTTAATTTTCCCTTCTTCCAGTGATGTTTCTGATCCCCATCTGATCCCTCATCACCCCCTCCCCCGCTCCTCCTGACAACTCCGCTAATCTCTGCCTCTCTTCTCTGCTGTCATTTCTTTCTCGTTCATCTGTTTTGAAACAAATAAGGTTTTACCCCCTCCTGATACCTCCGCACCAGAGCTCCCACCCTGCGACCTGCCTCCTGTTAACCCTCGCTTTGCTAAACCTCCGGAACCAACCCCTTGCGTTGCTCAGGCTGATCCCAGAAAGCAGGTATGATGCTTAATGTACGTGAGGTGACTGACGCTTAGAGGCAACTGCAGCACAGAACAGGGGTCTGTACATCGTGACCGCCCCCCAGCTCTTAAACTACAACTCCCAACATGCCAATAAGTTACCTGTGGCTGTGGCTGAGCAAGTGCCCACATTTCATAGCTTAAATCTGCATCAAATCTGAGTGAGGTTACTATACTCTAGTCACATCCAGAGCTGCATTCACAGTTCTGCCGATTCCTGGTGGAATCTGACTGCAGTTCAGGATGAAGCCAAAGAGTTTAAACTCAAAATATCTTAATGTTTTTGGCATTCCCACAAAACTGTACTCTACCAGACTCTACACAACTGCACTTAAAATTGAATAAATCAAAAGTTTGACAACTTTCTCATACATCTGCTTCAATTTCTCATTGTTTTAAAAATTTCAGTGAACAAGAACATTCTTATTTCCATCCAGTGGCTGACAACTCTTTATAACTCTAGTTCTGCCTGCATGGCCTTGTGTTTGTTACACTGTATCAATGTGTTGCTCTTATACTGATACATTGTACTAAACATAGAAGTAAACTATGGATCTTTCCATGTCACCAAACAGAGACTTTTAGAACATTTAGGACGTGGGATGATTAGACGCCGTGTACAGAGAGCTGCCCCCGAGTGTAATCATTAGACAACACCTTCTGGGCTCCAGCAGAACTTGAACGCCATCAGACAACCTCGGCCAGCTGATCGCGGCGGTCGTTGGGGATTCGCTTTACTGAATTAGATTTTTTTAATGATCCTCGTTCCTTTCATCTGAGATGAGGTTGCACCAGAACTGTATGACTAAGGTGCCCACTATTGGCTCATTAGACACACATGTGCCCTCTGACAACTTGAACATTTTATACAACTAGAACAACTATACAATAGAAATCTCTAGATATTTGGCCTTATGGCCATATAGTGTCACTGCTGCAGATCACTGACGGTAAAGACCTTATATGAATCCAATGCATCAGTGTAATGCATGAGATCTGGTGTAGACCGAGGAACCCTTCTTTTCATTTGCAGTCTTTCCCAGTTTCAGGCAGTAGCTAGATCCCAGCAGCTGGCCCGACATCTGCCAACCTTGCCTGCCACAGCTACTGTCACCAGAGAGACAGCCAGGCCTGCCACAGCTGCTGTAACCAGAGAGACAGCCAGGCCTGCCACAGCTGCTGTAACCAGAGAGACAGCCAGGCCTGCCACAGCTACTGTCACCAGAGAGACAGCCAGGCCTGCCACAGCTGCTGTAACCAGAGAGACAGCCATACCTTCCTCTGCTGCTGTAACCAGAGAGAGACCCTCTGGAGAAGAGACAGACAGCCCTCCCAGTCCTGCTGAAAGTGAAGACTCTCTCACCACTTCCTATCCTTCCATTCTTGCTCTGTCTGGAATCTTAGAGCGTCTGCAGCACATTGAAGAGAGGGCTCAGCAGGTGACCTGGCCGCCCTCACTTCTAAGTAACCCAGCATGACTTTTCACACAGCATGCGGTAATACTTTCATATATAATCACGTTCCTTCTGGGAAATTATACCGCAATACCTGTCTGATATTACTTGCGTACAGGACTCAGCTCCCTCCTTGCTCGTGGGTGGTGCACAGGGACCATGACATCAGCAAAGTAAGGAGGAAGCCTGAGGTCCGCTCTCACCAGCAGTAGATGGGGGAACACGTATTGGTGGTATAACCCAGAACGGACGGGGCTCATTTCTTTCTTGCTGTGGGGCCCCCACCTCTGTGCACACTCTTGTTTCTACTCTGCACCTCACAAAGTCACCAAATGTATCCAAGTAATATCATAGAAATGAAAAACGAGCGATTCTGTCGGAGGGCGTCTCCAGGAGGAGTGTAGAATGTGACAGGAATTGTCCAGTGTCCTGTATCATCAATGCTACAAAGCGTTCAATGTAAACGATGGGAATTCTTGACAACTTTGTTGCAGATATATCGGACCAGGTGTCAGTGAGTTTCTAAACTACTAAGATTTTATATTAAAGGGGGTTTCCAGACATAAGTAAATAATAGACAATCCTCTATGAGCTGTACACCCTGCAGAGAAGAGGAGGAGCTGCCTGTGGAGAAGGGGAGGAGCCTGCTGCGCTGCCTGCAGAGAAGGGGAGGAGCCTTCTGTGCTGCCTGCAGCAAAGGGGAGGGGCCTGCTGTGCTGCCTGCAGAAAAGGGGAGGAGCCTCCTGTGCTGCCTGCAGAGAAGGGGAGGAGCCTCCTGTGCTGCCTGCAGAGAAGGGGAGGAGCTTCCTGTGCTGCCTGCAGAGAAGGGGAGGAGCTGCCTCCTATACTGCATACAAAGAAGGGGAGGAGTCTCCTGTGATGCATGCAAAGATGGGGAGAGCCTCCTGTGCTTCATGCAGATAAGGGGAGGAGCTGCCTCCTGTGCTGCCAGAAGGGGAGGAGCCTCATGTGCTGCATGTAGAGAAGGGGAGGAGCTAGGTTCTGTGCTGCATGTAGAGAAGGGGGGGGGGAGTCATCTGGCAGCCATCATTTCTTCTGTCCCTCAGCACAAGCTGCACTAGTAATCAGATTTTTCTGAAATGAATATGTAAGTGGATGTTACTGTGTCCTGTCTCTGCATGTGACACCTGGGTGGTTGGTTTGTGTTCTCGCACTGCACAATTATACAGATCATCAAACAGCAGCGACCAATCAGGCACCTGCTATCATTGTCAAGCTATCACCTGATTGGACGCTGTGATTTTAGCGCACGTCTTCCCGTCACCTTGTCTTTCCTCTATTTCCTTCTCACTATTTTTTTCTCTTCTTACTCTTCGTCTTCAGAGAAGAGCTCAGGCTTTAGCCATAAGAGATTTTCATAAAAAGAATATTAAGGAGAAAGCCGCGCACTTGGCCTCCATGTTTGGAAGTCCGAATTTTCTGCAGGTGAATATTCTGGCGTGGCATGTGTGTTATATACTCACATATCTACCAAGGATCCGGCAGCCAGATGTGTAACAGATACTAACCTGATCGTGCTGCATGAAAAAAATGGGCATTTCCGATCGTGGCGCGATTCTGGCTGATTACTGCGTTAGTTCTGTTCTGTGCAGCATTTATAGATAGGTACAAAGTGAACAGTGATCTAATAAACCTACCGCACCCCGACCCCTGCAGAACAGACATTTATGTCTTGTATGTATCGGCGGGGGTCCTTGGGCACTGCCCGCGTGGTAGGTCCAGGCGACACAGAGGAGGTGCCCGGCTCAATCCGGAACCTGGGCGCACAAACTCGGATGATTTTGAAGTCTTCCTTATCTAATCTAACGGACCCAAAGTCGAGCCGACCTTCAGAAAGAAGTCATAATAGGAGCAGGGCCCCGTGGCAACGACGCATGAAAATGTCTGTAACTTTCTAATAGACTGTGTTTTGAGTCCTTGCATTTTTAAGGTTGCTGCTTGCTGTCAGTGAATGAGAACATTCTCCATTATATCCAGAACCTGAGCAGTGAACTGTCAGGAGATGTACAGATGTGTCACTTGGACAGGATCTGAATTGACTTTCGGTATCTGGATGTTAACAAGAAGGTTTGCATTCACTGACAGCAAGAAGGAATCTTCAAAACGGTGGAACATTTAAGCAGAGTATGTTGCAGTTTTGCAGAGTTACAGAGCACTTTGATGGCGGTGTGTCGCCTCCTTTTCTATCATCGTTCCTCTGAATATAATGAAACACAATCACTTTTTCCCAGAATTATGGCGCCCGGCAGGCCCTGTAGTTACCCCTATGCCCTGGACCATTGGCACAGTCCCCTACCATTTCCTTCATTAGGGGTCCCTATAGGACACGCACGGCCTGCAGCATGCGCCAGCCTCAATTTCACCTAGTATAGATTTGTAGAACCATATCCGACCGGATACAATCCACAATCTGAATCGGGGAAAGCTGGGTGACAAACAGTATGGCTGCCGTTACTGCTCCCACAGCAGGACCCCTGACTAGCAGATCTTCCCTGTATAGTTAGACAGGTGTGCCGGTCAGGACCTGGGGAAAGCTGGGTGGCGGCAGGATGTGCTTTTGCGCTGTATTCGTCTACTGTCCTATAACTCTTCCATTTCACTTCTGTTCAGAATAAACTCGCCTCCGACAGTCTGTCCCACTGTCCGTCTAAACTTCCTTTATACAAATCACAAGTTTCTGATCTGTCAGCTCCCTCATCGCCCTCCATCTCTGACCACGCCCACTGCGACTTTCCATCCGAGAAGGTACGGCAGCATGTTAACCTGTGTGTTCATTACTGACCTCACCCGTGTGCCGTGATCCAGGGGCAGTTGACAGCATGCAGAGATCTTGACAAATGTTGAGAACACAAAGTATATTACAATGTTTCCATAAGGCTGGATTAACCCTTACATTACCCTTTCAGTCAGTGTAATTTGCTGTCATTTGATTTTCTGTTGCTTTTGATTTGAACAGATGCAACCCCCATCCCCCGGCGTGTCCTATAATCCATCTCCATTTCCTTCTCCTGTTCCTTCATTTTCTGACCTCTCTCCATCATCCTCATCATCTGCTGCTGACTGCTCCCCCAGCGATTCTCAGCCTAAAAAGGTACCGCAGCCTGATGACCGCTATCTGTGTCCGAAACTAAAATCACGTGTAATTCACACTGTATACAGAGGTCATTTACAGCAGCCTGTACTCTGCTGTCAGCCTGTGACCTGATCTACAGAATAGAGGCTGCCATAAAACAGCCAGAGACCCGAATTACCGAGTAATATATCAGAGAACTCCGCAGCAGTTCTGAGTATATAATGTCTTGTAGAAGGATCAGGAAGCGCTGTCTTAATATTTATCCTTTACCCTCTTATTCTACAAAGACAAGTGTCAGGAGCACCGCGCACCGTATCCTGCTGAGACGTCTATTACACGGCTCCTTACAAGCCACAAATAAGGAATTCTTTTCACAACTGCTCCTTATATTCACATTTTCATACAGTCTGTGTGCATCTTACTACATGTCAGCTGTTACTTCTGCGTTATTGTCAGGTCGTAGAACACAGAGCAAGCGGTGGTGAGTCCAGGATAAAACAGCGGTTATGTTTCCCTGATCCGGAACAGGTGACTATTACAAAACTGCAAAAACGTAACAAGTGTTTATGCTGCATGATAATGTGGTGTATACTAATGTATCACTGAGTGGAGATGTGTAACGTATATTATAGATTAACCAACTGGAATGGACTGCTTCTATATTGTAAGTGCCCCTTATGTACAAGAATATAACTGCTATAATACTGCTCCTATGTACAAGAATATAACTACTATAATACTGCTCCTATGTACAAGAATATAACTACTATAATACTGCTCCTATGTACAAGAATATAACTACTATAATACTGCTCCTATGTACAAGAATATAACTACTATAATACTGCTCCTATGTACAAGAATATAACTACTATAATACTGCCTCCTATGTACAAGAATATAACTACTATAATACTGCTCCTATGTACAAGAATATAACTGCTATAATACTGCTCCTATGTACAAGAATATAACTACTATAATACTGCTCCTATGTACAAGAATATAACTGCTATAATACTGCTCCTATGTACAAGAATATAACTACTATAATACTGCTCCTATGTACAAGAATATAACTACTATAATACTGCTCCTATGTACAAGAATATAACTACTATAATACTGCTCCTATGTACAAGAATATAACTACTATAATACTGCTCCTATGTACAAGAATATAACTACTATAATACTGCTCCTATGTACAAGAATATAACTACTATAATACTGCTCCTATGTATAAGAATATAACTGCTATAATACTGCCTCCTATGTACAAGAATATAACTACTATAATACTGCTCCTATGTACATGAATATAACTGCTATAATACTGCTCCTATGTACAAGAATATAACTACTATAATACTGCTCCTATGTACAAGAATATAACTACTATAATACTGCTCCTATGTACAAGAATATAACTACTATAATACTGCCTCCTATGTACAAGAATATAACTACTATAATACTGCCTCCTATGTACAAGAATATAACTACTATAATACTGCTCCTATGTATAAGAATATAACTGCTATAATACTGCTCCTATGTACAAGAATATAACTACTATAATACTGCTCCTATGTATAAGAATATAACTGCTATAATACTGCTCCTATGTACAAGAATATAACTACTATAATACTGCTCCTATGTATAAGAATATAACTGCTATAATACTGCTCCTATGTACAAGAATATAACTACTATTATACTGCTCCTATGTACAAGAATATAACTACTATAATACTGCTCCTATGTACAAGAATATAACTACTATTATACTGCTCCTATGTACAAGAATATAACTACTATAATACTGCTCCTATGTACAAGAATATAACTACTATAATACTGCTCCTATGTACAAGAATATAACTACTATAATACTGCTCCTATGTATAAGAATATAACTGCTATAATACTGCTCCTATGTACAAGAATATAACTACTATAATACTGCTCCCATGTACAAGAATATAACTACTATAATACTGCTCCCATGTACAAGAATATAACTACTATAATACTGCTCCTATGTACAAGAATATAACTACTATAATACTGCTCCTATGTACAAGAATATAACTACTATAATACTGCTCCTATGTACAAGAATATAACTACTATAATACTGCTCCTATGTACAAGAATATAACTGCTATAATACTGCTCCCATGTACAAGAATATAACTACTATAATACTGCTCCCATGTACAAGAATATAACTACTATAATACTGCTCCTATGTACAAGAATATAACTACTATAATACTGCTCCTATGTACAAGAATATAACTACTATAATACTGCTCCTATGTACAAGAATATAACTACTATAATACTGCCTTCTATGTACAGGAATATAACTACTATAATACTGCCTCCTATGTACAAGAATATAACTACTATAATACTGTTAAGAGTATGTAACTAAATTGAAGAGAACGCTGCTATATATCTGTCCTGCTCCTGTCATGCAGTAATATAATTATTCTAGACTTTTCATCCTCTCCTTGCGTCGCTTGTGTTCGCCGTTCATTCTCACATTTACATAGTCACTTCTTGCTGTGTAACCAGGAAGCTCTGTCTTCCTGCAGCAGACAGATCAGCTTCCTGTATTTAAGCAGACATTATAATCAGCAGGGCGAGCACATTGTGTTCCTGTGTGACCCGTTATCTCCGCCGCCGCTGACAGGCCGCATTCTGTCTACACTGTTATATAAGTTTGTATTGGGCTGTCAGAATATCCTCATTTCTTATGAATATAGTTCCCGGCTTGAACTATATGACATGGGCCAATTGTTGGGTTAAAGAGGTATTTTTGTGGTGTATTATAGATTATAGATCCTCATAGCCCCTGGCCCTGTGCCTGATCCTCGAGCTGTAAGGTCTGTTGGATTCGGCTTTGCTTGTATTGGCTAATACAACAGTCAGTGTGAGATTCTGGCGTCTAAGCTGAACACAAAAGGAATAAACCAACATGTGGGAAAATCTCCCTTTCACATGCAGTTTATAGACGTGAGGTTCTGAGCAGATCCCCTGGTTTTACACACCCCATGGCAGTCCCTAACATCAGTAATACTGGCCTGTGAATTTTAGATGAACCTTTCTCCTGTAGTTTATTACGGCATGTAGAGGTAATCAGTGGACCCCCCAATGTAGGACCCCTCTGTTACCCAGAATAAATCCAGTGTGTAATCCAGTATAGCTGCTCATCTTCTGTCTACAAACCCCACGGCAGTCCCTAATAGCAGATATAATGGCTTGTGAATGATAGATGAAACCTTTTCCTATCATTTATAAGAGCATATAGGGTTAATGAGCAGATCCTCCATTTTAGGACCCCTCTATTACAAAAAGTAACTGCAGTGTGTAATTCAGTATACCTCGTGGCCTCTCTGACAACCCCATGGCGGTCCCTAATGGCAGATATAATGGCTCGTGTATTTTGGATTAAAGCTCCTCCTATAGTTTTTTAAAGCCTATAGAGTCCATGAGTGAGACCCACATCTATTACAAAGAGTAAATCCAGGATGTAATCCAGTATATTTCATGGGCTCTCTGACAACCCCATAGCGGTCCCTAATAGCAGAAAAGTTAAACCTCTCCCTATGGTTTATTAGAGCATGAAGAGGTAATGAGCGGATCCCCCTCTATTATAAAGAGTAAATCCAATGTGTAATCCATTTCTGCTCATGGCCTGTTTGTAAGCCCCATGGCGGTCCCTAGCAGCTGAAATAATGGGTTTGTGGGTTTCTGCTGAACCCCCAATTTATTATCCCTCTGATACCCAGAGTATATAACTGTGTGATCAGTGCAGCTCATGACTCTGTGGCATCTATTGAAATCAAACAAATGCTTTATATTTCTTGCTGCTCACAAGGGGCCCCTGCTAGAAGCGTAGCTTTTGTGACAGGGACTGACCTCCTACACCCCCATGTGCCACTCATAGTTCTGCTGACACTCCCCTTAATCTGAGGCCTGGATGCCACTGCCATCTCTGTACCCTTATGGATACACCATTGCCCCAGCAGAAGAGCCCCACTAGATGCTTTGTGGGGGTTTGAATGGGAGTGAGCAACAACCAGGCCACATGACCAATATACGTGATGTCACTGGCTTAGGAAGAGGCCTAAGAGCTCAGTGAGTGCCGTGGCCTCCTCTAACCGCTGATCAGTGGGGGTCCTGGAAATCGGACCCCGCCAATCTGATATTGATGATCTATCCTGAAGATAGGTGATCAATATCAATTCCTGGATGACCCCTTTAACCTCCTAACTGTTCTGCCCGAGTCCAGCTCGGGCAGTGTGAGAAGTAGCTAACTGGAGGGGGAGGGCTGCTTTAGATAGTGATATCTCCTCAATGGTAGCAGCTAGAAACATGCAACTGGTCTTATCTGAAAGCTAACAGTCCAGGCTTTAATACAAACCAAAACCAAGACCAAAAATGCCGAAGTCCAAGAAACAGAGGAGAACTCACTGTTAGAAATCAATTCTCAGCATCCCGATTTCTATCAGTGATATCTTCCTCTGTCCTGAACATATTGCTGTCATTTTGGTATTGTCTGAAAGCTTTCAATGTCTGCTTTAAAACAAGATTGCATGTTTCTAGCTGCTACCATTCAGGAGGTAGCAGCATCTAAAGCAGCCCTCCCCCCTCCAGGTAGCTACTTTTCCCAGTGCTGGAGCTCCACTCTGGCAAAACAGTTGGGGGTTAAGGGGCTCACCAGTCTGAATGAGGTGTTGGGGGTCACAGCTGTAGGGTCTACTGTCAAAATCTAATTTCTTAGAAAATTCCAAAAATATGTAAAAAAAAATAAAAAATACAGAAAATGTATATGATCTGGGCACTGAGAGAGGGGATATTATGAACAGTTGGTTGCAGAGTTTCCCAGGCTTTGATGTTGGGCCCTTCCCGTTGGATCACAGGATATGAGAAGAAGGAGAACCTTATAATAACACAGTATAGAGCCACCGGCCATCGGGCGCTCTGATATTGATTGTATACGGTGTCTTCCCGGTGCAGCTGTTCTCCAGGAGTCTGAGATTTCTGACTTACATTTAAGCGTCGCCCAGAAATTCCTGGGATGGTTTTCAAGGAATTTCCATAGTTTGCAAACGACGTCGAAATCTTGCAATGTGTTCCCACGAACAAATTCCCCAAGGGAGAGCGCTGCCATGGCTTGTATAACCGCTCAACACTTGTCTGAAATAACCCAGAGCGGCTGCACCAGATGTTACATAACGCAATGACCAATGGATATACAGGAGCATAAAGTTGTGTGAAGGCGCCATTATGGAGTTATCATCCAGCTTTTCCAAACCCGTCCATCGTAAATCAGCCAGAGACTCGACAGTGAAGAATGTCTTTCTACAAAACTGCAGATTTGTGATGAAAGGGTTGGGAAAATCGGGTGATAACCCCATGGTGAGGTATAATGGCGTCGCCGTGCAACTTTACCCAAATCTGGGTTTGGCTGAAGGCATAACACCTGGTCAGTTGCTGTGTGCTGTGATTGGCTGCTGTGTCGTCTTGGCTTCAGATCTTTCCACTTCTCATCCTTTTCTCTGCCTTCACCTCTTGTCTCGGATAGATGACTGTAGGGAATGTGTCCAGCAGGATAGGGGCGGTGGCAGAAGTCCTTGTCAATCTTTACATGAGCGATCACAAATCTAAAACCAGGTCTCCTGAGCTGGTAAGCGGCTAAAGTGGCATCGATGGGTGGGTGCACAATAATATATAGTCTGGGGGGGTCAGGACGTAACGCAAGATGCAGATTATTTTATGCCTGAGTGTAAATACTTCCTTTACTCCTCTTGTCTCCAGTCACATCCAGAGCTGCATTCAGAATGTGAGAAGTTGCTGCTTAGGTGACAGGATCCTCTAATGCACTGCAGTCTGCTGCATTGGGAATGTGTGAGGGGTCTCTATAGTTAATTATAGCAGGTCAAGTTCAGGGTCTCAATAATATTTATAAATGTCATGTGACACAAGAAGCGTCATCCCCCCCAGGACGCAGGCTACCAGGGGCAGGACTGAATGTGTGTTTATTGCCATTACGAAGCCTAAGTGATAGAGGACAAGGGGCAATCCCTGTAATCTGACCTGACACCACAGAAGAGTCTGTGTAGTACAGGCATTGTACCAATAGAGGGCAGCGGTAAGATATATTACGCCCTTTAGTACGGGAGCCTATAGAAAAATAGAATTTTGAATGCAGCTCTGGAGGTGACTGGAGCATAAGGTCACCACAAACAGCTGTTACTGAGGGATGTGACACAGTGTATCTCCCGTGTGTCTTATCAGGTGGATAATGTAACTTTGTATCATATTCAGACTTCTCTGGAGGGAGCGGTGACTGAGCTCTTAGACGATTCCTCTTCTTCTCCTTCTTCTCCTTCTTCTGTCTCTCCTCTCCACAAGGTAAAGACTCTGTCTTACGTATAATTCCTCTCTGATCAGCTGCAAAAATGTGTACCCCCCTCTAATTTACATATGAAGATATATATGGTGGCTTGACTCCACATCAATAAGTCCTTGTCCTTACCACAGGGGCCGGGGGTTCACAAAGCACCCCCACCTCATTTATGTTGTCCTTCTTTAAATATACAGGGTGACGTGACCCTCTCATTGGTTCACCGAGGGGGTGCTGAAGTACATTTCTGGGCCAAATCACTTCTTGGGGGGAGGGGCATACAGTGGGTTACAGTATTTAGAGGGATTGGCATGGGGTGAGGTTCCTGTTAAATCCTAAAGGGACACTCCTGTAAAAACAGATAAATTGTGATCCGCCTTGTGCAGAGACAAAGGGGCGGAGCATGGCTTCCATCTTTGATGGTTGACTTTTTTTAAAGGGACACTATCGCGAAGAAAAAATTTTTGATATGTTTTACAGCATAACAAAAGCAGGTTTTAACATAATGTATTTTTCAAATTGTGTAAATGTTTTTTTTTTTAATTCAGTTTTCTTGCCTTACATGGGGGCTGCCATGTTGGAAGTAAAGTGTGACAGTCTGGATTTACAACACAATGGCACCTCAGGCATGTACATAGGCTTCCTCAGTCGCTGCTGACCCTATAGAGAATGAATGGAAGATGTGAGCCCGCCCCTGTGATGACACCAGTAACACACAGCCAGGTCCTCCCTCCTTGCTGCTGGGGACTCAGAAACAGAGTAGATGGAGGTTCTTGGGGCTGTAGGACCTTAGTGATGTAATCGGCCATGTGACCAGTGGGGGAGGAGACTGAGGAGCAGAGATCTGTGTTTTTGTAATGAAGCCATTGTCTCATCTTATCTTGCTGAAGCAGTGATGTCACCGCTGAAGGTGTGAATTGGTGATGTCATTGGTACCACCCACTTTTTTGCAGCATGCCTACTTACAGGTTGCTCAAAGCCTCATTTGGCCAGCAGAGCTCCCCCTGGTGACCAAAGATGGTAAATATGGTAAAATCTAATATTTATTTATAATATTTCACACATTGGAATTTTTATTTATTTATTTATTTATTATTTCTTACAAATATATAATAGATTTTTTTAGCATAAATAAAATATAGAACAGGTTTTTGTGATAGATTCCCTTTAAATCTCTTTTTCTAGCTCCGCCCCCTCTCAGACATAACACAATGTATCGGTATGTATGCTCCAGGGCGATTCTTACACTTTTTCCTGATTACGATTCTTCTTCCGCAGCGATCCTTCCACCACCGCTCGCGGTTACAGCCCGGACCCGGCCGCCCATGAACCTTGACCCTTTCCAGTACACAGCTGGTTGATTTTCATATCCTTTGTTCTATTTCAGGGATCTTTACGGAAGGAATTCCCCCCGAATATCGGCGGCAGCGACACGTGTTACTTCTGTAAGAAGCGCGTTTACGTGGTGGAGCGGCTGAGCGCCGAGGGACACTTTTTCCATCGAGAATGTTTCAAGTGTTCGTTCTGCTCTTCAGTTCTACGTCTGGGAAATTATGTCTTCAATGTGGAAGAAGGTGAGACGCCTTCCCTGATCTTCTCTACAGTCATGGATCACAAGGAACTCTTCACTTCCTTATCACACAACTGCAGTTTGTTACAATGTATCAGTGCAGGCAAAATGTATCAGTTTCAGCCTCTGGATGTAAACAAGGATGTTCCCATTCACTGACAGCAAGCAGAGAACACAATATATTAGGATAGTGCATTGGATATGTCCATCCTATAACCTGCTGTGAAATACTGTACTGCAGTAGTCTTCAACCTGTGGCTCCAGCTGTTGTGAAACTACAACTCCCAGCATGTGCTGTCAGGGCATGTCCTCTGACCGACACAGAGATCACATTTCTCCAGTTACTGACACGGGACTCAGAGGAGGTTCAGTCTGATGACACAAAGATGGTGTCTGTCCAGATCCACAATCTATACCATGTAGACACTGCACAGAAGGAGCGTGCGCATTTATCACAGAAATATATGACCCTCGTCAGACAGGCCTCCCATATATCAGTGATATCTGCAGAGCATAAAGTGATTTATCTGTGGCCTCTGCCGAATAACTATGTGAGGAGCCTAGGAGAGCTCGGTGAAAATCCAGGTTGCCACCCAGCTTTCCTAGAAAAAGATTTTATGGAGGAAAAGCTTAGTGTATGGACTATAAGGGGAAGAGCATGACACAGGGGTTGTCTGTTTGGTGTTCCCTGTGTCATGCTCCTCCCCCTTAGGTGGAGTCTATAACATAATACATTGTATCAGCTCAATTTGTCCAGTAATTAGTATTGTCATCTGTGTAATTAAAGGAAAGATTTATTTTTAGTGAACTTTTGGAATTACACGAAGAGCAATCCCATAACTCAATATCTGAGAGTATGCTCGGAATTGTGCATCATCTGCTGAGGGCCAGCAGGGGGCGCTGCAGGGGATCAGGATCCACTAGATCACTCCTTTATATCAGGGGATGAGTATTTATGCAGCGCCCTCACACGGATGATACATTCTGCTGAAAACCTCATTCTCCTTTACTTCACAGGTAAATTTTACTGCCAGCCGCACTTCATGCACTCGTTCTCCAGCAGTAAACAGCGCAAGCGCAGAACGGATTCGAAAGCCCAGGTGAGCGGGAAAATGGGGGAATGAGTAAAAGGGAACACCCACCACATAATGCTGTATCTGACCTACGAGCGGCGCCACGGTCACCTGCTGGGCATAGAACTACAGCTGGAATGTAGTCGTGCCGCCGCTGTTCCCTGGGAGCGATGCTGTGCAGGAAGGAAGAATGGCTGCGCTGTGGCCCCTTCATTCTCAAGATTGTGGGGGTCCCTGAGGCCATAGAGTGGTCGCACATGCTAGAGATACGTCATCACTTCTTGAGATCGGAATACCCCATTGAAGCAAATGAATGAATGAATGAATGAATAAATGAAGTAGTGAATGAACAAAAGAACAAACAAAACAGTGAAGGAATGAATGAGGGAAGGAATGAATGAATAAACAAACAGGAAAGGGGTGACGTAATATATGAATGAACAAAATGAATGAGCGAACAAACAAATGAGCTACTAAAATAATGAATGATTTGGGGAATGAATAAAAAATGAATGAAGTAATAAATGAATGGGGAATGGAATGGATGAATGATCAAGCAAGAGAATGGATTAAGTAATAAAAGGATGAACAAACATATGTGTGAAGTAAGGAATGAATGACCATAAAAGAGAATGGAAGAAGTAGTAAATGAATGGAAACATGAGTGAGTGAATTAATTATCAAATTAATGAAGTAATGAATGAATGGGGAAAAGAATGGATGAATGAATGAAGTATTGAATTGAGAAATAAGACAATGGGTGAAATAATAAATGAATGTGCAAATGGCAGAAGGAAATGGTGGATGAACTACAGAGAAGTTACATAGTAACAGGCCGCCGTTGCCGTGGTAACATTTTGCTGTTTTTAGTGAATGACTGTATTTTTTCCATAACAAATGTTGCTGTTTTTGTCTGGCGTTCACATTCCATCCGCTCCCCAGATCCCAGCACAAAGATCTCTTCTATTTTGGGCGATTGCATTTATTGAGTTATTTATAGGGTTTGTGTTTTCTATTAGCATCATGTTGAGGAGCTTCAATGACCTCCAATCACATCCAGAGCTGCATTCACAGTTCTGGTCCATTAGATGTCAGGATGCAGGAGCTGCGCTCTCCCTGCGGCCTGTGCAGCTCATGGAGGACTGTCCACACCTGATATTGTAGCAAACCCTCAGCAGCGAGATGTAAGAGGTCTGCACAGCTTTATAGATTATGAATATATCTCAAGATGTTTTCATTCACAAACAGCAAGCAGAAATCTTGTAAATGGTGAGCGTGGCTATCATTATGAAATCTTTTCCTACTGGCAGTGAATGGAAACATTCATTCTGTTCTGCCGTTGAGCTGCGGTCATATCCAGCCAAAACAATCCTATGGAAACTTAATCAGCTGCTCATCTCCCGTCTTGATGCTTTGTTACAGTGTATCAGCGCAGGTAAAATGTATCAGTCTGGAGTCCAAGACGTTCATCTCACTGATGGTTGTTGAAGCTGGTTATAATTGTAGCCATGACTCAGCTGTGAGAAGTAGGAGGTCTTCCCTGATCTTCTCTACAGTCATGGATCACAAGGAACTCTTCACTTCCTTATCACACAACTGCAGTTTGTTACAATGTATCAGTGCAGGCAAAATGTATCAGTCCGGAGTCCCGGCTGTTGAGCTAAAACCATCAGCTGTGAGAAGGATTAGGATTTTCAGCTTCTGGATGTAAACAAGGATGTTCCCATTCACTGACAGCAAGCAGAGAACACAATATATTAGGATAGTGCATTGGATATGTTCATCCTATAACCTGCTGTGAAATACTGTACTGCAGTAGTCTTCAACCTGTGGCTCCAGCTGTTGTGAAACTACAACTCCCAGCATGTGCTGTGAGGGCATGTCCTCTGACCGACACAGAGATCAGGATGTAAACCAGAATGTTCCCTTTCACTGACAGCAAGCAGAGATTTTGAAAATGGTGGAGAATTGAAATGTGAAGCTTTATAGGGCGTTTCTATTGACATAAGGCCTTGAATTGTGACTATTTCTGTGATTCTTGTCTTTGCCTCGTTCCACCATTGACCGCGCCTCTGTCTTCCAGGATCCGGATAAAACATGGAAAAAGGAAGAAGCCATAACTGCGGAGGTCACGACGGACAGTCCCTGTAGCGCCGGCAGCAGTTCAGAGGACAGCTCCCCAGGTATCACCACTTCCTTATTTAGGAAAACGCTAAGCTGGCCTCTAGCGGTGACGAGGGACGTCCTTGCCCTCCCCGGCCGCTTGTCTAACTGGACGCGTGGCGTGGTGCGAGACGCCAGACGCCACGTCAGGGACAATGAGCAACAGTATTCCTACCTGTATGAGCTGCTGAGCGTGAGCGGGCCCTTCTTGTATGCGCTTTACGAGGTATTGGCCCTCATGATCCAAGAAGCGGGGCCCTCCCTGCAGCTCATAGCCGAGCAAGTGCACAACACGTTCTGGTACAAACACAGCTAGACGTGACGTCACTAGACCTGGGCGGCTTCTCGTCTCTTTAAGGGGAAGTGTTTGCGCCCAGTTAGCGGTCGTGGCGTGTCACATTCATGTTCCACGTCCACGACGCCGTTTTCAGACATTGTTATTTGAAGGAAAAGCTTTAGATTTGCACTTTTTGTACGCAAAAGTCCGAGATTTCAGGTTTACAAAATATAGACGCGTTTTGTGCCAATATGGCGGATTTTCGGGGGTTCCTATAAGAACCAGCAGAAAACATTTCCTTGTGTTCCTTCTACATTTCTCATCTTCCATCTTCCTCCTTGGTGATCGATAAATTACCTCCAACAGTGAGGTACACAGCGCCTCGCGCCTCGCGCCTCACTGATAGTTCAGCTGTCACTGTGTAACTTTATCTGGAGGGGGAAAATGGAAGAGGTTCAGACAGATTGCATTGTGGGTATTTGATAGACGGCACCCCCGTGTTAGTCATTTTAACCTGTTAGCTGCCAAAAAAGATTTTCACAATACAGACTTTTGGTCCAAACGTTTTGAATTACCCGACAACTATAATATAGAAATATTATATAATATAGTCAATTTCAATTTACTTTAAAAACTGTAGACAGAAGCTCATATTCAGTAGAAACAGAAAATGTGTCGTCTTGATAATAAACACAATCTGCAATCTGGAAGAAAAAGAAAAAAAAAACATTATTTGCCAAAAACTTTTCTGCTGCCATCCTTACATTTCACCTGCTGGTTCTGTACTGACCTGCTGTGCCGATTACTGCATTCTGAACTCACTCACATGTTTGTGGGGCCGCAAAGTCACTTTTTTACTGTTTTTTACACACTAATTTGATACAGTGTAGAATTTTTGTAGACGTTTTGATTTTATTAATTTTTTAATTGCTGTTTTTATCTTTTTTATTTGCTACAATGTTTATTTTGTTCAGCTCGCTTATATTAATATTCTGTGCAATAGAAGGATGACCCAAATGTGATTTCACAATTTTTTTTAATTTCAAAAGTCAAAAAATTTCAAAGAAAAACATTCCAAAATTCCTGTGTAACACGTTCTAAAGCAGATTTCGGTCAGACAGGACTCCTCAGCCGCGGTGCTGGAGCCGAAATGATCTGGATCTGCTGTAGAACTGCATCTTGCCAATGGTTCACTATTTCTGATATCAGACGCACACACTGGGATATTTTTATGTTTTTTTGGGTTGCAGGATTACTTTTGAACATCTTTTTACAGTTGACATTTTTATCTTTATTTTTACTGTATAACTTTGTAAATGTTGTTGCTTGTTTACTTTATTACGTACTGTATTATACTCCAATCACCTCCAGAGCTGCATCCAGAAATGTATTGCTGCTTGGGATCTATACTGTTTTATCAGACACTGAAATCCTATAATATTGCACTTTGATGTGTTGTTCGCCGTGGCAGAGCACGCTCTATAGTGATACTCAACCTGTGGATCCAGGCTGCCACGAGAATGCCAACAGCTGGAGGACCACAGGTAGGAGACTACTGTTCTATCCAGACACTGAAGCAGCAGGGGCGGCATGGAGATTTAAGGCTTTGCTACCTTTAAGGCCTCGTCCACACTTCCGGTTTTCACAGCATACTGATCCATTTATTTTAATGTTTGTCCACTTTTCTGTGATTTTCTGCTGTCTGTGTGTCCACAAAAAATCCACGGATGCATGCACTACTTTCATCAGTGCCCCTGACCTCACACATCCATTGAAGTCTGTGGGTCCGTGAAAATCACGGAGACGGCACGAATGGCATCCGTGGTGCATCCGTTTTTTTACGGAAGCCAGATAGAAAATGCTCATGAAATTAATTTTCACCTGTGCAACGTCCGTGGATTACAGATGACACACGGAGAGTAAAAGCTGACAGATGGACCAACCACGGATCCTTCATATTATATTGTTTTAATTCACGTAAGCGTGGACAAGGCCTAACAAGCAGAGTTTGTGAATGCAGCTTTGGATGTGACTGGAGTATAAGACGAGATCTAGATTTTAATTCCACGTTGATGTTCAAAATTGAACCTACTCTGTATTTGTCAGCCACATTTCATGTGTTTTTTTTCTGGAATGGTCCCAATCATCACAAAAAAAAGATACATTTGTGCCAAAAGTGTAAGATTTGCAAACATTTCAAGGTTTGATTATTTCAATACTGGGGGGTGTATAGTGATGAGACTGCACGTGATTACAATGTTTCAATGTGTTATAAATTCTGTTTGCATTTTGATTTGGGGATTCTGGTTTCTGATTTCCGAATATTTAGGGTTTTTTCCAACTTCTCCTCTTCTCTCTCTTCCTGCCTTCCCTCGGCTCCTTCAGTTCATTCTCACATTCCACTTCTACGCCCACTTGTTGGCTGAACTACTGTAAGGTGATTCTCCTGCTTGCCGATTTCGGAAGTTTTGTAACTAATACTTAAAAAATTAATTAACCTGAATAGTTGTATTTGTTTTGTATGAAACGCCTTCACATTAACTGATTGACCCCCCTAACCGCGCTGTGTCTTATAACTGATCTGGAGCAATTTGTGTTTGCTGTGTCCTGCATCCTCGCAGCGTCACTGTGTGATCATTCACTTGCCTGCTCATTGTTGCTACTAATAACATTGCTTATAATGTGTCAAAAAATCTCACAAAAGAAACCTAAAGCATTTACAGATCGTAATCCGGGGTTTATGGGGGCTCTGGGGTGTGACTTGAGTATTACTGGAGGGCTCAGGGCACGTGGCCTTGTGAGGTGATACGTTAGGACGCGCTGCAGCCGCCATGTCTTCATCAGCAGAGGCCGACAAGCTTTTGTTTACAAACATTTTGCTACAATGTAACTTTATTTATGGGAAACTGGAAAGTGTAACCACTATACAATAAAAAGCTCTGCAGATTTTATCAAGATCTCTGCTTGCTGTTAATAAATGGCAAAGTCCTTAGCAAGCCCCACTGACGTAGCTGAAGTGTGTTACAATGTATCAGTATAGGTTCCATCTAGGAGCCTGGAATCAAGGGCTGGAGAATGCTTTGTGCTGCTGATGTGTTTAGTGCAAACAAAATTGTCCACAATGATATCTTTGGCAACTTTGTTACAGTGTATCAGGAATTCAGTGTGAGCTAAACAATGAGACGGCACAATACGTCTTCTGTCTTGGATCACAGTTGTTACGTATTAGATTAGGTTTTCAACCTCTAGATGTGAACTAGATCGTTTCCATTCACTAAGAGCAAGCAGAGATGTTTAAAATGTTGCAAAGTTGAAACACAAAGTATGTTAGAAAGTTACAGGACTGCACAGATTAATCTTTATATAAGACTGGAGGAGTAGCTGAACAAAATGTTAAAGACCCAGGGTGGGTTGGGTTCTACTACTCCCACTTTGGACATGCTGGGTGTTGTGGTGCATAATGCCGATTTGGTTTTACCATTAATTATTCTTCTTGCCTGATACAATCCTATCCTATTCCACCAGAAAATATTACTGGAAAAACAATTGCTGCAGCTTGTCATGTGATTCTTAGGCTCTTAAAGGGACAGAACATGTAAGACACCTGTCCTCTAAAAATACTCCCTTGGGTGCCAGTCAAGGGGCTGAAGGATGGAATTATTTCCGACCCCAAACCATCAAGGTTTTTACTAATTCTAAGGAGTCAGATGGCCTCTAGGGATGTGATGAGTGTCTAAGAGGAGAGGGCCATATGTGAAGATGTATTTTTCAGGCTCATGATGGGCCCCGTGGGGCTTTTATAAATTATAATTGCATCCTCAGTGCCCAGCTATGAGAATATCACTAAGACGTACGACATATACAGGAGCCAGTCCATATGGCAGTTTCCCTTTAAGACTGTCTTTTGTCCCATTTTTGCTCCTGAAATCAGAAATGTTTAGTCCAACCTTAGCGTTTATCCAGAACAATTGTACTTATTAGGATCCGACTACTGTGAAGTTGTAATTGAGGCTGTGGGCAATAAAATCAATAGAGAGCATATATATATATATATATATATATATATATATATATAACATCAAGGTCCATTCTGAAAATACTCCTAAACACCTTTATTATGGTCCCACATTTCTCAACCGTGGAATCACCCGTCGACTAGGGCAGATAGGAGCTATGTCATCCCATTACCCTGTGGGTGAACGTGAAGGGGTTAATTACAGAACTGGATTAGATGCCAGGATAGTTGCCATATTTATGGTTCCGTTCATATGAACTGGAGTTTAATGTCCAAAATTTTCGGTTCAAAATCTTATGATTAATTTCATACTAGATCTGTATAGGGGTACTGAGCTCCAGACCCCCTGCTTCTATTAGCAAAGCCATAGAGTTACGTGATACAATTCTGAGTGCCTGCAGCCACCACTAGGGGGAGCTCACAGCCTATGAATCACATCATAGGACAATGGCTATGTGATGTAGCAGGAAAACAGATTATGTAAATGATAGGGCCAGTCTTACACATGTATCATTGATGGGAGTTTGGTTCAGTTATATAGACAGTAAACATTTTTCCCAGAATATTTGCCATTTCCAGTAAAATCCTCCCACGGTTGCGTCTGGTTTTTCACCTTTATCAGGAACTAAATTCTAGAATGACACAGATGGAAATATGTTTTCCTCTAGGAAAGAAATGTGGAAATAACAATAGGGTCAATAAGACAATGATAGAACTGGTAACAGCACAATGCAGCCTGCATCAATGTATCACATCTCCTCCCTGGTGACAATTATGTTACATCCATCGCAGCAGACAATTCTAGAGCTTAAAGCAGCCGCCAGAATTGACGATTATATTACCTTAATGTAGGTCATTGTCAACAACATCTTGGCCACCAGCAGCTGCCACTAGGGGGAGCTCACTGCTTTCATCCCCCATACAGTGAGCTCCAGCTAATCACATGCACAGGCAACCGGAAATGCATGTGCGGGGGATCCTGACCCCTATAAAGAGTTAATCATCACAGGACTGTGAATAAATTTGATGAGATAAGGTGGTGGGCCTTCTTGCCCCCTGTGCACATGGATATACGTATGGGTAGGACCACTAAGGCCATCTCTGTCCACTGCTACATAGGATGCACGTTGATTTTCCCGCTCTGAGCCGTGTCCGTAATCTGCATGTTGAATAACCCCACCCCTCCCCCGTCTCTCACCCTTGCTCCATGCCTACCTTTGTCTTCTCTTCTATTTCAGACACCTCTCAAATGGATTTTTTCCCAATCGTCTCCTTTTTGGGGCAGGTTCTTGCTACATAATTTACAAAATGGAGTGAATATTTTTTTAATAATCTTGTTTCGGTCTAATGTCGTGTATGTGTGGGACATACGGAGAATTGTGATGGCGTACAATCTGTAAACAAGAATAAATATGGTCATTCGTTATTGGCTCTGGCCTCCTTTTTTCGTTTTCCTTCGAGTTCTAAAATTTTTGCAGATTTTACAGAAAAAAAATTCTAAAAATTTGTGATTTAAAAAAAAAAAGTCATGTTTAGGGGCTTCTGATGGCCACATCAACCTGCGACCAGGAGAGGGGTGGACTAAGGCTGCCCTGGTCATCTCAAACTAGTGATGTCATCAAGGGTGCACAGTGATGTCACTGAACATATCAAACCCAACCAATAGGATGGCAGTGTGGCTACCCCGGGCATCAGTGGGATTCTCCATCACGGTTATGGACCTGGATCCTTAGTGTCTGCTATGGTCTCAAGGCCAATTTGCCTTTCTTTGATGGAGACCAATCAACTCTTTGTAATTTTACCTGTAAGGAGACCTTAAAATGTTTTGGATGCTTCCTTTTTGATGGCGGACCATAGATCGGCCCACTGCTCAGACCCCTAGCAATCATCAGTGATCTATGGGAATATCTGACAGCAAGTGTTCAAATTTCCTGCAGTGCCACCACAGGTGACATGAGGAATTACACCGTTTCCATTAAAATCAGTCGTCTGTCTCGCGTAAGCGGGGTCCTCCAGGAGGGCTAATAGATCAGGATCCTGACTTGGGGGGAACCAGCCCATTAAAAGGGTTGCTCACCTTTCTGCATGTTTTCTACCGACTCTTCAGCATTGCCAGACCCACGGTGGTAATCATACTTACCTGATTCCCTCTCCTGGGTTCCAGCTTCAGGTTCTGAGTCTCCAGGTGACGTGACCCAGTGAAGTACTGTATGAATAACATGTCACCACTGTGGCCAGGCTGCAGCAGTCATGTGACCTGGTGTCAAACCAGATGTTGACATGTAGAGACCCTTGACCTTCAGGGCAGCGATGGAGCCATAGTCCTGTGGTGGGGATCAGGTAATGAAGCTCAGCACTGTGCTCTGGATTTGATGTGGGGTCTGTAGAAAACATGCAGAAAGGTGAACAATCCCTTTAATGTTAGGATAACCCCCTTAAATTCTCAAGAACATTTCAAGTTGTCTTCCATCTTCAACACAGTTGATCATTCACAATCGTCTATTGTTGTTGATTTCCTCTTATCCTGCAGCACAGAATAGACAGTCTCCATTATATATTCTATGAGTACATGTCAGGCGGTGGTCCTGAGCCTGGACCTCCAATGCAAAGCCCTAATGATGACAACCATGGCAATAAAGGAACAATTTTTGGAGTCAACATGTTTATTTTTGACATGGCTCTTACCTACCCGCCTTCAGATCATGTTCCATGTCTGTTCTCAGTCTGCCCACACTATGAAAGCCATTATATCATTCAACACAAAGGTTCGGTTGTATATAGAACAGAGGTATGGGAGGGACTGATGTAAACTTGGATCAAGTTCAAAGTGAAGATCTTGGCCGGGAGGGAATTCTATAAAAAAAAGTCTCATGTAGGGTAAAGGGAAGGGTTTATGGGACGTTCTCAGGGTTCTTGGCTCTATGGGTTAGGTCCACGCTATACAGAGGTGGTAACACCATATAATAATTAAGTGTAAGTCACATGTTTGGATTATCACAACCAAGACCAAAAAAAACCTCCCACCCAATTCTATAAGAACAGCATTCACCCAAAATAAAAGAAGTTGTATGATGAGTACTCGATGATAAGACACCCCGGATGTTAGGAGAGATCCGTGGCTGTTACATACTTCTACACCAGATACAACGTTGCGTCCATCTCTGTACGGACAATGTATCCCCACAACGTCTTATATTCAGGACTTCGCAGTGACTGGATTTCTGTGGTCATCTCCTTCCATCTTGTTGACACTAGTCTTCCAGAATCTCATCATTTTTATGTCCCTTTGTCTTTCTTATAAACCTTTTGAAACACAGTTCATCATTCTCGTTTCTAGATCTTTTGTCAATTTCCATCATCATCTTTGAAGTCCTTAGTCCTTGAATGTTTGTGTTTGACATTAGGTCTCAATGTTATGATTCCCATCTCTTAAAGTCTGCAGTTGTCTCTTTCCTTCTGGACCTTGTGTCTTCTTCTATCCCATTGTGTTGTTCTTTTCGCCTGTCTTCATTCCTCATATTAACCATCGTTCTCCAGCCTAGATGTCTTGGGCTTTGCCTTTCCAGACAATATATTGTCGTCCCGTCTGATTTCATCATAGATTTAGAGTCTTGGTCATTACGTCTTCCCTTAACCCATTCTTACTGTTATATGGACTTACATTTTGGACCTATTCTTTCACACTCCATGTATCTTCTACTCTACTCAAAATTGCATAAATCTGTTAGTCCATCCTGGATCTCACTCTGCATAAATATTCGCTTCATCATGTTCATCCTTGCTGCCACCATTTCTAGACTGTTACTAGATGTTGAATCATCTCTAGATCCATTGTCTCGTCTTAGGATTCTCTTCTCCATTGTGTTCTCTCATCATAGTCTCTTCTGATGTTGGCAATTGTTAGTTCTTTTTGGTTTTACAGTCAAATTTGTGAAGTAATCCCTGGTTCCCACTTCCTGTGAGTATTATCACCATACCAACCTCTCACCGGGTACCATGTGGAACGTCTGTAGCATCATGTTTCTTGTGACGCCCTCCATGAAGAAACACCTATGAACTTATCTAAAGGGAGCCATAAATCTGACAATAATCTAAAATTATTACACCTATGGCATCAAACGATTGAAGGATCAAAGAAAACCTCCACAAATTTCTACATGACCTCAGTGCCTCCAACCAGACCTGACTCAAGTGAATGTTTTTGTATTTGGTACAATTCACCAGATTAAGATAAAAGGTTCAGTGTAACTCTGTTTATAAGAAGTCACAATATAACAGCAGGAGAGGTTAATGAATAACCCGCCTGTACTTTGGTCTTTGTGAGATGTAAATTTATGATTCCAGAGAACGGCCTCTGAGATGACTGATCGTATGTTCTCCACCAGGAGGGAAAAATAACAATGCAGAATTCTGCTGAGTTTCATCCAAACCACAACAGGACCCTGGTACCCCATATACCGATCACGCTGGATGTGTAAAACATCACAGCTGGAAGGTTCAGTATGAATCTGCTTTTATTGTCAGCCAGCAGTTATCTTTAATATCTTCAGATCTTGTGTCCTGTGCACTTCAGGAGAAAATAAACTTGTAGAAGAAGCAGAGAGCAGATCCTGTAACCATGAACGTCACTGGAGCCCACAAGCTTTCCAAATAAAGAGGTGAAGAGTAAACCCTGTAATAAATACAGCTTGAAGTATACTTTTTTAAATAATTCCTCCTATCCTCAAGAAGAACATTTCTTATATTTTATGTACCATCTATTATACAACTACTATAATACTGCCCCCTATGTACAAGAATCTAACTACTATAATACTGCTCCTATATACAAGAATATAACTACTATAATACTGCCCCTATGTACAAGAATCTAACTACTATAATACTGCTCTTATGTACAAGAATATAACTACTATAATACTGCCCCTATGTACAAGAATATAACTACTATAATACTGCCTCCTATGTACAAGAATATAACTACTATAATACTGCTCCTATATACAAGAATATAACTACTATAATACTGCTCCCATGTACAAGAATCTAACTACTATAATACTGTTCTTATGTACAAGAATATAACTACTATAATACTGCTCCTATGTACAAGAATATAACTACTATAATACTGCCTCCTATGTACAAGAATATAACTACTATAATACTGCTCCTATATACAAGAATATAACTATATACATACTGCTCCCATGTACAAGAATAATAACTACTATAATACTGCTCCTATGGCTACAAGGAATATAACTACTATAATACTGCCTCCTATGTACAAGAATATACTACTATAATACTGCCTCCTATATACAAGAATATAACTACTATAATACTGCTCCCATGTACAAAGAATATAACTACTATAATACTGCTCCTATGCTACAAGGAATATAACTATTATAATACTGCTCCTATGCTACAAGAATATAACTACTATAATAACTGCTCCTATGTACAAGAATATAACTACTATAATACTGCTTCCTATGCTCTACAAGAATATAACTACTATAATACTGCCCCTTATGTACAAGAATCTAACCTACTATTAGATACTGCTCTTATGTACAAGAATATAACTATATAATACTGCTCCTATGTACAAGAATCATAACTGCTATTATACTGCTCCTATGTACAAGAATATAAACTGCCTATAATACTATGCCTCCTAATGTACAGGATAAAACTCCCCTGATAATACTGCTCCCCATGTACAAGAATATAACTGACTATAATACTGCTCCCATGTACAAGAATGATAAACTACTATAATACTGGCTCCCATGTACAAAGAATATAACTACTAAACTGCTCCCATGGGAATAACTACTAATTACTGCTCCTATGTAGAAGAATGTAAATATAACTACTATAATACTGCTCCTATGTAGAAGAATATAACTACTATAATACTGCTCCATGTAGAAAGAATAAACTACTATATATACTGCTCCCATACAGAAGAATAACTACTTATACTGCTCCATGTAGAGAATATAAATACTATAATACTGCTCCCATGTACAAGAATAACTACTATAATACTGCTCCCATGTAGAAAAATAACTACTATAATACTGCTCCCATGTAGAAGTAGACAATACAACTAATACTATAGAAGAATACAACTATATAATAGCTCCCATGTAGAAGAATACAACTACTATAATACTGCTCCCATGTAGAAGAATACAACTACTATAATACTGCTCCCATGTAGAAGAATACAACTACTACTATGTAGAAGAATACTGCTCTCCATGTAGAAGAATACAACTACTATAATACTGCTCCTATGTAGAAGAATATAACTACTATAATACTGCTCCTATGTAGAAGAATATAACTACTATAATACTGCTCATATGTAGAAGAATATAACTACTATAATACTGCTCCTATGTACAAGAATATAACTACTATAATACTGCTCCTATGTACAAGAATATAACTACTATAATACTGCCCCCTATGTACAAGAATATAACTACTATAATACTGCCTCCTATGTACAAGAATATAACTACTATAATACTGCCTCCAATGTACAAGAATATAACTACTATAATACTGCCTCCTATGTACAAGAATATAACTACTATAATACTGCTCCTATGTACAAGAATATAACTACTATAATACTGCCTCCTATGTACAAGAATATAACTACTATAATACTGCTCCTATGTACAAGAATATAACTATTATAATACTGCTCCTATGTACAAGAATATAACTACTATAATACTGCTTCCTATGTACAAGAATATAACTACTATAATACTGCCTCCTATGTACAAGAATATAACTATTATAATACTGCTCCTATGTACAAGAATATAACTATTATAATACTGCTCCTATGTACAAGAATATAACTACTATAATACTGCCTCCTATGTACAAGAATATAACTATTATAATACTGCTCCTATGTACAAGAATATAACTACTATAATACTGCCTCCTATATACAAGAATATAACTACTATAATCCTGTCCTGTGATCCATTGACGTGATGTCTCTTACCTGACGCTCTCTCATTTCCATACACATTATTACGGTTTTATGGTTATCAGTAATTAGCATTGCCCTTTGTGGATAAGTTAACTCTTACCTTACTATACATTTTGCTAACGTCTGAGGATTTCTGGAATTTGACACTGCCACGCATATAGTTATTCACTATCGTCCGTTATGTCATATATGGGCCACCATGGAAGGTAAGTACCTGCACTGGTGGCAGAGTCCGGGCCGATGCTTCCTCAGGATTAAGGTGAATCCCATGAGAGGACAACAGAGTTGCACTGCTGCCTGGTAATGACCCGTCATACGGTGCCCATATAGCCGCCATGTTAGCTGTGAGTCTCTATTGTGTCGCTGTACATTGTTGCTATGTATCAATAAAGGATGGTGAAGGCAATGTGAAGCAAACAAACACAAATTGCTCCAGACTGTTCTGTGTCTGCTGTCCTGTCTGTCACCCCTGTACTTTTGGCTTTGGTTTGTCTATCCTGCACTTGTGTCATTACCTGGGACGTGTCCTGCCCTCAGGTAGGTAACTTACTGTTTACTGTACACATACTTATCACATGGGCCGAGACATCCTGAGACACCTAGATATTAAGACGTATGACGCGGCTTCTGCGCCCCCTCAGAGGAATGCTGAAAAAGGGGGCTACGCTTTCTCTACATGAAAAACGCCATCTGCTGGAGGTAGACGACCCCCTTAATCTTTATTGATAAATGTCATCTGCTGGAGGGAGACGACCCCCTTAATCTTTATTGATAAATGTCATCTGCTGGAGGGAGACGACCCCCCCTTAATCTTTATTGATGTCATCTGCTGGAGGGAGACGATCCCCTTAATCTTTATTGATAAATGTCATCTGCTGGAGTGAGACGACCCCCTTTAATCTTTATTGATGAATGTCATCTGCTGGAGGGAGACGATCCCCTTAATCTTTATTGATAAATGTCATCTGCTGGAGGGAGACGATCCCCTTAATCTTTATTGATGAATGTCATCTGCTGGAGGGAGACGATCCCCTTAATCTTTATTGATAAATGTCATCTGCTGGAGTGAGACGACCCCCTTAATCTTTATTGATAAATGTCATCTGCTGGAGGGAGACGACCCCCTTAATCTTTATTGATAAATGTCTGCTGGAGGGAGACGACCCCCCTTAATCTTTATTGATGTCATCTGCTGGAGGGAGACGATCCCCTTAATCTTTATTGATGAATGTCGTCTGCTGGAGTGAGGCGACCCCTTTAATCTTTATTGATAAATGTTGTCTGCTAGAGTGAGACGACCCCCTTAATCTTTATTGATAAATGTCGTCTGCTGGAGTGAGGCAAACCCCTTAATCTTTATTGATAAATGTCATCTGCTGGAGGGAGACGACCCCCTTAATCTTTATTGATAAATGTAGTCTGCTGGAGGGAGATGACCCTCTTAATCTTTATTGATAAATGTCATCTGCTGGAGGGAGACGACCCCCTTAATCTTTATTGATAAATGTCTGCTGGAGGGAGACGACCCCCCTTAATCTTTATTGATGTCATCTGCTGGAGGGAGACGATCCCCTTAATCTTTATTGATAAATGTCGCCTGCTGGGGGGATGCGACCCCCTTAATCTTTATTGATGAATGTCATCTGCTGGAGTGAGGCGATCCCCTTAATGTTTATTGATAAATGTCGTCTGCTGGAGTGAGGCAAACCCCTTAATCTTTATTGATAAATGTCATCTGCTGGAGGGAGACGACCCCCTTAATCTTTATTGATAAATGTAGTCTGTTGGAGGGAGACGACCCCCTTAATCTTTATTGATAAATGTCATCTGCTGGAGGGAGACGACCCCCTTAATCTTTATTGATAAATGTCGTCTGCTGGAGTGAGGCGACCCCCT
Source organism: Rhinella marina (assembly GCA_900303285.1). Taxonomy (NCBI): domain Eukaryota; kingdom Metazoa; phylum Chordata; class Amphibia; order Anura; family Bufonidae; genus Rhinella; species Rhinella marina. The sequence continues at coordinate 624,919 of ONZH01007267.1, read as the reverse complement.
TAATCTTTATTGATAAATGTCTGCTGGAGGGAGACGACCCCCTTAATCTTTATTGCAAGAAATTAGACGACCTGAAAGAGCCCCAAAACCATAATGTCAGTGAGGCTTTTCTTTTAGTTTAATTTTTTTTTGCAGTAAAGGTTACGTTTTGGGGCCCAATAGAAGGATTTTTGGGGCTTTTAGCCTCTTTTTTCAGTCTTTGTACTTTTTTCCATGGGTGTCTCCCTTTTGGAGATTGAGGATTAGTTGGATCCCCCGGAGGAAGGTTTGGAAGAGCGCAGACTGCACAGCAAAAATCAGAAGATTCCTGACATTGGTGGTATGTCCTAGCGATACCCCAAAAAAGCGGGGGTAGATTGGCTGTAGACTCCACAGGGAAATTTCCCGGTGGGCCTCGGAGGCATCGGCCTTCACTAATGTCCCATCCTTGTGTCCAAATGGACGTGAATAGGACATGTTCTCTTTTTTTGCGGGGCCACGGAATGGACGCGCGGATGCGGACAGCGTACAGTGTGCTATCCACACCCTTTGCGGATCAGATGCGGACCAACTACGGCCGTGTGCATGAGCCCTTAAAGGGAAAGCAGCAGCTGTGTCTACAAATGGAAGGGATTGGTTTCTGTGATGTTGGTATATGGGGAGGGGCTGTGACAACCCTTCACTGTTTGATGAACTAGAGAGCAGTTGTCAGCTATTACAGATGAGGCAATGCATTTCTACAGTGGTGGATATATTAATGTAATATCAGGATTTCAGTCAAGTCTTAGCAGAGCTGTCAGTGACCGTCTTCAGTGTCTTACTGATCCCTGAAGACGTCTGTATGAGAAGTCAGAGGGGCAGTGATAGGACCGTGAACATAGTGCGGTGAGGAGGCGCAGGACGTCTCTGCTTCTTCAGCGCTCAGTAAAATGCTGACGACAGACTCTTTTTAGGAACGCTTTACTACAAGGAAACATCTTTCCCTAAATGAGGTAAATTACAAAAAAGCCCACACCCCCCCCCCCCCCCCCCCGTATGAAGAGTAAACCGTAACGGCAGCTACTCTTTGGATACACCTCTCCGGTGTGTTGCTGCACTCACCATTAGGGGGCGACATGTATAATGTGTCCTGTATTTGGTGGATCCCTCATAACTTACCGTCTGTAGGTGTTTGTCACCACACGATACATCTGCTTATAAGGGAAAGGTGTCAGTCTATGTGACAAGATTCCAAGAAACTAAATCCCCCCCAACGCGCGGCGCGGTGTCCGGAATAAGCGTCTGACCTAACCGTTTTATAGAGCCGGAATTATCCGGGGTCAGTAGATCTGCCTATAAAACCGATCCGATGTACGAATCCCTGATGACTCAGCAACTGCCAGAGAGAAACCTGACGTGTCCAAGGGCCAGAGAAGGACAACACCTGATGTACCGGGGTGAGATACACAGCTCAGCAGGCAGTATCACACAGGGTAGGATTAGATACATGGCTGAGCAGACAGTATCACACAGGGTAGGATTAGATACATGGCTGAGCAGACAGTATCACACAGGATAGGATTAGATACACAGGGCAGCAGACAGTATCACACAGGGTAGGATTAGATACACAGGGCAGCAAACAGTATCACACAGGGTAGGATTAGATACACAGGGCAGCAAACAGTATCACACAGGATGGGATTAGATACCTGGCTCAGCAGACTATCACACATGATAGGATTAGATACATGGCTCAGTAGGCAGTATCACACAGGATAGGGTTAGATACAAAGCTCAGCAGACAGTATCACACAAGATAGCATTAGATACACAACAGCAGACAGTATCACACAGGATGGCATTAGATACCTGGCTCAGCAGACAGTATCTCACAAGATGGGATTAGATACAGAGCTCAGCAGACTATCACACATGATAGGATTAGATACACAACAGCAGACAGTATCACTCAGGATTAGACCTGCCCAATCACAGGATTATGCCAGCCAGCAGTATCACACATGATAGGAATTAGATACACAGCTCAGCAGGCAGTATCACACATGATAGGATTAGATACACAGCTCAGCAGACAGTATCACACAGGATGGGATTAGATACACAGCTCAGCAAACAGTATCACACAGGATAGGATTAGATACATGGCTCAGCAGACAGTATCACATATGATTAGATACATGGCTCAACAGACAGTATCACATATGATTAGATACACAGCTCAGCAGACAGTATCACATAGGATTAGATAGATCCAGCTGAGCAGACTGCATTTCAAATTATAAGCTTAGATACATCAGCAGACAGTATAACTGTACATGTGAGGATTAGATACACAACTCAGACACAACAAATATGATAGGATTAGATACAGTTGCTTAGCAGATTGTATCACACCTAATAGGTTTAGATACAACAGCTCAGCAGACATAATCATTAGTACCCCGCTATAGACTTACAGTTAAGCAGACATCACATGATGAGCTTAGATACAGCTGCTCAGCAGACTGACACATGATGAGCTTAGATACAGCTGCTCAGTGGACTGACACATGATGAGCTTAGATACAGCTGCTCAGCAGAGTATGACACATGATGAGCTTAGATACAGCTGCTCAGCAGAGTATGACACGTGATGAGCTTAGATACAGCTGGTCAGCAGACTATGACACATGATGAGCTTAGATACAGCTTCTCAGCGGACTGACACATGATGAGCTTAGATACAGCTGCTCAGCAGACTGACACATGATGAGCTTAGATACAGCTGCTCAGCGGACTGACACATGATGAGCTTAGATACAGCTGCTCAGCGGACTGACACATGATGAGCTTAGATACAGCTGCTCAGCGGACTGACACATGATGAGCTTAGATACAGCTGCTCAGCAGACTATGACACATGATGAGCTTAGATACAGCTGCTCAGCGGACTGACATGATGAGCTTAGATACAGCTGCTCAGCAGACTATGACACATGATGAGCTTAGATACAGCTTCCGCTCACGGACTGATACAGCTGCTCAGCGGACTGACACATGATGAGCTTAGGTACAGCTGCTCAGCGGACTGACACATGATGAGCTTAGATACAGCTGCTCAGCAGACTATGACACATGATGAGCTTAGATACAGCTGCTCAGCGGACTGACACATGATGAGCTTAGATACAGCTGCTCAGCAGACTATGACACATGATGAGCTTAGATACAGCTGGTCAGCGGACTGACACATGATGAGCTTAGATACAGCTGCTCAGCAGACTATGACACATGATGAGCTTAGATACAGCTGCTCAGCGGACTGACACATGATGAGCTTAGATACAGCTGCTCAGCAGACTATGACACATGATGAGCTTAGATACAGCTGCTCAGCAGACTGACACATGATGAGCTTAGATACAGCTGGTCAGCAGACTATGACACATGATGAGCTTAGATACAGCTGGTCAGCGGACTGACACATGATGAGCTTAGATACAGCTGGTCAGCAGACTATGACACATGATGAGCTTAGATACAGCTGGTCAGCAGACTGACACATGATGAGCTTAGATACAGCTGCTCAGTGGACTGACACATGATGAGCTTAGATACAGCTGCTCAGCAGAGTATGACACATGATGAGGCTTAGATACAGCTGCTCAGCCAGAGTATGACACGTGATGAGCTTAGGATACAGCTGCGCAGCAGACTATGACACATGATGAGCTTAGATACAGCTTCTCCAGCGGACTGGACACATGTGAGCTAGATACAGTGCCTCAGCAGACTGACACATGATGAGCTTAGGATACAGCTGCTCAGCGGAACTGACACATGATGAGCCTTAGATACAGCTGCTCAGCGGCTGACACATGATGAGCTTAGATACAGCTGCTCACGGACTGACCACATGATGAGCTTAGATACAGCTGCTCAGCAGATATGACACTATGATGAGCTTAGATACAAGCGTGCCTCAGCGGACTGACATGATGAGCTTAGATACAGCCTGCTCAGCAGACTATGACACATGAATCGAGCTTAGATACAGCTGCTCAGCGGACTGACACATGATGAGCTTAGATACAGCTGCTCAGCGGACTGCACATGAGAGCTTAGGTACATGCTGCTACAGCGGAGCTGGAACATGATGAGCTTAGATACAGCTGCTCAGCAGACCATGACACATGATGAGCTTTAGATACAGCTGCTCAGCAGACATGACACATGATGAGCTTAGATACAGCTGCTCAGCGGCTGACTAGACATGATGAGCTTAGATAGCAGCGCTCAGCAACATGATGAGCTTAGATACATGAGCTTTAGATACAGCTGCTCAGCGGACTGACACATGATGAGCTTAGATACAGCTGCTCAGCAGACTATGACACATGATGAGCTTAGATACAGCTGGTCAGCGGACTGACACATGATGAGCTTAGATACAGCTGGTCAGCAGACTATGACACATGATGAGCTTAGATACAGCTGGTCAGCAGACTGACACATGATGAGCTTAGATACACAGCTGATGACTTAGCACAGAGATGACTTAGATACAGCTGGTGCAAACTATGACACATGATGAGCTTAGATACAGCTGGTCAGCAGACTATGACACATGATGAGCTTAGATACAGCTGGTCAGCAGACTATGACACATGATGAGCTTAGATACAGCAGCTCAGTGGACCGTCCCCTGCAGGGACACATTGCTATATGACAGAACACATGAAGATCTGCCCCGAGGAGTAAAGTGATTTTCTGTTCTCTGTAGAAACATATAATTATTGTCATCAGTCCTCAGATCCCTTTAGTTGCTGTAGAACTACAAGTCCCAGAGAACGGAGCCCGAACCTCTTATATTACAAGGTGTACATTATGTGACCCTCCGTGATTATACCTGCATTTCTATTAAGCCTGCACTAAAAGTCCCAGCATTCTTGTAGTCAAGTTTCCTGTAAATTGCATATATTGCGGACACTGTGGGGGTTATGACCCTTAATCTCTGAGCCCCTCGCCCCTCCCCCCCATATACCTGCCGTGTGGAGCCCATTCATAGCTGATAATCACCTGTCGCTGGAGCCGCAGTCACTTCTTCTGGTTCCTTGGTAAAGCTTTGGATACAGTCTGCGCCCAGCAGGAACCAGTGCAACCAGTTCTGTACATGTGAACCTGAGCCCGCTCCAGTGTTGACCTTACTATAGTGCACACAGTCACACCCCACGAGGAGGGGAACGCGTTACCTGAAATTCGCACAATACAATTATCATCAACAGTGACTTTGGGAAGACTTTGCTCATCTTGTATTAACCTTCTGTTTTATGCTCCGTTCACAGCAAAAGCTGCATCCAGACCTCTGCTGATTGCCCTTGGTAATTTGTCGTCTCCCACAATGCACTGCTTTCTGATAACTGGAGATCAGCAGAATTCAGAATGCAGCTTTGGATGTGACTAGAGAAGAATCCATCACATAGAAATCCATCACACCACCTGATATACACCGTCCTATATGATGTGGAGGCGGTGTCACATGACCGGCAAAACACAACATTTATTAGGGTACATTCACATGAAGGTCCTGCGGTCCACAAATTGCGGTTTGCAGCACGGGCAGCAGCCACGTGAATCCTGTATTGCAGCACTGACCCATTCAAGTGAATGTGACATGTCCTATCTTTTGTGGTGTGAAGCCACAGACCAAAAAGCCCACAGAAGCGGTTCTGATCCGTGTCTCCGCACCGCACCGTATCTTGAGGATTGTGGTCAAGTCAATGGGTCCACCCTCATGATACGGGATTCACGGACAGCCTATGGTCACGTGAATGGACTCTTAAAGTAAGATTTGTCCACTGCAGGAAAAGTGTGAAGCCGGCCCAAATATTGCAGCAGAGGAATGTGAGATTGTAGAATCCATGTTATTTCAGCTGCCCGCGTCGGGGACGCTTAGTCCCGCTCCCCCCATGATAAACCCTGCTGTAAACATTGGGGGGCAGTGTTTGCGCTCACAGCTGCGATTGCTACAGAGTATCCAGTCTAGGCAGCCAGACCGATACATTTCCCCTCAACTGAAACATTGTTGCAAACTATCACTACCCAAACTGAAAAGCAAACCCCAGAAGTGTAACAAAATAAGCGGTACAGCGATAGCAGTCACACCCAGCGCTGGTGCATCCAGCAGAAGGGCAGGCGCTATCCGCGCTATCAGTGCAGGAAGCAGAAGTTTTGTGACTGCCCTGCTCCTCCTCCGACCCCCTCAAACCTCCACCGTCGCCTCCTTTCTGCATTTGGCCCCAGCAGGAGGTAGCAGGACGTGTGAAGTAGTGCAGGGCGGTGTTTTTAGCCCTGGAGTGTAAATATTTTTGTTTCCATTCACTGGTGGCAAGCAGAGATCTTGAAATGGTGAGGAATTGTAACACAAAGTCTATTAGAAAGCTGCAGACCTTTTCACTGGGGCCTGATATCTGAAGGGGCCCCCCATCTGAGCACGGATCCGTTCCGGGCCCCCAGCCCCCATGCTGAGTAGGAGCCCATTCAATAAGGAGAGAAAGTTAGATCTACAGAAAACTGGTAGCAGAAAAAACAGCGTAAAGCGAGCGGAACCAGCCCGTGATTTCTCGCCCAGCGACCATGAATGGGGACCTTTGTTAGAACCGTGACCCGAAAACACAAGACGTAAAAATAACTTTTCCTAACTCTTTGATCTTTTCTACACTCTGGCGCGGCGGGCGGCGTTCTGTGCAGGGGATCAGGCCGTTGTCACAGACGCTCCGCTCAAAAATAGTTATCTGACCTACGTCCAGCATTTTGTTTTGATGAAAGAGGAGACGCGAGGTCCGGGCGGTGAGCGCACCCTCAGCGCGCGGGACACAAACCATTACTGGCCTCTTGGCTGTCATTAGCTCCTTGGAAGGAATGTCATGTTCTCAGAGCTGGCGGCAAGAGGCAAATGTGACTTAGCGGCATCTCTGGATTAACACCGGAGCGGGCCAGCGAGGATATTAGGCAGACATCTTGGCACCGCACTCCTCTGTCATCAGATATCGATGTGTAGGAATCTTCCCATCTACGTGAGCAACGAGCGCAAAGTAATTAGTATTAACAACGTTATTGCTTTCTGTATTCTAATTTCAGGTTGCCTAGCAACCACGTGCATCCCGGTCCGGGTGACCACCGCTTCAATGCATGAAGATACAGCCGGACTCACCCTTTGTGCTGCAGAGGGGCCACTGCTACCTCAAAAATAATAGCACCCCCTGCTGTCTGTTAAATCACATGCAGGAGTGCACGTATTCTCTCATGTCTAAAGAGCTCTACATGGGGTGTCTATGGCTGGCCCCCCACTCTCATCAAAAACAAGGGGCCCCTATATTGTTCTCACACAGAGGTTGTCAGCACGCTTCACCCTTGGGTACAGGTATGGGGGTGTCAGGAAGTTTTGCCTCTCATGAAATCATTAGGCCGGGCCCTATACTGAAATCATAGGGCCCCATAGGACAATACATTCCTCACAGAGAGCTCTGCCTGATGTATCACATCTTAATATTCATATTCACATATTTTCTCACTGGATACCTGCTATGATTCGGCCTCCCGGCTGCCACCACTAGGGGGAGCTCACTGCTTATGATTTTATACAATAGGAACAATATAAATCTCTATGCAGTGAGCTCCCCCTAGTGGAGGCTTCATATAACGGTGACGACAATGGCACCAAACAGCACCATCAGACTACTGAGGTTCTTATGGGGCGCACTGTTACCAAACTGGAGAGGATATGGCCACAATGTAACCTAACAAGAGACTGGCTACAGCAGAGTGAACGGAACAAGGCTTTCTTATGGGCCCTGAAAGCTATAGGGCCACATCATAGCTCTGTAATCTACTGCAGCAGATTCTAATCTGCTGGGAGTTGTAGTTTAGCAGCAGCTGGAGACCAGTGTAGTACTGTGCCTGTGGCGACACCTTGGTGCTATGGCACTATACCTTATATTGCAGGGTAAGGTATATTCCCTTGTAAGGAAAAATACAGCAAATTACTAATCTGTTCCTGGCTGAACTCTGCAGAGATGGGAACAGAAATTACGCAGATTCCTTGGACGTATTTACAAAGATAAAAACTCCCATCTATTATACTGACCCCCCCACGCTCAGGAACACTCTGTAATCACAGCACGTGTTTTCTAGCAACCGTCTCTTTATGGGAGGGAAAAGGGCTAAAATGTTGTTAAACGCTGATTGATGTCCAAGTCGCTGTACGGCGCTGATGTCTAGAGGAAGGTGCACTTGGCAGAGCAGTGATCTGGAGCTCAGCTTTCCCAGAGTTCTGAATGGCAAACTCTATATATACATGTACATGATATATACAGCACAGGGGTGGGACTCTAGGGGGCGCAGCAGAGGGCAACCATGGCCTTAAAGAGGGCCCATCCCCCGACATCTTAGTAAATACTTGTATTTGGTGGCAATTGTAAAACATATATTTTTTCAAACTCTGTGCTGTCCCTCCATTATTCCTCTTGGAAATAATGAATATATTGATAACTGGATTTTACAGTTCCTTTCCTCAGTATGGGTTGGACAGTGTCAGACTATGTAGGGGAACATCTCTTTTATTAGGAAAATAGTAACACCCAGTTGTTACTTTATTCATATATGTCCTGGAGGAATAACTGAGGACACACAGGTCACATATTCCTAAGGCCAGTTCTCCGAATTTATCTCACCCAGTACTTATGGATTTAATGCTGGGGGGTTCTTATTTAGGACCTGTGCTGTCTCTACCTCTTCCTACCAGAAATGTTGCCACGCTTGCCCATGTGCCGTGTTGGATATTGCTGCTGAGCCCTAGTCACAAGGAAGCCGCCGTGTTTTTACACACATCCTGGCAAGAAAGTGTTAAAATGCCTGTAAATGCTCAGTCACCTGTTATTTGCACCTGAAGGTATTACAGGCTGCAGTGAGGATCTCAGGTGCTCTGCTGCCCTCTGGTGGCAGAATACAGTGCAGACAACTAGTCAGAAGAAACATTTTTATAAATCAAAGACCTATCACTTTTGAGTAACTTCCGGCCGCCCCTGCATTTACCCATCAGTCATCATTGTGTAGTATTCATCTCCCAGCAGCGCCATTTATCATACCAATGCAATTCTTATTTGTGACCCTGTCCTGACTACAGATCCATCCGCAGTCACATTAGGCCCCAATTACCATGAGCTTTGCTTCATTTTCTGTAGCGGTATAGATTCAGTGCACCGGAAGGCGATGATTGTGCCCTTTCCTTCGATACGTTATGTGGATGACATCAGGGGAACAGCTGCGGGTCCCATACTGATCCCCATACTCACAGGGCACCGGCCGCTCCGCACACAGACTACACTATTTATCTGGCTGGGTGTGACGTTATGGACACAGACACTCTGTCAGTGGAATATTATTCATATAAACCCGCTATTATGTGACCGGAGAGAGCGCAAAGTCTATTCCAGCCATAGCAGAAAAGCACAAAGCCATAAAATAAATTAGTATTAATGTTAATCAAGAAACATCATATTTACAAGAAGCAGAAGGATCCGGTATTAATCAACTGCCGTACGGTAATGTTTATCTGGACACGGTATGCGCTGCTTTGGACTTTAAATGGCAATATTTATCTGGGTGCAGTATGACCCTCTCAGTGGGCACAATATAGCAGTATTTATCTGGGCACAATATAACAGTATGTATCTGGGCACAATATAGCAGTATGTATCTGGGCACAATATAGCAGCATTTATCTGGGCACAATATAGCAGGGCACAATATAGCAGTATGTATCTGGGCACAATATAGCAGCATTTATCTGGGCACAATATAGCAGGGCACAATATAGCAGTATCTGGGGACAATATAGCAGTATGTATCTGGGCACAATGTAGCAGTATGTATCTGGGCACAATGTAGCAGTATTTATCTGGGCACAATATAGCAGTATGTATCTGGGCACAATGTAGCAGTATGTATCTGGGCACAATATAGCAGTATGTATCTGGGCACAATGTAACAGTATGTATCTGGGCAGAATATAGCAGTATTTATCTGGGCACAATATAGCAGTATGTATCTGGGCACAATATAGCAGGGCACAATATAGCAGTATTTATCTGGGGACAATATAGCAGGGCACAATATAGCAGTATGTATCTGGGCACAATATAGCAGTATGTATCTGGGCACAATATAGCAGGGCACAATATAGCAGTATTTATCTGGGGACAATATAGCAGGGCACAATATAGCAGTATGTATCTGGGCACAATATAGCAGTATGTATCTGGGCACAATATAGGAGTATGTATCTGGGCAGAATATAGCAGTATGTATCTGGGCACAATATAGGAGTATGTATCTGGGCACAGTATAGCAGCATTTATCTGGGCACAATATAGCATTAATTATCTGGGCAGTATATGAAGCCATCTGCATGGGCTCCAATGTCCGTGCTTATTTGGGCATATTAGCCCCTATTTATCCGGGCACCACATGTTTTGGTTATCAGCATTGGGCTACCTTCACACAACTGTAAGCAGTTTGCAGATTGCGGATCCGCAAAAAATGGATACCGGCCATATGCGTTACGTATTTTGCAGATTGCACATCGCTGGCGCTATATAGAAAATACTTATTCTTGTCAGCGATTGCTCTTTATTTTTGCAGGGCTGCGAAACAGAACTATGGAGGTGAAAAGCCCACCATGTGCTGTCCGCATCTTTTGCAGCCCCGCTGAAATAAATGGGGAGGGGGGGCTAATTTTTTGAGTGTGTGACTTTTTGATCACATTTTATTACATTTTTTTGGGTAAGAGAAGCAATAAAAAAAAAAGGCAAATCGGCCATAAAAAACCCCATTCGCTGTATTGGAAATTGTTTTTTTGCGGTGATATCCATGATATTTATATTTATTGTTATTTAGGTATTTATCTTTTAATTATACGGAAAAGGGGTGATTTAAACTTTTATATTTTTTTTATTTTTTATATATTTAACATTTTAAAAAAAATTGATGATTTTGAAGCTCATATATGAGCCTATAAATTATGTTTTTTCATTTTGTACTATCAGGGATTTTTAAAATGGGTTTTGGACTGAAAATTGCTCATTTCTTATCCTGGCCTGCCATCTGGTGGCCAAAATAATAATTGCCGCGTGAACGCTCGTCAGCGAGGCTCATAGTATTCAGTGCAACTAGCGATGCCCCCATTAGCCACAGGCAGTGTCGGTAGGAAGCCCGGAAGTGTGAGATTCCAGGTTCTTGCGCATTTAGATGCCGTGATCTCACTTGATTATTGACTCTGAAGAGGGAGATATGGATATTAATAAATCAATATTTCTATTAAATATTAAGAATTAATATTCATAAATAATATTTATATTCTAACGTGAATATTAATATTTTCTATTAATAACGGCCTTACCAATATTCACTCACGTGGCTATCAGTACGGTATTATTAATATGATTTCCTCCTATAATGTTCCGTTAAGGTACAATATTGACAATAGCGTCAGATTGGACTTCAACCATCAATATTATAATACAACACAGTCTCAACACACTCACGCTAGACTGTATTGTATTAATCTGTACCTTAACTGTAACGTTTCCCTGTTCCTTTACAACGTACTATTACAATTATATTATTACTGTGCTTGTATAACAGGAATGAAACAGTGCTAATAAAACAAGTGATTTATTATACACTATGCTAAAGTTACACAAATCACACAATAAAACAATAATATAATAAACACCAACACCTACTTATTTTTCCCACCCACACTCACATACACACACCAATATACTTTTACCCTCCCACCAACTATCGCTAACTTTCCCTAATCATGGAATGGAAGATTGGGGATGTAGTGCAGGGGTCAGGATACAGGGTAAGTATGGAGGCAGAAGGGAATTAGGGGTTCAGGATTGGTAGGAGAGAGAGAGAGAGGGGGGTTAGGGGCTCTTGGGATACTTAGACCAATCCTTGCTGGAGCTCTGTCATGGTGACCTTTCCCCCATCTTCCTTCAGGAGACTGCCTTCTGTGGCCCCCACAGTTGGCTATATTGTATATCTGAGCCCCCTCCCCCTTCAGGTGAAAGCAGTGAGGTGTAGTGATACTAGCCTCACATCCCCTACAGGGAACCTTCTGCTGATAGGACACGGATCTACTTTCTTTTGCTCTATTGATCTCATCAGCCTCCATGTCTCCGGACATTGTAACGCCCGACTGAAAGTTCCTGCTATCAGTAAGTGGTCTTTAAGATAGAGGGAAGTGCATCACACCTATTGAGACAAAAGGTCTATGAACCATAGTTTAACATACCTATGATACTGTCAACATATGGCCCTATTGTCTTCCCCCCATACCCCAGCAGGCATATGGCCTTCCTGCAGGAGGGGGGCTTTGAATAGAGTCAAGTGAATACTATGTATCTTGGCCTTCTCACTACTGGGATTAAGTATATATATATATATAGGCATATATCTATGGGGAAACTCTTCCCCCTGTAACAGACTCACTTGACTGCATTATTGCCAGTCACAGTAATTAGCTGCAGGTTTCTGTTTGAAACAGCGGAGACCTGCCGGTCATGATGCCCGCTGCAAATGCGAGCAGGCGCCATGTTCACACATCGCTCCAGCGATGTATATGATTAACTTTATCTACATCAGGGATCAGCAACCTCCAGCATTCCAGCTGAAACTATAGTTTAACAGCAGCGTCAGTGCTGAAGGACGCTGATCCTGGTCTACATGATAAATGCCATTTGCTAAAGTGAGAGGACCCCTTTAACATGGACTGTGTGAGGAGGAACCAGAGGGAGCACACACGACTAGTCATATGAGATGTGGGGTCCATAGCATTGAAAATAAAAACACGCAGTCCGTGTTCGGTACGGGCCTCCTGAACCCCCTAGTCTAATAAATGGGAAGTAAAGCCTGTCGAGGCAAAGCCCGAGGCATGAGGCACGAGGCACAACCTCAGAAACATCACGTTAGTACATGACGGGATTATCACCATACAGGAATAGCGGAGTATGAAATCTCGAGGATTTTGGAGACTGTCCAGCCTAAGATTTCTCCATTTCTTTTCTTGTGCTGATGATTTAACAAGGTCTTATTAAGATATTATGTTACCAGAGAGTGATCCCGACACAGAGAGCGCCCTGCACTTAAAGGGGAACTCCAGAGCTAATATCCATGCTACTGTCTATAGAAGCAGTATTATAGTAGTTATATTCTTGTACATAGGAGCAGTATTATTATATTCTACATAGGAGCTTAGTATCTTGTACATAGGAGCAGTATTATAGTAGTTATATTCTTGTACATAGGAGGCAGTATTATAGTAGTTATATTCTTGTACATAGGAGGCAGTATTATAGTAGTTATATTCTTGTACATAGGAGGCAGCATTATAGTAGTTATATTCTTGTACATAGGAGGCAGTATTATAGTAGTTATATTCTTGTACATAGGAGCAGTATTATAGTATTATATTATAGTAGTTATATTCTTGTACATAGGTACATAGGAGCAGTATTATAGTAGCATATTATAGTAGTTATATCTTGTACATAGAGCAGTATATAGTAGTTATATTCTTGTACATAGGAGCAGTATTTTGTATGTTATATTCTTGTACATAGAGGCATAGTTTATAGTAGTAGTTATATTCTTGTACATAGGAGCAGTATTATAGTAGTATATATTCTTGTACATAGCAGCAGTATTATAGTAGTTATATTCTTGACATAGGAGCAGTATTATAGTAGTTATATTCTTGTACATAGGAGGCAGTATTATAGTAGTTTATTTCTTGTACATAGGAGGCAGTATTATAGTAGTTATATCTTGTACATAGGACAGTATTATATTCTTTACATAGGAGCAGTATTATAGTAGTTATATTCTTGTACATAGGAGCAGTATTATAGTAGTTATATTCTTGTACATAGGAGCAGTATTATAGTAGTTATATTCTTGTTATACATAGGAGCATAGTAGTTATATAGTAGATTATAGTAGTTATATTCTTGTACATAGGAGCAGTATTAGGATAGTATAGTAGTTATATTCTTGTAGATAGGAGGCAGTATTATAGTAGTTATATTCTTAGTTCTTAGTACATAGGAGCAGTATTATAGTAGTTATATTCTTGTACATAGGAGCAGTATTATAGTAGTTATATTCTTGTACATAGGAGCAGTATTATAGTAGTTATATTCTTGTACATAGGAGCAGTAATAGTAAGTTATATTCTTGTACATAGGAGCAGTATTATAGTAGTTATATTCTTGTACATAGGAGCAGTAGTTATAGTAGTTAGTTATATTCTTGTACATAGGAGCAGTATTATAGTAGTTATATTCTTGTACATAGGAGCTAGTAGGAGGCAGTATTATAGTAGTTATATTCTTGTACATAGGAGCAGTATTATAGTAGTTATATTAGTTATATAGTTATATTCTGTACATAGGAGCAGTATTATAGTAGTTATATTCTTGTACATAGGAGGCAGTACATAGTAGTATATCTTGTACATAGCAGTTATAGTTATAATTGCATAGGAGCAGTATTATAGTAGTTATATTCTTGTACATAGGAGCAGTATTTTAGTTTATAGTAGTTATATTCTTTACATAGGAGGCAGTATTATAGTAGTTATATTCTTGTACATAGGAGCAGTATTATAGTAGTTATATTCTTGTACATAGGAGCAGTATTATAGTAGTGATATTCTTTCTTGATAAATTGAATTTCCCGTCTCTCTGCTTTTATCTTTTGTTAATAATCTTCTTTGGTGATGAATCTGCAGATGAACCATCTTCACCCAAGAAATCCCGGAGTGATTCATTCTTTAAGATTTTCAAGAGAAGAAATTCATCTGTGTCTACAGAGTGGAAATCAGTGAGGATTGGCCCAGAGGAGGAGACAGCGGATAATAACCTGCGGGCCGTGCGTGTCATGGTGCTGAGCGATGAGAGCAGGTGACGTCCTGGGTGGCTTCTCTCTTCTATCTGTCAGTGATGGGACCAGGGGGCAGATTGTCAAATATCCTGGACTATCATAGAAAACCGTCTATAAAGCCAATCTGAAGAGTAGACCACAGGTGTTATAAAGCTGGCTGACTGGTTGTAAGAATGGCCATATTAGTTGTCAGCTACAACTTAGGCTACTTTCACAGTAGCGTTTTTGCTGGATCCGACGGGGGTTTAGCCAAAACGCTTCTGTTACTGATAATACAACCGTCTGCATCCTTTATGAACTCATAATGCAAGTCAATAGGGGATGGGTCTGTTTTTCTTTTGTGTCAGAGAAAACGGATCCGTCCCCATTGACTTGCATTATGGATCATGTTGGATCCGTCTTTCTCTGCATCTCAGGACGGAAAGCAAACTGCAGCATGCTGCTCTCCGGTATGAGAACAGAACGGAATGCATTTTGGAGCGCTCTGTTCTTTTCAGTTCAGTTTTGTCCCCATTGACAATGAATGGGGACAAAAGCGTTTTTTCCGATATTGAGCCCCTATGACGGAACTCAATATCGGAAAACTTAAATGCTAGTGTGAAAGTAGCCTTAGACCACATTTTTAACAAGGACTGGTGGAGATTTTTTGGGCTATCGGGTCAGCCCACAGTGGTATCCATCTCCGGGTATCAGCACAGACTCTTTGAAACTTCTCGTTATTTCAGCTCCGATGCAGAGAATCGCCCGGAGGAGAACCCTGGAAAGGCACATTGTAGGCGATTGTCATCCCGGAAGAAGGAGTCTGTTCCTCTGGGAACCTCAGGAAGTCACAGGGAAGCGCAGGGCGAAGGCGCTCACCCATCCAAAGCTACAGACGGTAAGTGACGAGGATGATGAGGGTCAGATCGTCATCGGAGTTTTCACTATCATCACGGGCCATGGGATTGACTTTCCAGTTTTACACCAATTACTTACCATTTTCAAGATATGTGCTTGATGTCAGTGAATGGAAAGATTTTTATTTACACCCAGAACTAGAAAACAATTGAAACTTATATTTATTACAGTTGAGCGTTTGTTACAATTGTATCTAGTCTAGACAATCCTCTGTGACCTAAACACATCAGCAGCACAGATCTCTCTTCACTGTCCTAAAGGTTTGCCACGTTGTATCAATGCAGGTAAAATGTATCTGTCTGGAATCCAGGGAGGATTACTTAGACTGGATGCACAGGCAGCAAACCCTCAGCTGTGGCAAGTAGTAGGTCTGTATTCATCCTCTACTCATCCTGTGCAACCTTAAACTTTTTGTTGTTGTTTTTTTTTTGTTGGTTTTTTTAAACAGACCTCAATGAGTGTCTGGACCTGCGATGGTGATCAGACTTACCTGCTCCCCGCCGCTGGGTTCTGGCTCCATCACTCAAGCGAGGCCTCTGCAGATCCCGGGTCTTTCTGGAGTCAACATCTTGTTGACTTCTTAATGGAGGTCACTTGACCACTGCAGCTAATTACTGGCTGCAGCAGTGACCTGTCATCCATGTGGAACGTGACGCCGTGATGTACCTCATGGGTGACGTGTCACGGCCACAGCCAGTGATTGGCTCCTGCGGTCATATATCCTTCTTCAGCAGGATGTTGATTTCAGAAAGACCGGGGACCTGCGGAGGCGGCCGTGGAGCAATGGAGCTGGAGTCCCGCGGCGGGGACCAGGTAAGTCTGATCACCACTGCAGATCCGGCCACTCTGTGAGGTCTGTAAAAATACAAAGTTTAACGTTGCACAACCCATTAATGCTTTGTTTACATCGCATTGGAACACCCCTTTAAGTGGACGTGGACTGTAATTTTTTTTGTCAGGAAATATAGGAGATGTATATATAATGACATAGCCGACATCACTGTGTGTGTTGTATTCTAAGCCTCTCTGCTATGTAAGGCATTAATATTCATACAATTCTCCCTACAATCCAGATGTAACCGTATAAACCTTTGGATGTGCAATGGCGCTGCCCTCTAGTGGCTGCTTTTTAGTATTACAAGGGTGGAATAATGAAGTACCAGGACCGTGATGATATTTGCATTTTTAAAAATTTGTAAGGTTTATAAAATATAAAAGTTTATCTTATGAGAATCAGATAAAGGGGAAGATGTCCGGGCAGAGGTGCCAGATCTGTACCTGCCCCCTCCACACGACCGCCCACAACTTCACATGTCTAATACTGACCCCTATCTTCAGTCTGTGTACATTTTCTATTCATTGATAAAGCTTTCTCTTCTGTTCCAGCAATCATTCGCACAAGCAACTTCCCAGCTGTGACAGCAAATAAATCTCAAAGGTGGAGGCAGAAAATTCAGTCCAGTAAGTATATACAGCCCATGTCATCTCAGAAACCTGGGGCCGACCCCATAGACTCTCCTAGAAATGAAACCTTCTGCAGCTTTCTAATATACTTTGTATTTCAATATCTCTGCTGACTGTCACTACATGGAAGCATTCCTGCTTACAGCCATAGCTTAAAAGCACATACAACCCTAATCCTTCCCTCAGCTGAGGATTTGCTACAATTGTATCCAGCCTAAACAATATCCTATGGTCCAGATTCAGGCCATCCATCTGCACTGATACACTGTAACAAATCATTACAGGAGAAATATTTGTGCTGCTGAAGTGTTTGTCAGCTTTGATAAGTATGAGTGCAGATTTCTGATCCTCTGTAAGCAAGAATGCATCCATTCACTGACCGCTAGCAGAGGTCTAGAGAATGGTGAAACAAAAAGCCTGTCAGAGAATTGCAGAACCTTTCATTATACATTAAAACTTTAATTAAACTTTAGGCATTTTATACTGACCCCCCCCCCCTTTTTAATTGACACTATATGGCCCTTTTAATTTCTAGAGGTGGGAAAGGGAGGGGTGTATGTCAGGATCAGGTCCCAGCACATGTCCCACCACCACCACCAGGGTGCGCACTAATAGCGGGCCTGCCCATGTCGATGCTATGTAATTGTCCAGTATCCAGTCCATTTCTGAAATTCCTCCTCTCTTCTGTATAGAGAAACCAATTTGAACAAAGCTCTTGTGGGTGCTTGTAAACTGATGACAGATGCGTCACCCCTGAATGTCATCCATGCTTTCATATCACTCCATGTTTTAAGAGCGGTGGATTCTGCATATTCTAAATACATGAGGCTTGATACTAAATAAACAGCCATTCTACAGCTCTCTGCTATGGAGAGAATCTCAGGGGTAGAATTCCAGAGTATACAGAGCATCAAGGCTCCAGACAGTAACAATACCACCGTACCATAGAGGAAGTGTACGGCTACATACCCTAGAGGGCGCTCTGCCCTTTCTCACAATACAGGCACTCAGAATGTCACCGTGAATGGTTTCTAGAAGATAAAGAATTTGAAAAATGCTGCCTGGAATATTTCTCCCTCACCTAGAAAAAAAGCCACATCTCAAGAAGTCACCTACAAGTTATATGCAGCATCAGACAGTAATTCTCTCCAGATTCTACAATAGGCTCCATGAATTGATATTACCATAAAAAGTTCAGTTACACAGCCCTATGTGTACAAGAATATAACTACTATAAAACTGCCTTCTATGTACAAGAATATAACTACTATAATACTGCCTTCTATGTACAAGAATATAACTACTATAATACTGCCTTCCTATGTACAAGAATATAACTACTATAATACTGCTCCTGTGTACAAGAATATACTATAATACTGCCTCCTATGTACAAGAATATAATACTACCTATAATACTACTCTATCCTATGTACAAGAATATAACTACTACATAATACTGCTCCTATGTACAAGAATATAAAATACTCTTATAATACTGCCTCCTATGTACAAGAATATAACTACTATAATACTGCTCCTATTATGTGTACAAGAATATAACTATTACTATTAAATACTGCTCCTGTGTACAAGAATATACTATATAATACTGCCTCCTATGTACAAGAATATAACTACTATAATACTGCTCCTGTGTACAAGAATATAACTACTATAATACTGCCTCCTATGTACAAGAATATAACTACTATAATACTGCTCCTACTGTACAAGAATATAACTACTATAATACTGCTCCTATGTACAAAGAATATAACTTACTACTATAATACTGCTCCTATGTACAAGAATATAACTACTATAATACTGCCTCCTATGTACAAGAATATAACTACTATAATACTGCTCCTTGTACAAGATATATACCTCCTATATACTGCCTCCTATGTACAAGAATATAACTACTATAATACTGCTCTATGTACAAGAATATAACTACTATAATACTGCCTCCTATGTACAAGAATATACTACTATAATACTGCTCCTATGTACAAGAATATAACTACTATAATACTGCTCCTATGTACAAGAATATAACTACTATAATACTGCCTCCTATGTACAAGAATATAACTACTATAATACTGCTCCTATGTACAAGAATATAACTACTATAATACTGCTCCTATGTACAAGAATATAACTACTATAATGCTGCCTATGTATGTACAAGAATATAACTACTATAATACTGCTCCTATGTACAAGAATATAACTACTATAATACTGCCTCCTATGTACAAGAATATATCTACTATAATACTGCTCCTATGTATAAGAATATAACTACTATAATACTGCTCCTATGTATAAGAATATAACTACTATAATACTGCCTCCTATGTACAGGAATACAACTACTATAATACTGCCCCCAGGTTGGGTTGCTGTAGATTTGATGTAACTTTTATGTTCCTGTATTTTCCTTTCAGCGTTCCCTCTTCTCATTGCTAAAAGATTGTCTCACGTCTCCAGTTCTCCGGACGATGAGGTAATGTGTGATCAGTGAGACATTATTTGTGTTATTACATGTACAGGACTATTATAATGCATCCACACAGCCTCATGTGTAATAAGTTTATGTTGTTTATTACATTTTTCATCCTTAATAGTTTCAAAATCTTTCCCCAATGACACATTTCTCCTGACGTCTCCCTCTGTAGAGATGCCCCCTGCCAATCGACTGTGCTGTAGAATATACAGTATGCCAGTGGTGATGGTGAAAGGCAGAACGATTCTGAACTCTCTATGTGAAAACTGTTACATTATGGTTTCTACTTTGTCACAACTAGTGGCTGTTATCTCCGTGAGCCATAGGGAGAGATTTACAGCATCTCACAAAAAATGAGCCCAACCCTGACATTTTTGTAAATCGTTTCTTCTATCTTTTCATCTGACAACACTGAAGATCTGACACTTTGATACAATGTAAAGTAGTCAGTTTGCAGCTTGTATAACAGTGTAAATTGGACGTGTCCTCAACATAACTCCACACACAGCCATAAATGTCCAAACCAATGGCAACAAAAGTGAGCACACCCCTAAATGAAAATGGCCAAACTGTGTCCAAAGTGTCAGTATTGTGTGGCCACCATTATTTTCCAGCACTGCCTTAACTCTCTTGGACATGGAGGTCACTGGATCTTCACAGGTTCCACTGGGATCCTCTTCCTCCTCCATGATGACATCACGGATCTGGTGGATGTCAGAGACCTTGCACTCCTCCAGCTTCCGTTTGAGGAGGCCCCACAGATTCTCCACAGGGTTTAGGTCTGGAGACATGCTCGTCGGTCCAGCACCTTTACCCTCAGGTTCTTACAAGGCAGAGGTCGTCTTGGAGGTGTTTGGGGGCGTTCTCATGTATGAATACTGTCATGCATGTTTCAGTATGTCACAGGACATGGCGGCATTCATGGTTCCCACAATGACCTGTAGCCCCCCACAGCTGGCAGCACTCGTGCAGCCCCTAACCATGACACCCCCGCCAGCATGACACCACCACACCAGTCATAATAAATGTGCCCCTAAATGTCTCAGGCGCCATCTCCTTTTGTTAAAGGGGTTGCCCGGTTTCAATGGGAAAGTGAACAACACAGGGAATCTGCCTGCAGTAAAGAAGCATTACTTACCTGGCTGACCCAGTGTGGTGGTCCTGGTTCTTCCGGCTGGGATATCTTTAGTTGGCTGCAGCAGTGATGTCACGTCTAGAACACATTGCAGCCAATCACTGGCCTCAGCACTGCACTGAGGTGGCTGCAGCAGTGATGTCACGTCTAGAACACATTGCAGCCAATCACTGGCCTCAGCACTGCACTGAGGTGGCTGCAGCAGTGATGTCACGTCTAGAACACATGACCGCTGCAGCCAATCACTGGCCTCAGCACTGAGGTGGCTGCAGCAGTCACATGTTGTTGATATGACACCCGCTGCTGCTGCCAGATCCTGGCCAGGAGACACAGAGCAGCCACATGGGATCTTCAGGTAAGTAATGATCCCTTCTGTTCTGCAGACAGATTCCCTGTGATTCACTTTTCTCCTGAAACCAGACAACTCCGTTAATTCCTTCTTTGTAGGCTTCATGTGGCAGGTGACTGTATATAGTCATGTGATAAATGATGTCATTGATTGATACACTTACATAATGACTGGAAATTTCCTTGAATTCCGCATCTGATGTTTTTTCTTCTTGTCTCGTAACATTTTATTCAGGTTTTCACCAAAAACACATCTGAACTTTTCAGTGAGCCCCATATTCCAAGCCGGAAGGAGGCAGAAGATGACTACCATCCTATACCGTCATATATACCCCATCACAAGGTCCTTCTGGCCAATAGTACTGCCTTGAATCATGGAGAACAAGGGTCATTAGCAACTTCAACACCAGCTTCCAGCCATCGGCATTCCCACCAGAAGAACAAGCTGGATGGAGATGTAGACACTGGTGAGGATCCTCTCTCGGGTAATCTCAGTGACCACAGTGATGTTTTTGAGAATGATGAGAAACGAGATGAAGTCTCTAAGCAAGACAGGTCAGTACAAGAACAAGGGAAACCCCAAAATCCAACTCTCAAAAAATTAGTCCTCTCCAATGAGGAAAAGTCTAAACTTCTCGACTGGAACTCTACAAAACCAAGACCGGCGGTCAAAGCTGTGAAGGAACAAACCCTTTCTCACGTCCGTCATGACCCCGGTGGGGAGCCCGAGAGCAAGGGCAAATCAGCCTTTGCCATATTATCCAACGCGATCAAGAGATCATTCACCCGATCCAGCAGTTCTGCCCCCGACAGCCCCAAAAACATTACACCCAAACCAGTATCTGCCGCCAGCTACTTGGACATTCCTGGTTCTTTTTTCAGGAGAAGCCACAGCAATTTGGAAAGTTACATTAACCCCAATGAGACTGAGATGGGTTTGATGTCCTCCTCCCACCATGACTTCAAGGCGTCCACTGACCCCAGCTCTTCAAATGTTGGCCTTGGATCTTCTCAAAAACCAAAACAAGACTCTTCGAAAGTGGAGGATATGCCAAAGATGTTGGAAAAGTTCAGTATTAGGGAAAATCAACCAAGTAGTGCAGTAACCGACCTACCTTTCAGGAACAGAAAAGGTTCCATCTTCTCCTCTCTCAGACTGACGAACAAAACCTCAGAGAATCCCTTATATGCTCCGTCAAATGACTTTTGGCACGTTCCTTGGACCTTCCGGAGGAAAGCAAACGAGAAAGAGGTGGAGCAGAAGCCCCGGGCGAGTTCTGTAGCTGCCTCAAATTTTCAAATAATGACCCAACGAGGTGAGTTACCGGTCTTCATCATTATGTACTTCTATGTTACCCTATAAAAATATCAATTACATATCAGTAGGCACCCGCTATCTGTGGCATCAGGCCCTCGTATAGTGGCACCACCAGGTGGCTACAATAGGATGAGGTATACAATGTTATATCTGCATCACTATGGTTACAAGGAGCGTCTCTCGCTCTGGAGGACCTGTCCTGTCCTATACAGACCCCCTATTAATATGAATGGACATTGTGTAATGCCTCATTGCTCCTGTGGTGGTGCTGTAGAGAAATTCAAGCACTTCCCCACAGATACTGCTGATCCCAGGGGTTCCAGAAGGTGAACATGCCTATTACAGTCCAGTGCAAGTCTATGGTAGAGGCAGCGGTCTCTAATATAATAATGTTCTGCATAGTGAGCTGTAAGATACATCATTTAGAGGGCGGCTCTGAAGAAGTGACCAAGTTGTAGGAGCAGGTAGGTGTATGAAATGTGTAATAAATAGGCAGAAATGCTGGTGAACGGGGGAGGGGCGAGTATGCTTGTATGTATAGATCATGGTTACTTTTCCCTTGGATACACGATTGCTGCTGATGTTTTTTATTACGGACCTTGGCCCTTTGTCTTGAGACGGTAAATCCAATCTCCTGGCTTGGTGCACGGAGGCGCGACTGTCACATTCTCACCATATTTGCGACCTAATCATATGCGCAGCGATCAGATGTGATAAACAATTATCCGCCTCTTTCATTAACTGGGGATGGAAGGTAATTGTTACACTAAGTACTTATAAAACAATAGGCGCGGTCCTTGCCCTCCGCACAGCGCCTATTATTTCCCGGAGCGGGTTAAAGGGCCACATGATGAAACAATATTGTTCTAGTGGTAAGCGAGATAACGGAGCGGCTCCTGCGGTAACGGGGTCCATTAAACAGTTATAAACATACTGGAATTTATTTCTCATCAAATTTTACCCCCTAAAGACAAACTGCAGCCAATCACCTGTGAGGGAACTGCAGGGTCCGGCGCGCTCCGGCCTGGGGCTGAGGGGCGTGAAAGAAGACCGCTTGGATCACATCATCCCCCCTACCCCCAGTTTTGCAGCACATCATCCCCCCTACCCCCAGTTTTGCAGCACATCATCCCCCCCACACCCCCAGTTTTGCAGCACATCATCCCCCCCCTACCCCCAGTTTTGCAGCACATCATCCCCCCTACACCCCCAGTTTTGCAGCACATCATCCCCCCCACACCCCAGTTTTTGCAGCACATCATCCCCCCCCTACCCCCAGTTTTGCAGCACATCATCTCCCCCCCCCCACACCCCCAGTTTTGCAGCACATCATCCCCCCTACACCCCCAGTTTTGCAGCACATCATCCCCCCCCCCACACCCCCAGTTTTGCAGCACATCATCCCCCCACACACCCCCAGTTTTGCAGCACATAATCCCCCCCTACCCCCAGTTTTGCAGCACATAATCCCCCCCCACACCCCCAGTTTTGCAGCACATCATCCCCCCTACACCCCCAGTTTTGCAGCACATCATCTCCCCCCCCCCACCCCAGTTTTGCAGCACATCATCCCCCCCACACACCCCCAGTTTTGCAGCACATCATCTCCCCCCCCCCCCACCCCCAGTTTTGCAGCACATCATCTCCCCCCCCCCCCACCCCCAGTTTTGCAGCACA
The DNA here is from genome assembly GCA_900303285.1 of Rhinella marina. NCBI lineage: Eukaryota > Metazoa > Chordata > Amphibia > Anura > Bufonidae > Rhinella > Rhinella marina. Next base: position 600,589 of record ONZH01007267.1, on the reverse strand, counting down.
TAATCCCCCCCCACACCCCCAGTTTTGCAGCACATAATCCCCCCCACACCCCAGTTTTTGCAGCACATCATCCCCCCTACACCCCCAGTTTTGCAGCACATCATCCCCCCTACCCCCAGTTTTGGCAGCACATCATCCCCCCTACCCCCAGTTTTGGCAGCACATCATCCCCCCACAAGGTGCAGACTGGGAACTTAAAGTGGCCCCGGAAAGAAAAACTAAAAGTGGCGCCATGTTGTAAGCAGGTCCAAACTGACAGAAAGAAGGGCAACACAAGTAGAAAGGGCCAGCAGTACCATATACCGCCCCAGCAGTACCATATACCGCCCCAGCAGTACCATATACCGCCCCAGCAGTACCATATACCGTCCCAGCAGTACCATATACCGCCCCAGCAGTACCATATACCGCCCAAGCAGTACCATATACCGCCCCAGCAGTACCATATACCGCCCCAGCAGTACCATATACCGTCCCAGCAGTACCATATACCGCCCCAGCAGTACCATATACCGTCCCAGCAGTACCATATACCGTCCCAGCAGTACCATATACCGTCCCAGCAGTACCATATACCACAGTGCGGCACAAAAGACATACCTCCCCACAAGCCATCCCTCTGTCGTGGCCAGTGCCTGCCGCCACATTCTGTCCTCCAGTTGCCTCAGGATGGCAATACAGTTGGAGTCAGGAGGGCACCTGCAGCCGCCAGCCAGGTACATACTATAGTTTTCATGTTATAAGACGCATTTGATGATAAGACGCACATAGTTTTTAGAGGAGGAAAATAAGAAAAAAATATTTTTCATCAAACCTCTGCTCTGTCCCCTAGTCAGTGGTGTACATAGAGAAGTAAGGGCCCCATAATAAGGATCACACTGGGCCCCCACACAGGACAGAAGGGTTTCCCCCTAAACCCCTTTCTATGACCCTTGGGCCATTTTCCCACTGCCTCATTTGCTAAAAGTTGTTCCTTTAGAGGGAAGAGTCCTGACCAAGTATCACCTCCAGAAGAAGAGGGGCCCATAGCAGTCACCTGGTCTGCCGCTATGGTAGTTATGCCCCTGCCCGTAGTTTTGCATTATTTTCATATCCAGCTTTTTTTCTCTATTTAAAGGGGAAGTATTTTGCATTCAGGTGAGCTCACATTGTTATCGCCCTCACCTCCGTCTTATCAGTCTCTCCTCTGTTTGTGTTTGTGCCGGGAGTAAATGACTGAAATATTTATGTCGCCGCCATTCGCTGCTGTTACATTTTGTGTTTTATAGAAGCAGCAGACACGGTGACGCCACAGAGCAGATGTCATTTGGTGTAATGGTGCCAGACTGCACAGACGTATCAGGCTAATCTGTTTAAGAGCTGGCAGAGACGAGGACTCTTTTTTTTAGTGAATTCGGTTACCGATGTGCGGTGAGCGTTACACAACCATATATGAAATATGGCTACACTTAATTAATTTTTTGCATCTTTTAGTGTAAACTGCCTGGAAAGTGATGGCGGATAGGGATCAGTCTGCAGGGAGTCAGTATTGTCCTAGCATACAGTCACCTCCAGGTGTCACTAGTGAGGCCTACGATGCAGGAGTGACCTGGAAACACGTCAGGTTGTCTTATCAGTATGTCTATGGAGTGTGAGAGGAAACTCATACAAACATGGGGAGAACATACAAACTCCATGCAGATGTTGTCCTGGGTCAGATTCAAACCCAGGACCCCACCCTGCAAGGCACCAATGCTAACCACTGAGCCATCACTAACCACTGAGTCACCGCTAACCACTGAGCCACCACTAACTTTTTTTTTATATTACAGATGTGAATGATGTCAGAGGAACAAAATCGGAGAATTACAGCAGCTCGTCCGATGAGGAAAGCACAAGAGGGCGAGCTGCTTCCTTTAAGGTAACGGTGGTGCTTACATCATTATTATGGGGTCGACATCCCGGACCTTGATTCCTTGCGCCGCCTTCACCATTTGTGTCATGTAATCATACTCTGTTGCAACCAGCATTGCAGTCTTATGTCGTGTGGCCACAAGTCCCTGTGCAGCCTTCGCCTAAAAGAAAAGTTCTGAGACATTGGGGGGAATTTATTAAAACTTTTTTTTACACCACATTTATTCCTTTAATAAATGTTGCATTGTTTTCATTCAAAGAGAACAAAATCTAGACAATGCTACAATATATCAGCCTGGAGTCCAGGGTGTTTAGTATTGTTTGACTGGATACAATTGTATCCATTTCCTGTGTACAGGAATACTGATCTCATTCACTGACAGCAAACTAACATCTTGAGGATAGCGAGAAATTGTCTCAAGGTATATTAGACAGTTGTTGAACTTTCTTGTTGTGAAACTACAACTCCCAGCATGGACATTTGTTTGGCAGTTCTCAGAACTCCCATATAAGTGAATTAAGCACCTGGGAGTTGTAGATTCAGCTGACCCCAGCCTTAGCCTTTTACACAGTTAACAACTTGGGGGGGACAAACATGATGCCCCCCCCCCCCCCCCCAACCCATTAACCCCTTCATTCTTGGAGGCCACTAGTATTGACAGACCCAGGATGGAGGCTTTGGGGTTGCATAGCTAGAACTTCTTGCGGTTATTACTGTTGGGAGCGTACAGCTTGATACAAGGAGACCCCAAGAGGTTGTACAGATCCTCTACGTGTCTACTGCTCAACCAAGAGACGTTAGGAAACCACATAGAGGCAATGAGTGCTGTGACCTCCATGTGCTGAGGAGTTGAAGACAATATATAGTCCTCTGTTATCAGCCATTTCAGACCAAGAAGTGGCTGATTATCGGACAGGTAACTATAACCTGGTGTTATCAGGCTGAGGAGACGCTCCCTGAGTGACGGGAGGTACGGAAAACTCCCTACCTTACCATCCAGAGACAGTCACATCCACGTGTCTCTGCACCAGCAGCTCCTCTTAAACACATCTGTACCGCTAGAAGCCGGCAACCTTTTATAAACTTCCCATTTTTAGGTTAGTTCTCTTAGGGCACATGCAGTACCTCCTATCGACCAGCTGGTGGCGATATTGCTTTGCCATTTATCCATTAGCCCGAGGCTAACCAGGATTAG